>JAHNEJ010000859.1:0-279485 GCA_022559845.1 Amorphophallus konjac
AAACAGAGACTCAGCAGGGATCCCGCGGAACCCCAACCGGAAACAACGGCGGTAGCGGAAAGGAGAGCTACAACTACAGCAGGAACAGCAAACCGGTGGCCGGTCAAAAACTCGGCACTACAGTTACTCCTACTGCACCGGAAGGTACACCTCGGTCACGCAGACGAAGCTACCGAACCACACTAGTACCACCTACCGAAGCAAGAACACACGGCAACCACGCCGTAGAGGCCTGTCCCTCGGACACAGCCGACCTGGACACGCTGTCCAAGGTGCGACCCCGACCATCCGATCGCGGGTACCGCACAACAAGACCCAACCTCGGTAAAGCCACTAGCATTAGACCCTTGGCGCGAAAACCAACACACGCGCCACGGCGAAACAACCGAACTCAACGGTCAACACGACCGAAAACCCGAAGGTAGAAATCACGGAAACTGATAGTCTGTCACTCCGTACTCGACAGGAGTACCACCCACTAGAAGCACAGCCGGTAGCGTCCCCTGACGTCTTACACCGCACCGCAAGTGAACTGCCTGACGTGGTAGCTCCTACCCGAGGCACGAACACCGTACAAGTAACCACAAACAAGTGACTAGCTGGGGTCACGCCCGTCGACGTGGGTCCAACCGCCCCCAACCACGTGTGCACACACAGACCACGCGTCCCTGGTCTGGTCCTCTGACCGGTTTTCCCCTCAGCCGGACTCTGGCTGCAAGACGTGGGGCCCGACGGCAACCGGTCCACAAACCGCCTCTAAGGGTAAGCCCGTACACCACTCCCTGGTGCGACTAGCACACGCGTACTAGTAGGCTACGACTAGTGGAGGGTCACTGAAGGAGTAGACTCTCAAGTCAACGGAAAACAACGTCCGCATCCGACAAAGTACGGGGACCATCCCACGTACTAGCACCGTCGCACGATGACCACAGTCGGAGAAGAAACGGGACTCACAGTCCACAGCCGCGCACACACCCTGCGCGAGAGTCGAGAAAACCCAAGTGACGCTAAGTCACTGGACTCTGGACAGTCCTCTAGACACACTACACCCAACGGTCCTTGAGTCACAAGACTCGGGGTCAAGACCGTTGCACGCAACAGCACAAGGCCGTCAATCTAGTCCAAGCTCTAGGTCTAAAACCACTGTAGCACGAATACCGAGGCAGCTCACGAGCCGCCGAAACCATTCCCTTGGGAAGGGAACTCACAGGACTAAGGCCACACACACGGCCCACGCGGAAAGCACAGAAGCACGATTCCCAAGGCAACTTGCACACCACCAAGCTGCAGCCCAACTCAAGGAAAAGAGGGAAGCCTCCAGCCCCAGACTGGACAACTGGGCTCGCAGCCCAGGGCCTCACACAGGACCCACTCGGGGATCGCTTTTCGGAGAAACCGATGACACACGTCAACGCACGGTGACACGAGTCGAGAACTCTACATCCGGGACTCCAACGTACCACGACACCTGGCCCCGACGACGTGCACAACATCCGTCAGGCCACAGGTCGGCACGTGGTTCGAGAACCACACACCCGGGACTCGAATCAGTCAAAACGGAAACACCGGGTTAGACTGGCACATGTGCGGTTCACCCTGGGCCGCTCAAGGGATGTGCGGCTAGGGCACAGCCGCTCAAAAATACATGCGGTCAGGCAGGAGCCGCACAAGGCTCTAATCGGACTAACCCCAAATGGAGGATGGACGGTTAGGGCTGGACCGCCCAAGGGGATGTGCGGCCAAGGATCGTCCGCACAACCTAACCGACCTACTCCAGTGCCGGTCAAAACGGTTTTGACCAAACCGCACAACCCAACCGACACAAAACTATTGACCAAGGGTCAACTGGGATATGCGGTCAGCTCCTGGCCGCACAAGCCCACGGAAGGACAGACGGCTGGGTACCAACCGTCCATAGGGGAGACATGCGGTTCTCACCTGGCCGCACATCAAATGTGCGGTCTATCGTGCGACCGCACAACCCCAAAACCAAGAGAAAATGAACGGGCCAAAGGCAACCGCCCTCGCGATGGACGGGCCCGGTTCGACCGCCCAACCATCACGGCGGGTAAACCCAGGGGGTCTCCCGATCGTAGCCTTTCCACGCCCCGTTCGTGCCGAAACGAAGGGGATACAACCACAACCACCCTGGCAATCACATGGACTCCGACCGGAGTCAAAACGACGCACGAATCGCGAGAAACGAGCGATTCTACCGAAGTTACCCAAAAAGGGTTACCGAGCTTCTCGGAGCTCTACCGGTCCAACGGGACCACCAATCGAGACGAAATCAGGGGGAAAAGAACGCTCTCGCCCCAAGGAATCCGTTGACAGTAACCGATCTGGAAACCGTCGCCGTTTCCCGACCGACCCTACGAAACCCACAAAACCACGGTTTCGCTAGAACGGACCCAAACACAGCTGTTTCCGCGCCGAACGACGTGCAATGGCAGGGGAAACGAGCAGAACGCAGTGGTGTTCCGTCACCCTACCTCCACCGAAGAAACCGTGCGCCGAAGCGACTAATCCACGCCGAAAACCGCCCGGAACGCGAACGACGCCATCTCGGAATCCACCGAGGGATCGCGCCCGCCTCCGCCTCGATCCTCATCCATCCTCGCCCGCGCCTCGCCCGCGCCGTCCCCGCCTCGCCCGTACTCCGCCCCGTCGGCCGCCGGAGAGAGAGGGAGAGAGGAGAGAGCGTGAGAAGAGAGAGGGAGAGAAAGAGAAATGAGAGGGGAGAGAGAGAGAAAAGCTATTTATAGGGAAATCCGGAAAATCGGAAAAATCCAGAAAAATAGAAAATCACACCCTCGCGATCCTCGGAACGCACCGATCGCAACGGTACCACTCGCGCCCTGGTGAACGGCCCGGTTCACCCGCAACGAGGTTCCGAAGGGAAAGCCGAAACCCACGCCGGGAATCGGAAAAACACACGCGGAAAAAGCCGCGGAACGCCTCCGGGCCTCCGAAACAACTCCGGATCGCACCGATCCGAACACGAAAGATGTCCGAAACGAAATTTCAGACAAAACAGAGTTGGACAATCCGAGAAACCAGATCCGGAGCCCACGAAAAGGATCCGAAGAATCCGGGGCATTACAGCAGGGTTTTTCATCTCCTTTGTTTCATTTCATTCATATCATCATCCCTCCATTTTATTTACTCTTCACACCTGTTCATGTTTTTTTTGTTGTTTTTTTTTATCATCATACTCCACCTCCCTTAAGTCTTGTTAAGGGGTTTAAAAACAATCAAAAAAAAAAGGTGCGCATGTGCCTTTCTTTCCTTCATTATTACACGTCCATTTGGATAGATACTACTGCATTTTGGGCTGATCCCTCTCTTCTTGTTTGTGTTTATTGTTCGTTTTGCAAGGTAATCAACTAAGAAGACCCGCTTCATCGGCCGGCCGATTGAAGTTGGAGGAGGAAATCCACATCCATCCCGCATCCCAATTTCCACCAGGTACACGCGATCCCCTTTTCTTCTTATTGAGGTAATCCCTCTGGCGATCACAACTCCCTTTTAAGCACCTCGTGCTATTTTTATTACATTTTATTCATTTTATTATTTTTATTTCTATTCTTAAGTGTGGATTTTAGATAGATCTACACCTGCCGACGCCTGATTTAAAGACCCGGGTGGGTCTTAATGGGGGCGTCCAGGCCCCTGGACGCCCCCATCTTTTTAATTTATTTTAATATTTTCTCAGGGCCCAAAATTAAATAAAATATATATATATTAATGGAGGCGTCCAGGCTCCTGGACGCCTCCATCAAAAAAACAAAAATAAAAAATGTGTAAAATGCCAGTTGGCATAGAAAAAATAAAAAATAATAATAAATAAAAATAATTAATGGAGGCGTCCAGGCCCCTGGACGCCTCCATAAAAACAAAATATAAAAAAAAAAGGTATAAAATGCCAGTTGGCATACAAAAACAAAAAAATAAATAAATATATATATATATTAATAGAGGCGTCCAGGCCTCTGGACGCCTCTATAAAAAAATAAATAAAAAATTAAAAATGCCAGCCCTATCATAAAACGACAAGAAAACCAATAAAATAACATATTTTTGGAGGCGTCCAGGCCTCTGGACGCCTCCATCAACTCCCTCACGGGCGCCGGCCACCGAACGACGGTTTGTCGTGTGTGAAAAAAGCCAAATTTAGAGACGTCCAGCTGACTGGACGCGCCCATTTCTGAATCACGAGGCGCCGCTCACAAAACCACGCGTTGTGCCAAACCGCGTGCGGTCGTCGTCGGTTTTCGGTGGACCTGTTAGAGGCGTCCGGGACCCTGGACGCCCCCATAAAAGTATTCTAAAAAAATCAATAAAAATAGAATAAAATATTATTTCGGCCCTGATGGAGGTGTCCAGGGTCCTGGACGCCTCCACCTTCCGGAGGTCTATAAATAGAGGCCCACCCCCTCAGTTCTAGGGGAGCTAAGCAGTGATCCGATAGGCTGCCGGAGCCCAGAGGCTACGGAGTCATTTTTCTAACCCGTGGGGTCTTTTGTAGGTGGAGGTTCTGCCGGCTTCTCGGGTGCCCACGCTCGCGAGAGGAAGATCGTCTTCATCCACCGCGCTTCCCCGTCGTCCCCACGCTGCCGGAGCTCCGCCGGATTTCACCCTCGGCTCATCCAATAAGCCTTTTCTTCCCCTTTTTCTCCATAGTTCTTTACATTCATCATATTGCATCCTCTATCCCCCTTCACAAGGGCGCCTCTTCTCTTATACTTCTTGCATCCATCATCTCATTTTCCTCCTACTCGAGTCCGAGAGGGGTTTAAAAGATAACACCAACCAGGTGTGTGTCTTGCCATCATTTCGTTATTTTTACCGCGAGGATTTGAATACTACACCTCCATCTTTCTAATCCACTTGTCATTTATTTGTCGTTGTTTTGCAAGGGTACCCGAGGAAAGCCCTCTCCGTCGGCCGACCGGAAGGAGAGGAAGAAGCAACCCGCCATGTCCCGCTCTTGAGGTAGGCGCGATCACTTTCTTATTTTGGGGTCTTTCGGCCCCTGGCGATCACATCTTTTCATCGAGGCCGCGGCGAGTCACTTCCCCAATGGCCGTTTAAATTTCCGTTTCCTATATTCTCTTTATATTTTGTTAAATTCTGCTTATATCATCGAGGCCGCGGCGAGTCACTTCCCCAATGGCCGTTTAAATTTTCGTTCCTATATTCTTTCTATATTATATTATATTTTGCTCATATCATCGAGGCCGCGGCGAGTCACTTCCCCAATGGCCGTTTAAATTTTCGTTCTTATATTCTCTCTATAATCTGTTATATTCTGCTCATATCATCGAGGCCGCGGCGAGTCACTTCCCCAATGGCCGTTTAAATCTCTGTTCTTATATTCTCTTTTATATTCTGCTATATTCTGCTCATATTCTCGAGGCCGCGGCGAGTCACTTCCCCAATGGCCGTTTCAATTCTTGTTATTTAATTTCTGCACCATTCCCGTCCCCCCGAGGCCGCGGCGAGTCACTTCCCGCTATGGCCGTTTGAACCCCATATCTTGCTATATTATACTTGTCCCGCTCGCCCCACCGGAGCAATCTCCCGTGGTGGCCCCTTCTCTCTTCTCTATCATTTCTGTGTTGCAGCAAAACAACAAAACAAACAAAAAAAAGAGGAGCTCGCGCGCTCTCCGCATCCTCTTCCTCGCACCATCGAACTCCGAACCGCGTGACGTCGCTCACACATTTCCAACCTGTCGGGGCGCTGCCAGCCATTCCACAAACTAATGATGAAGAATGCACCTTTCAGCTGGGGTCATGAATGCCAGCACGCTTTTGACCAGTTAAAGGAGTATCTGGAGACCCCGCCTATCCTGGGGGCAACTGTCAAAGGCAGACCGCTGATTCTATACATAGCGGCCACCGAATACTCACTGGGGGCAATGCTCGCCCAAAACAATGATGAGGGAAAAGAGCAGGCTCTCTACTACCTCAGTCGAAGATTGGTGGGTGCAGAAGCTAAGTACACCCCGATCGAAAAGATCTGCCTTGCCCTGGTCTTTGCAGTCAAGAAGATGAGGCACTATATGCTGTCCCATGAAGTCAGCTTGATATCCAGGGCCGACCCCATTAAGCACATCCTTTTTCAGCCCGTCCCAAAGGGGCGCCTTGGCAAGTGGGCCGTGCTGCTCATGGAGTTCGATATCACCTACGTGCCGTAAAGGGCCGTTAAGGGACAAGCCGTCGCGGATTTCTTCGCAGCACATCCCGTGCCCGAAGACTCCCCGTTGGCCACCGAGCTACCTGAAGATGAAACACTAGAGGTAGACCAAATACAACAAGCCATCTGGCAGCTTTACTTTGATGGAGCCTCAAGGACAGAAGCGACCCCGTCCGGGCGCACCAAGGTACGAGCCGGAGCAGGCATCGTCCTCAAGTCGCCGGACGGAGAGGTGATGCACACTTCCTGCTGCATCAGCAAACCCTGCACCAATAATGAAGCAGAGTATGAAGCCCTGATCATCGGCCTCCAGGTCGCCCTCCAAATGGAGATCAAAATGCTCCAGGCGTTCGGCGATTCGCTGCTGGTCGTCAAGCAAGTCCAGGGGCAGTTTGATGTCCGAAAACCTGAGCTGCTCCCGTATCACACTAAAGCAAAAGGGCTCATGGAGCGGTTCTACCTCCTCGAGATAGGCCATGTCGCCAGAGGGGAGAACGCACAAGCCGACGCATTGGCAAAATTGGCAAGCTCACTGGCGGTGCCCCCAGATGGATATCTCCATATCCAAGTAATAAACCAACGCCAGATGCCCAGCATGATAGAAGAAGAGCCGGAAGAGGAGAACCTACAGGTCGCTACAGCAGAAGCCGTCAGCCTGCCTGACTGGAGGGACCCCCTAATGCAGTGGTTCAGGCACCAGCGACTACCCGACCGAAGAGAAGAAAAGATCAAGCTGGTCAGAACCAAGGACTCCTATGAGCTCCGAAGCGGAATATTATTCCGGATTGTGGCCGATGCCAAACGGAAGCTACTCCTCCTATGCTTGTCCATTGAAGAAGCTTGGAGGGTTATGAAGGAGGTCCATGCCGGCATAGCTGGCGCGCACCAGGCGGGGCCGAAAATGAAAATTGAAATCAAGAAACTTGGCTATTATTGGCCTGCAATGTTCAACGACTATTGCGAGTATGCTAAGTCGTGTCAGAGATGTCAGGAGCATGCCACCATTCCCAGAAGACCTCCTGCACCACTACACCCAACGGTGCCCAGTTGGCCGTTCGCCCAATGGGGAACGGACGTCGTGGGCCCCTTTCCCGCATCTTCCACAGGCTGCAAATATATTCTGGCGGCGACCGACTACTTCTCCCGCTGGGCAGAGGCTGTTGCCTTACGGGAGGTCACCGGAGAAATCGTGGTCAGGTTTGTCCGCCGCAACATTATATTCCGGTTCGGCGTGCCCGACCGGATTGTGTCGGACAACGGCAGCCACTTCCGCAACCAGAAAGTTTACCGGCTAGCAGAAAAATACAAAATTGACTGGAGGACATCGACTCCTTACAATCCACAAGCCAATGGGCTGGCCGAAGCTTTCAATAAGACACTTTGCACTCTCCTGGCCAAGACTGTTAGCTCTAACAAAAGGGACTGGGAAGAAAGAATGTATGAAGCGCTTTGGGCGTACCGAACCGTATACAAGACCCCAACAGGCTGCTCGCCCTTCTCTCTTGTATATGGCTCGGAAGCAATCATCCCCGTCGAACTGGAGATACCGTCCCTCAGGGTCGCCATTCAGCATGGGCTTGTCCCCGAAGGGCAGACCAACACCGAGCGAAGGCTCGATGAACTCTCCAGTCTGGAAGGAAAGCAGCTTCAAGCCCAACAGAATATCCAGGTCTATCAGGCCCGGATTGCACGCGCCTTTGACAAGCTCGTCAAGGAACGCGAATTCAAGAAGGGTGACCTTGTCATGGTCAAGAGAAGAGATCTCATGGCGGCCAACCCCAAAGGTAAGCTAAACGAGAACTGGCTCGGACCCTACGTAGTCCAGAAAGTCTACGAAGGCGGAGCCTATGTAATTGTCAACCACCGCGGGGAGGTTCAATTCCCGCCTCTTAATGGAAGGCACTTGAGGCTGTACCACGCCCCAGCGCCCCCATTCAGGTAATAATATTACTCTTCGCCCCATTTTGGGGCGGATTTGCGTGATTAATGTCCGAATGATTTGGCCACCAGCCGGGTTCCCGAAAAAGGGAAGAAAGGAATAGAAAGAGAAAGAAAGAAGAAGCAAAAAAAAGAGAAAGACAAAAAAGAAGAAGCAAAAAAAATGGAAAGAGGAAGAGAGAAGAAGCAAAAAAAAAAAAAGAAGAAAAAATGGAAAGAGAAAGAAAGAAGAAGCAAAAATGGAAAGAGAAAGAAGGAAGAAGCAAAAAAAAAGAAGAGAAAAAAAAAAGAGAAGCCAGAAAGGGGGAACGCCCCCCATTTCCAGTCACCACCCCGTATCAGCGGGGGTACCAAAATTGATTTAAAAAGAAAGAAACAAACTCTTCTCTCCGTCCTTCTCGGGCGGTGAGTACCCCTTTGGCTCGGACCTCACGTCCGGGTCATTGACTAAACAAACTCTTCTCTCCGTCCTTCCCGGGCGGTGAGTACCCCTTTGGCTCGGACCTCACGTCCGGGTCATTGACTAAACAAACTCTTCTCTCCGTCCTTCCCGGGCGGTGAGTACCCCTTTGGCTCGGACCTCACGTCCGGGTCATTGACTAAACAAACTCTTCTCTCCGTCCTCCCCGGGCGGCGAGCACCCCTTTGGCTCGGACCTCGCGCCCGGGTCATTGACTAGACAAACTCTTCTCTCCGTCCTTCCCGGGCGGTGAGTACCCCTTTGGTTCGGACCTCACATCCGGGTCATTGACTAGACAAACTCTTCTCTCCGTCCTTCCTGGGCGGTGAGTATCCCTTTGGCTCGGACCTCACGTCCGGGTCATTGACTAGACAAACTCTTCTCTCCGTCCTTCCCGGGCGGTGAGTACCCCTTTGGCTCGGACCTCACGTCCGGGTCATTGACTAGACAAACTCTTCTCTCCGTCCTTCCCGGGCGGTGAGTACCCCTTTGGCTCGGACCTCACGTCCGGGTCATTGACTAGACGAACTCTTCTCTCCATCCTCCCCGGGGGGCGAGCACCCCTTTGGATCAGACCTCCCGTCTAAGTCACTGAATAAACGGACCTTTCTATCCGCCACCTCTGAACGGCAAAAGGGGTCTCTGGCCAAGTACCCCTCACTCGAGACCAGCACGCGCTTCCAATATTGCGGCAAAACCAGGGAGTTGCCCGTTCGGTATGGTGGAGTGGTCCCCTCGTCCTCCCCCTGGGAAGGCGAGCACTCTCCTGTACCTGACATGGGTCCCTGCCTGGTCCTTCCAAGTGAATCCCCGCAAAGACTCATACCCTGCCAATGGGCCCCTACACGAAAAGGGGGGAAAGATACAAGAGCGAGGGAAGAGGAAGGAGAAAACAATATGCACGGAAGAGAAAGAGGGGTGGGAAAGCTCCCTCCGGGATAAATGCATACACCAGGAACGCGTGAAATCATAAATGCTTTGCTCTATTCAAAAGAGGATCAAACTACATGTGCTGCGGGGCATACCCCTGTGTTACATTCAAAAAAAAAGAAAGAGAAATTAAGGGATGCAACGCTCAGTCGATGTCCCTGAAGATGTCCTCGAGGGGGAGGATCCCGACGCAAGGGAAGTTCGTCATATCGCGCAGTCGGCCCCTCAATCCCTCAAGACGGGCGAGCTCCGCTTCGACGGACGCCATTTCAACGTCGGCAACGGCAAGAGCTTCCCTCTCCTCTGCCACCGCCCCTTCCGCCTCGGCGAGGCCAAGTTTAGCCGCAGCGAGATAGCCCTCCAGCTTCTCGATCCGGTTCTTGAAGGAACGAACGCTGCCTTCGCCTTCCTCTAGGGCCTTTCCGTGGCGTTCTCTACTGTCGCGTCGGGCCTTTAGGGCCTGCAGATATTCGTCTGCCTGAGCATCAAGGGCGGCGCGTTCGTCAGGAGCCTGGGTCTCCAGGAACTCGCGGCGCTTGACATATTTCAATAATAGCAAGACCCGCCGTGACCATTCCCCCAGCGGACAGCCAAGCACTTGCAGCGCCCCCGTTAATTGCGTCACGATGGTATGCACCTCCCGATACGACAGAGAAGCATCGGCGAGAAGCATCGTCCGTAAAGTGATCAGCATCTGACGGACTGGCGCTTCTGAGGACGTGTGACTAACTGAGGGCACGACCGGAGGGGTGAATTCCACGGTGCTGTCCACCTCTGCCCACAGGTCGGTATCTGCCGCCACTGAAGATGAAGGAAGGGCGAGGGTCAAGTCGCCCGGCCGGCGTAGCTCGACGAGAGACTCTTGGCCGACCATTGCCTGGGGAAAGGAAAAGACCATTGCCGAAGCCTCCGGTGCCCCCATCGTTTGGAGGTCACCTGCCCCCTCTGCCTCCGTCTGGCCCGACTCTGCCACTCCTCCAAGGGGCAGGGGTGCAGGGGCCGTTACCTCGGCTAGAGGAGGAGCTTCGAGTAAGGCCAGGCCCGAAGCCGCCACCCATGAACTCCTCGCTCGCGGCTGAGATCCCTCCAGATGCGCACGGAGCCCCGCAAATATCTGCTGCAAGAGCGGGTCCTCCATCTGAGCCGGGAGTTTCGGGAAGGGCGGAAGCGGAACCACCAGCTGGGGTAAACGTCCCGCTTCCACGAGCGCAGCCAGTCTCTCTCTCTCCAAGCCCAAGACTGGAGCCGGCCCCTCCACCGCTATCGGGCCAATGCTCGGTCTCCGCTTGGCCACTGCCTTCCGGATACGACCAAGCGCCTTCCCCGATATCGGCATCGCCTGACCATGGGAATGGGAATCAGCTATTCGCCATCTAAAATAAACCATGCAAAAGGGAGACCGTGGAGCCCGCATACTCACCTTGGCCGCTGGGATGATGCTACCTTCAGGCGCGATCTCCCCCTCCTCCAGAGGCTCGCCCGCCGCTCTGGTAGTACCGGAGGGCTCCGCGGGCATTTCCTCTCGAAGGGCGTCGAGTAAAAGAGCCAATTTGCCCATGACGGCATCGACCCCTGTTGGGCGGTCGATCAGCGCAGCCGGGGCAGCCTCCTCTGCGACCTCAAGTTCGGCCGGTTCTTGAAAATCCTAAAAAAAAGGGGGGGGAATAAAGTCGTCAGTCAATCACAAAAAGGGAAGGGAGAGCCGGCCTAAACAAGCTCACACTCACGGCGGTCTTCCCCACAAGGCTCGGGGAGCCAGCAAGTAAGGGGGCCCCGAAGACCGGCTCGGGCGGCTCCGATGCCCCGGACACGCCCTCGTCAGGAGCTGCTTCGTCGGAAGAGTAGTTGTAATCTACCTCTTCCCCAGGCGGAGACTCGACCGCCGTCGGCTCGGCCTGGGCCGGCAGAGGAGCTTCCTCCTCAGAGTCTCTGTCCAGCACGTCCTCCCTCGGGCTAGGCGAGGCTTGTACTCCGATCTTCTTCCTCCTCACATATGTCAGCGTCATCGGGAGGTCGAGATCAGGCCGCAATGACTTGGTGTCCGCCGCGGCAACGCCTGTCATGCAAAGGAAGATAAGCCATGCTGAATCTACTGGCCCCCAGGACAAAAAAAGGGGAGTTAACCGTATAGTCGAAAATATTTACCCCCTTCAGTTCCTGCGACACGAGATGACCCACGGGCTTCCTCAACAGGCAAACCCTTCCTGGGAGTCCCAGCCGTACCCTCGCCCGGGAGCAACACGGGCGCCGATTCCTCGTGCTGCCCGCGAGATAGAAGCGCATCGTCGCCATGCGCGAATCCGAGGCCAACTCGGGAGGCCGGTCGACCGCAGACGACACGGGCGGCCGATGAATCTCACCAGCTTCGCGGCTCGGTTCGGTCTGCGTGGCTTCGAATTCCTCGAAGGACAAGACACGGGCCACCGGCGAGGCTGCCGTCGGAGCCGGGGATGCCTCGGTCCGCTGCCGTTTTACCGTCTTTTGCCTGGCCACCTTGGCAGCAGCCAGTGCCTTCTTAACGGGCGACTGTGCCCGGGGCCTTCCCGTTGCCGGCGGCAAGGGAGCCGGAGCCGCCGCCGGGGTCGCCTCTGCCGGGACCGCAACTTCACCCATGTCAGGCGAGGGCACGGGCTCTCCCATAGAAGCTGAGACAAAAGAAGTATCCAGGTGTCAAGACTCCACTCCAAAATAAAAGGGGGGGGAGATTCAAGAGACACGCTAATGATCGGGAACACTGACCGGCAGGTTGACCTGGCTCGGGACGGGCAGCTTCGAATTCCTCGAAAGACGGGACTAGTGGCGCCAGAGGAACAGCCGTCGAAGCCTTAGCCGTTTCTGTCTTCCTCCGCTTTGTATCCCGCTGCTTAGCCGCCTTGGCGGCGTCCACCGCCTTCTTCACAGGCGATTTAGCCCGGGGCCTCTTCGCAGCCTTAGGCAAAGGAGCCGTGGTCGGGGCCAGCGGCGCGGCTTCAAAATACGCAGGCTTCTTCACCAGCCGGAGGAGGTTCCGGTACGTGGCCATCTGCGTGCTGTCGGGATGGTCTGCAAAGAAAAGAGGGGAAAGAACGAACATGCATATACCATTAGTACCTAACTCACCGCGAAAGCCGCAGCGCTGAGGGACAAAACCGAAGAGCAAGAGGGAACTGAATACCATGAGGGCCAGTGTACAGCCGCAGCGTGATCGGCCAGTAGCTCAGGGATATCTCCTTGTCCCGACGTGCCGCCTCCCGGACTAGCCAACAAACGTCCTCAATAGTTTGACACCGGTCCGTGAGGTTGGCCAGATCCGCATGCTTCTTGGAAGAAAGGTGACAGAAAAGATTGAAGTGGTCCATGCCCCACCCATCAGCATAATAATAAGGGATGTGCAGGCGCTTGCCCAGGATGGAGGCCGTCACATCTTCAATCTTCATCCCATTCACCCGGAGGAGGATATATAGCCACGTGGTATCCTTGTAATTCTCGGGCTTCCTCTCCTCCCGCCTCACGAACGTGCGATACAGGCAGGCCAAGTCTCTCTCCGGACGCCAGCTCTTGGCGGGAGTCCCCTCTTCCTCTATGGGGAATGGATAATTGATGAGGTCCAGACGGTCGCTCCCTACCCGGCACAGATCCCTCAGCGTCTTCTGATAGCTGTCCTTCGCCACTGGAGGCAGCTCCACTTTCGGCGTCGGCCTCCTATCCCGGGCTTCCCGACGAGCTATCATATATGTCGCCACCTCCTTCTCTTGCCTGTTCTTGAGCCGAAGAAGATGATCTGGCTCAATGTCAAGTACTGGCACCGGTTGCCGGCTAAGGAATCTCCTTTCGGCGCCATCCCAACAATCGGTCTTGTGCAACCGATAGAAAGCCGTCCGGGCATTCCACCACTTTATATAGTCTTCGGTCACTCGGGGCACGCGACCCGGGGCTGGCACCCTGAAGGAGGCAGAGTCCGCCCGGTGGAAGAAGTCCCACCAGCTTCTAGCGTGCTCGGCGACCGCACTTCCCCGGACGTTCCGCGAAGGCAAGCCGAATTGCGCATGATAAGCAGGGATATGCTGGTCATACCCGAAGTTGCGGCCAAATCGGAAGGGGTAATACGGCTCCAGCAGTACGTTGTCTCCCTTCCGGAACACCAACACGCTCGGGCGGATAGCCAGCGCCCAATCCCTCAGCTCGGGCTCCAGCAACGGGCGCACCACGTTTTCCTGGCTGATAGGGTGGACATACCTCTCCACCTGGTCATCCTTGCATTCCCTCTTATTATTCACGAGGGGGCTTGAATGTGCGGCCAGCGTCCAGAAATGAATGGTACCGGCTGCATCCCGGGGAACCGTGGTCAACCGGCCCCGAATATCATACATCCGCATGGAAGTGGAAGCCGGCTCTGCACTCGCGAACTCCAGCATCCTCGGCACCAGCCCCCAATCCTGAAGGACTCGCGGGGCGAACTCCGGAAACAGTGAACAAACCCACGCGTTGAAGAAATGCAGTGGGCACACGTACCGGGCCTGCCTCGGGAACTGGTGCGTGCTGATGTCTCCCAGGGCCTTATAAATCAAACAGAGCGCCGCCGGGCACAGAGAAAGTTTGACACCCCACGCCATCTGGCACGCCGGGTAGATGGCATCTGGCCGGATCACGGTCTCGTCCCCGTACGGCATGGCAAATGAACACAGCCAGTACGTCAGATAGGCGGCACAGTGAGTTTGTGGGTCGACCCCCATCGGATTGGCCCCGCTCCGACGTCCCCTGGAGGGGATCTTCACATCATGCTTGGGCTTCGCACGTTTCTTGCGAGCAACAGCGGTGCCAACGCAAGGAAAATCTTCATACTGCTTCAGCCCATCATAGAAATATTCCAGCCATACCGCCATACGCACCCGTTTCCTATCCCCACGGGCGGGCTGCTTCCCCTTGTGCGACAGCTGGTACAGCTCCCGGTACGCCTTCATCAGGTACCGGTATGAATACCCCAGAGAATAATAGCCGTCCCCGTTAGTCTCGTCTTTGATCAAGTCCGGGAGGCATACTTCTTCATAAGGCTCCCCGTCAATGGGCAAGCCGCTCAGCTGGCTTAGGCTCCACAAATCAAGTGAAGTCTCTCCCTCTGCCGTGTAGAAGGTATTGGTCTCCGCACTAAATACTTCTATCATACCGCAACAGAGACCCTTGGAGATGGGATAACCATACCGGGAAGCGTACACGCTGTGATAGATGCCAACTCGGACCAGCAACGGGGCGTAGTTGAACAGTACATATTCCGTGAACTCCACCGCCCCTTCTCGGAAGCTGTGGGCGTCTTGAAGCTTCAGCTCCCCGAACCAGCCCAGTGATAGTTCGTACTTGAACCTGATGGCCAAACAGTCCAATATGAACGGCTCCTCCCTATAACCCCATTTCAGGGGAGCCAGGAATAAACCAAATCGGGGCGACTCGCCATGCACCTTCCCCGCAGACATGTCCCACCTTGCTGGCGTGAACTGAGGGGCTCGCACCAATTTATCTTCAGCCGGCAGCACCCCTTCGATCCCCAGGACCGGCTTCCATTCCCGGGCTTCTCCCACCAGATACATCGGAATGCTCCTGGGGACGCTGTACAATAGACTGTCCCGGGCATGCAGGATGGCCCGCTCGACGGCTTTTATAGTGCGAAAGTCTCGCCCCTCTCGGGAGCGCAGGTGCTTCAGGAATCGAACAAGGTGCCTATCCTTCGGGAAGTCCTTCCTGTACTCCCCGGTGACCCGGTCAAATGTGAAGCCACTGTCAACTCGGGCAAGCCTCTGGAAATCCATGGTCTCCCCGTCGGACTCAGATGACTCTGCCAAAGCGGCTATTTCTGCGTGCTCTCGGTCTAGCTCCTCCACATTGAGCCATGTGACTGCCGGCACTGGACCCCGCGGAATGAGGTCGGCACCGACAGCAGCAGCGGGGGCGGGAGAACCACTTGGAGCAGCCATGTGTCTGCAAAGATATGCAAATAAGAAGATCAGAACAAATCACAAGCAAAAGGACTGCAAAGAAACTTTACTACAAGTCAAATGAACAAAATATTGCCAATTTCTGACGAAATTTCGGCAGAGTTTCCCCTAGGCCAGAGGCGTAAGGGAAAACACGGGTGCGCGTCCACAAGGAGTGACGGCCCCAACAAAGCATGGTGGGCCCCGAGAGGCAACACCAGAAGTCCGCCGGTCAAAAGAGTCTTCTCCCCTAAAACTAAAAGTCCCCACATACTGCCTAAAGCCCCTTGGCCGGCACGCCCATGCTAGTGCCTTCGCCGGCACGCCCCCAGGTGCCTTCCCCGGCACGCCCCTGCTGGTGGCCTCGCCGGCACACCCTCCAGGTGCTTTCCCCGGCACACCTCGCTGGTGGCTTCCCCGGTACGCCTTGGAGCCGGCCTCCCCGGCACACCCATGTGCCCCGCTCCCCGGTACGCCCTCAGCTCCCGCTCGCCGGTACACCCAGACAGCTCTTCCCCGGCACGCCCGCCAGCATCCTTCCCCGGCACACCCCGCACGGGCCTTCGCCGGCACGCCCCCGGGCGCCCTGCCCGGTACACTCCTAGTAGCCGCTCCCCGGCACACTCTCAGGCGGCCTCCCCGGCACGCTTTCTAGTTGCTCCCCCCGGCACGCTGTGAGGCGTCCTCCCCGGCACGCCTGCAACCCTTCGCCCCGGCACGCTCGGGAGCCCTTCCCACAAAAAAAAAGAGAGAGGGAAAGGGGAAGAGGATGAAAGGAGAATAAGGAGAAGAGGAAGGGGAGGGAAGATGGGAAAGGAGGGGGAAGGGAGGGTGCCTCCACGGCACCACCCTCGCTACGGCAACCGCAACGGCGGCGGTGACGCCTGTGGACGGAGAAGATGGAAGGGAAGAGGGTGAGGGGGCGCCCGTTCGGTCACCGAAGAAAGAGATAGGGTGAAAGAGAAGGGAGATAAGAGAAGAGAAGAGAGATGGGGGGGTGGCCCTCCCGCGGTGTTCCCCTCACCACGACGACGACGGAGGCGGAGGGGACGCTCGGCGCCGGAGAAGAAAGAGAGAGGGAGGACGGAGGGGGCTGTCCGCTCGGTCGCCAAGGAGAGAGAAAGAGGGAAGAAAGGGGGGGAATTCGAACGGAGTGACCGTTCGAAGCGCCCCCGCCCCCTATTTATAAAAAAAAGAAAAAAATAGGAAAAAAGAAAAAAAAGAAAAAAAAGAAAGAGAAGAAAAAAAAAGAAAAAAGGAGGGGAAACAAGAAGAGAAGAGAAAAAGAGAGAGGGGGAAAATAAAAGAAATAAAAGGGAAAAAAATACAAAAAAAAGAAAAAAAAGAAGAAGAAGGAATGAAAAATAGAGGGAGAGACAAAGGGAATAAAAAAGGGGGAGAGAAAGGAGGGAAATAAAAGGAGAAAATAAAAGAAGAAAATGAAGGGAGGGAAAGCAAAAAAAATAAATATATGTAATATTTATTAAATAAATACATATATATGTACATATATATATATATATATATATATACCCATATATGTATACACATTTACATATCCATCCGCTCACATACGCGGAGGAGTAAGTCGACAGCACACAATAATAAATGCCCCCGGGGAAGACATTCCATCCCCACGATCCCAGTCAGACGAACGTCCACACCAGCAAAGACGACTCTACCCCTGTGGCTCTATCCTTGTCATAGGGTCACTACCCTACCACCAAAACAAGCCCGTCTCTGGGACATCGCCTCGGGCCTCAGCTACCACCCACGCCATACAATATCGCCATCACGGGCCTTACGCCTGGATTGGCAGAATCTCTACCTTTGCGTTGGCATTTAGCCCCTTGCCAACGAATAAGTCCCTTTCCGGCGCAAGGCCCCGTGCCCTAGCCACCCACTCCGCACAATATTGCCATTACGGACCTTACGTCCGAATCGGCACAGATTCTCCCGTTGCGCTGGCATTCTATTCTTGCCAACGAGTGAACCCTACCTTCCGGCGCAAGGCTTCGTGCCCCAGCCGACACTTGCATATCACTCGTCAAAAAAAATATATATAATAAAATAAAATGGGGTTAAAAATAGAGATACCCCGCCGGACTTGTCCCTACACCGGGACAAGGGTAAAAATGGCAATAACCCGGCTGTGGCGAAAACCCGAAAGGGCGCTACGGGTAAAATTGGGTACCCCGCCACGTGAAAACCCGAAAGGGCGCGTGGGCAAAAGCAAGAGGGGGCCGGTATCGGCGAAAACCCGAAAGGGCGCTTGTATCGGTAATGTGGTACAAAAAAAAAGAAGAGAAAAGAGAAACAAAGAGACCAAGAGACCAGGTCAGTTCCCGACACCCTGTCGGCACTGATGAAGAGACCAAGAGACCAAGAGACTAAGAGACAACAAAACAAGTCAGTTCCCGGCATCCTGTCGGCACTGACGAAGAGACCAAGAGACCAAGAGACTAAGAGACAACAAAACAAGTCAGTTCCCGGCATCCTGTCGGCACTGACGAAGAGACCAAGAGACCAAGAGACTAAGAGACAACAAAGAATGCCAGCTCCCGGCATCCTGTCGGCACTGACGAAGAGACAAAGAGACCAAGAGACCAGGTCGGTTCCCGGCGCCCCGTCGGCACTAACGAAGAGACAACACACTGCTTCAGCTCCCGGCATTCCGTCGGCGCTGATGGAGTGACAAAGAGACCGACAAGCTACTTCAGTTCCCGGCACCCTGTCAGCACTAATGAAGAGGCTAAGAGACCAACATACTACCTCAGCTCCCGACGTTCCGTCGGCACTAACAACGAGACCAACAAACAACCAACCAGGTCGGTTCTCGACACCCCGTCGACATCGATAAAGGGAGAAGAGACGAAGACACCCGCGGGTACCGCCCGGCTCATCCTTCGCTTGCGCTACCCGTGGGTGGGGGGCATTTGTGGACACCGAAAATTGCACATCCAGGTGCCAGGCTCGGCCCAGCATCAACAACGGCCCCGAGTGAAGAAACCCCCGGGGAAATCAAGCACAAAAGGCTCCACAGCCCGTGGGCCTCGAAGAAAATCAAATGGGCCACAACTCATGCTCACAATGGGCTCAAAATCGCCCATTTAGCCCTTCAGCGGCACGCCCAGTTGAGGCCTCAGCGGCACGCCTTGGCAGAACCCTCCAGCGGCACGCTCCCTTCAGCGGCACACCCTGCCGCGGCCCTCGCCGGCACACCCCTATGGGGGTTCACCGGCACACCCCCAAGGGGGTTCACCGGCACACCCCCATGGGGGGGTCTTCACCGGCACGCCCCCATGGAGGGGTCTTCAACGGCACACCCCCCATGGGGGGGGGGGGTCTTCAACGGCACACCCCCCATGGGGGGGGTCTTCACCGGCACACCCCTTGGGGCCTCAGCAGGCTTCAGCGGCACGGCCCCTTGGGGCCTCAGCGGCACGGCCCTTTGGGGCTTCAGCAGCACGGCCCTTTGGGGTCTTCAGCGGCACGCCCTTCAGGCCGTTCAGCGGCACGCCCATCCGGGGCTCCAGCGGTACGCTCTTTTGGCACCACAGCGGCACGCTTGTTCAGCCCTTCAACGGCACAGCGGTGAAGCTCTTTCAACGGGCGACGTGAGGCCCATGCCCTACACATCCTTGGCGCGCAGTGGAGCCGTCTGAGGTGGCAGCCGATCGTTGGGCCACGTGGCCTAGTCCACTGACAGCCAGGACAGGCAGGTCAAACCTCATGATCACGGGCCACTTCCCGCTTCGACGCCCCTGCACGAAGACTCCCGCCGTCCGGGGTATAAAAACCCCTCCCCTTCGTTTCGAACAAAAAGAGAGAAGAGAGGGAGAAGACAAGAGGCAGACGGATAGACACATACACGCGGAAGAAAAGAGAAGAAGAGAGAAGAAGAAGAAGAGGCTCCCTCCCTGCCGGGAGCTTCCTTCGACGACCACCACCACCGGAAGAGAGCAAGAGTAAGGGAGGGAGGGTTCGATGTAATGGGGAGAGAGTTAGGGGCGGCTGACCTCCCTCCTGCCCTCCGTTCCCCCTCTTCCTTTTATGTATTCTTTCTTTTCTGGGGCCTTTTTCCCTTTCTCGGCCATGGCATTTTCTTTGGCATTCTTTTTGCTATGATATGTATATAGGGCCGTGCCCTCTCGATTCCCATGAATGAAAGTTGTTCCTCTTGGGTTTTCTCTTTGATTTCGTTGGCTTATGCTAGTCCTCGCGGTTTCCAACGGGTTGTCCGTTCTTCCCTCCGTCTCCCCATTTCTCTGGTGTTCTTGGGGCCTCCGTGTCTATATGACCGTCCTCCCACGATCCTTAGCCTTATAGGCCCTTCGATTCCTTCCGTGGCCCTCTGTTATGACCACTGGTTTAGGAAGGAGGGAGACCCTCACCCTCTCTCCCAATACACCACAGCTAAGTGGCTTCTCCCCCGGCCTTCAATCCCTCTCCCATGCTCCTGGATGGCCCACAGATCTCCCAGCCCACATACTTAACCCCCTTTGACTCTCCAGCGATGCACCTCGCCGGCCCCTGGCAGGCACATCAGTTTTGGCCCTTAGAGGCACACACCTCTAACCTTGGCCGGCACACCTCCTTTGGCCTTCAGCGGCACATCTCCCATTTAGCCACTGGCCGACACACCTTTGGCTCCCTTGGCCGGTACACATGCTATTTGACCCTCGCCGGCACACCCAGTCGCCCCTTGGCCGGTACACCCCACTGGCCCTCAGCGGCACACCCGTTGGCCCTCAGTGGTACGCCCTTTTGGCCCTCAGCGGCACACCCTCTTCAGGCCCTCAGCGACACACTCCTTGGCCTCGCCTCCGAGCCCCTTTCTTCACGTTTTCCGAGGTTCTATAAAGGTGTTGCTCCCCTGGGGGCCCACCTCCAGTTGTCGGGTTCCACCACTCCATGTGGGTGCGTTCCCTTTACCTTCCTTACGCCCCGGGTCAAGGGGAGATGCTGCCGAATTTTTTTGTGAGAAAATGACAAAACTTTAAGTAAGGCAAAAGGAAGCAACAAACGAGCAGAATAATTAATAAAACCTTCCAACCAATCAAACCACTGCCGGCATCACAATGAAAACTGAACCGAACTGATCAACCGCCCGGCGACTCGAACTTTCGACTGATGCCGGGGAGACCGAACAGAACAAAGCAGGGGAAGAAGTTTATATAAAACTATGTACAAATCAAATAAGAAGAAAAGAAAAGCCTTAAGATAAAAAGAAATTGAAGATTGACTGGACCTCCATCACCGTGCCCTGATTGGCCCTCCAGCGGTGCATTCTAATCGTTTCCCCAATGGCCTGCTCATCCAACCCCCCTTTTTTTCGGCATGTTCCCATTACTTCACCCCTTCGCCGGTACGCCTTTTCTGGCCTTCACCGTTGCAGCCTTCAGCGACACACTCTAACCACCTCCCTTCAGCGGTACACTTCAATAAGCTCCCAGCGGTACACCCTCAATTGCCCAGCGGTACGCTCCTTTAGCCCTCAGCGGTACACCCTCTTTGAGCCCCAGCGGCACGCTCTTTTAGCCCTCAGCGGTACACCCCCTTTGAGCCCCAGCGGCACGCTCTTTTAGCCCTCAGCGGTACACCCCCTTGAGCCCCAGCGGCACGCTCTTTTGGCCTCCAGCGGTACACCCTCCTTCCCTCAGCGGTACGCCCTGTTTCCCTTCGCCGGCACGCTCCCTGGCCTCCAGCGGTATGCCCTGTTCCCCTTCGCCGGTACGCTACACATATATGCATATGCAACATAATAATGGCCCTAACAAATGGCAAATAAATCATTGAAAATTACGCTAATTAAAAGGACTCCAAATGTATAATGTTAATCATAATAAAAGAGGCGGGGTGGGCTAATAAACAATTATATAAATATAAATAATAAACAAATAATAACAATGGGAGTACTCATGAATAAAAGGAGAGAAGTCACCCGAAACAAACGCATAGAGAACTAATGAACAGCAGATTGGAAATTCCAGAACATATAACTAAGAAAACCCCAGATAAAAAGACGCCAGAGCCCACGCTGCAGCCCCCATCTCTCCCCGTGACCCGGGGCAAAAGGGACAACCATGCCGCCCTTTCGGGTCAAGCCCGAGTCTCGGGAGTTACCCCGACATGGCCGGGCGTTGACCTAACCTCGGGCTGACATCTTAAGTGGACAGGATTTGTTTCTTGTTCCAGACGCCTTCCGAATCATCATTAAAATTGCCATGTGCTCGGCAGACATTTGAATGGATTCATCCCGGTTTTCTCGTTGTGTTTCACCTCACGGACCCATGTCCGAACATGAAAAGGCCCACGAGTGGCCGACATGACCGACGGTTTGTGGTCTGAATACAGCCCTCAGTGTGATCCTTCCTTATCTCTCTTGCACAATTAGTATTATTCTTTTCGGCCGCGGGGCCCCTAATTTCGGCAATTAATCAAGGGTATTCCCTCGTATGGGGGATGTAAATGACGTCGTGACCTTCATGGCGCGACGAGATTCGGTCCTGACACGAACCACACAATCGTCTGACGAAGTCAGCTCGAGCGCACCATGGGCTCTTCGGAGCCCGAATAAATTGTCACTCCGGTGACTGGCACGCCCACGCACTTAATAAACAAATAAACGAACAACAATAACAAAATCGATAAAAAGTGCGTCCACACCGTGCACGTCCGATGCTTCCCTCGTTAAGGGACAATCACGAGCTCACCTAGAGTCTGAGGACTGCATTCCTCATTCGAGTCGTGTCCGTGGTCCGTCCCGCATCAGGAAGGCATCCTTCAAAACAAAAGAAGGTCTGTATGAGTGGCTTATCATGTCGTTTAGGTTATCCAACGACCCCAGCACTTTCATGAGGCTTATGACAGAAGCCCTTCGTCCTCTCATTGGTCGCTTTGTTGTCGTCTACTTTGACGACATTCTCATCTATAGTCACAACTCTCATGATCACATCCACCATTTGAGGGAAGTTTGCGAGACTTTGAGGAGAGAAACCCGGTTTGCCAACCTTACTAAATGTGAATTCATGACAGACCAAGTCACTTTTCTCGGATTTGTGGTTTCAAGTCATGGAGTGTCTGTGGACCAATCCAAGGTTCGAGCCATAGTAGACTGGCCAGAGCCCCAGAATATTCATGACGTTCGAAGTTTTCATGGGCTAGCCACTTTCTACAGATGCTTCATTCAGGGTTTTAGCACCATTATGGCACCCATTACGGATTGTATCTGTAAGGGAAATTTTGAGTGGACCAAAGCCGCCTCCTAGGCTTTTCGTGCCATAAAGGAGCTCATGACCAAAGCCTCTATCCTCCGCCTGCCAGACTTTTCCAAAGTCTTCGAGATATCCTGTGATGCATCTGGCGTAGGAAGAGGAGGAGTGCTCAGCCATGAAAGTCACCCCGTGGCTTATTTCAGTGAGAAGCTTTGTGATGAAAAGCTTCGTTACTCCACCAACGATAAGGAGTTCTATGCCGTGGTCCAAACCCTCAAACACTGGAGACACTATCTCTTACCTCAATAGTTTGTCTTATATTCGGACCACGAGACTCTGAAATTCTTTAGCTCTCAGAAGGGCTTAAACCCTAGGCATGGTCGGTGGGTAGAATTCCTCCAGTCTTTCACATTTGTCCTAAAATATAATGCTGGAAAGGAAAATAAGGTGGCCGACGCCTTGAGTCGAAGGGTCTCCGTTCTTTCCACTGTTCGGGTAGAGGTCACCAGATTTGACCGCATAAAGGAACTCTATGGAGAGTGTCCTGATTTTGGCCCTGCCTACTCTGCTCTATCTGCTGGACCCTCGATAGCCTTTTCTGACTATCTACTCCAGGATGGTTTTCTATTTCGAGGGCAGTAACTCTGTGTCCCGAGGACTTCTATTCGGGACTTCTTGATTTGGGAAATGCATGCTGGAGGTCTTGCTGGTCACTTTGGCCGCAACAAGATCATCCATTTTGTGGAGGAGCACTTCTATTGGCATGGCCTGAAGAGAGATGTGGCCAAGATTGTAGCCCAGTGTAGGACATGCACAATGGCCAAACAGGTCAAACAGAACACTGGTCTCTACACTCCTCTCCCCGTTCCTGATCGACCATGGGTTGATGTGAGTATATATTTTATCCTTGGTTTACCTCGCACTGCTCACAAGCATGATTCCATCTTTGTTGTCGTTGATAGGTTCTCTAAGATGGCCCACTTCATTGCATGTTCTAAAACATCTTATGCATCTAGAGTAGCCCACTTATTCTTTGATGAAGTCGTGCGTCTGCATGGTCTCCCCCAAACCATCGTGTCTGACCGAGATGTCCGGTTCACTAGTTACTTCTGAAAGATACTTTGACACCTAGTTGGCACCAAACTCAAATTCTCCACTGCCTATCACCCACAAATCGATGGGCAAACAAAGGTCGTCAATAGGAGTTTAAGGAATCTCTTGAGGTGTCTCGTAGGGGATCATTCGGGCACCTGGGATCTTCTCTTTCCCAGAGCCGAGTTTGTATACAACAGCTCTGTTAATAGGTCCATAGGTATCAGTCCATTTGAGGTCGTGCAAGAATACAAACCTAGGAAACATGTGGATCTCATTCCCCTTCCCCTCGAGTCTAGGACATCCAAGTCAGCTGAGGAATTTACACAGCATGTCAAAAGTTTACATGAGTCAATTAGCAAGCAAATAAACCTCCGTAATGAAACTTACAAGCGATTGGCTGATTCGCATAGGCGTCACCATGAATTCCAAGATGGTGACATGGTTATGGTACGGGTTCGACCCGAACGACTCCCTTCGGGAGCCATTAAGAAGTTGCAAGTCCGTAGTGATGGTCCCTTTCCAATTCTGCGGAAGATTGGCTTCCATGCGTATGTTGTGGACTTACCTCCCGAATATGGGATTAGCTTGACCTTTAATGTGGCGGACCTAGTGGCCTACAAGGAACTGTTTCAGCGTTTTCTTTCTTTCCCTTTTCGTTCGCGTATCGATCAACCATTTGGCTAACTGGTAGTCAACTGACTGATTGACGACGCGGGCGTGCCAGTCACATGAGTGACAATTTTATTGTGCACTCATTCTGACCCATGTCGGGCGAATGTGAGGTTCGGTCGGGACCAGCAGTCCGCCATACCATAAAGGTTATGGCGTTAATTACATCCCCCACGAGGAGGGAACACCTTTGATTAATTGCCGAGATAGCGGGCTGTCGAAGCCAGATTAAGAAAAGAACTTCATGGTGATCATGACGAAGACATGCATGATGCACATGTTTATCGTATAGAAGATGCATAGTTCATGGAATTATGGATCCTCGGTATGTGGCGGAGGATGTAGGTCCGAAGACCACCATCGCGCATGGCGAAGACTTCCGGCCGGACGTAGCCCGGTCTTCTGTCGATGCCATTTGATATACCCGAGGATCTATGCATGCATGCACACAAGACATTCACGCCTAGATTACACATGAAGATAGTGTTATGAAACGGTGGCGATCAGCCACATTTATTACCCTTCATCGAGAGGAGGAAGGACGACACAAGTGTAATAGCGAAAGCAAAACGCTTAACGGATATGACAATGAGTACGATGATAATATGATTCGGGCTCGCTTGGCCCTCCTTTTTATTCACCAACTACGGCTTATTGACATCGCCCCCGAGAGACGAGACTTACCCGGGGTGAATGAATCACTAGAGTGGCATGACGCTTCAAAACCGGTGTGACTACAAGTGTATAAGAACGCTTACACGGCGCGGTCACCATGTGCATTGAAACGGCGCGCAAGGGCCTTGGGGCGCGCCGGTTTAGGGCGCGTCGGAAAGGCGCAAAGGAAAATTTATTGGAAATGAGTGTGGCCTTATTCCGGCGCGGGGGGGTACCGCGCCGGGTTAGGGCGCGCCGGGAGGTACCGCGCCGTTTTAACGTTAGTTTTGGACATTTTGAGTTTGTTAAGCCCACGCAGGGGATCTTGAGGCCATTGAGGCCAGTTCTTTATTAAGTTGAAGTTCTGAGCCCTCTGAAGATGAAGACTAAACCAGTGCAAGGTTCATACTCGAGCACTGAGTTGATTAAATTCAGAACGATCACTTTATTAACCTAATTTAGTTGGAATCTGTCTAAAATTTGACAGCATCTCCCCTGAACAAGAAGAGTTGCAGGGGAGAATCGGGGTCACACTCACTGGTGAAGCAAGCCCCTAAATCACCGGTCTACACGAAGGCAGCCAGCATACCCTACTGGATAGGATACCCCGAGGACAAACCTGCTAGGGGCACCAAAGCTCCTTAAGGGAAGAGACAGAGGGACGAAGTCACTGATGATGGGAACGATGCCCCGAGGGCTAGCCTGCGAGGGGTGGAGAACCCATAGTCGGTGATTCATCCCATGGAGGGACTGACCATTTGGAGAGTGGGACTCCGAGGGCTAGCCTACAAGGAGCACACCTCCCCTGGTCTCGATCGGGTCCTGATCTATCGGGGTTGAGTTCGTTGAACCTGGATCCCCGTCATTATTAGCCATGGCTTCGAGAAAGTGCCTACCACGGAGAGGTAGAGCCCTCAGTCGCCCAGCAATTGTAGGAAATAACAGGGGAATGTCCCCCTCCCCGGGTGATCAAAACGACGAGGAAACCTCGGAACAATGTAGATGACCATGAAGAACAAGTGATAAGGGCATAAGTTAGACAGGCACGCAGCAGGGGCATATGCTCGAACAGCTAGAAAGTAATGTTCAGGGAGGTAAACCCTGTGTGGAGCGGCCAGAGACACGCGCAGAGGCACGGCTCCCTCCGAGAAGAAAAAGGGGTGCAAAGACCCTTGAATCAAGCATAACAAAAAAAATGAATCAAAGAACAGCCCCCGGGGAGGGGTGTTTCTATAGCCCACGACGAGTCGGGGCACGATGCAACCTTCGGAGAAACCAAGGTTAGAGTGATGCAGAGAAGAACTCAGACAGACGCGTTAGCATAGATAGAGAAAGAGAAGGGAGGATCATTCATCCGATTCATTGATTTAAGCATTCACACGCACGCACATACGTTGCCATTCCAAAAAAATGGGAAGGGTTTAACATTTACATGGCGAGAGTACAGCCCCGGCACCATCACTTGATCGCCGTTCGCCGACAACAGAGACAGAAGACATTCACGGTGCGATAACGGAGGAAGAAAATCAGAAGAGATCGCGTAGAGGGGGGAGGAGAATCGACTCATTTCATTGTCGCTCCTCCCCCCCTCGCTTACATTCGACGGATAGGAGTTTCGAGAAAGAAAACTACGGAAAGTAGGAGAAGATCAACGCCCGCACCCACCTGTTCCTGAAACAGAGTATCGCAGCCGAAGAAGATGGCCGGCGGTCACTGCTCCCGAGAAACCTTCACTCTCTGTACCTCAAGCGAAAAAGGAAGCCCTCTCCTCCCTCTTCTTTTTTTCTTCTTCTGATTCTTTTTTGATCTCCCTCTCCGGCCTCTCGAAAACGATCAGAGGGCTGAAAGCCGATCCCCCAAAACAATCCGCCACCTTTGTTGTCTCGAACCGCCATATATATAGGGGGTGAGTTCGAGTCTTCATTCGGCGTGAGATCAGCGCGCCGGTTTAACATTTCAATAACTAGCGCGCCGGGCTCGAGGGGCGCCGGTTTAATGGGCGCGCCGTATAAGGGCGCGTCGTATTAGCATTTCCCGCGCGTTGCAGGTTAGCCGATGAACCCGGGGATGATTCCGGGAGTCACCGTGGACGTGTACCTTGCCGATGCTTGCTGCAGCCTCGACGAGACATCTTATCGGAGCTCCTAAGTTGGCGTACGGCCATTTTCGAGGTTCCGAATAGCTTTATCTTGATCGTACGGGCTTTCTACCGACACGGCCTTCGGCTCTACGATCCATGCTG
This sequence comes from Amorphophallus konjac, assembly GCA_022559845.1. Classification (NCBI taxonomy): domain Eukaryota; kingdom Viridiplantae; phylum Streptophyta; class Magnoliopsida; order Alismatales; family Araceae; genus Amorphophallus; species Amorphophallus konjac. Next base: position 27,352 of record JAHNEJ010000859.1, read on the forward strand.
TTGGTCCGGCCTGGCTCGTACTCAGAGCTCTCTAGGAGGTTGGATAGCCGGGAGATAGTTCCGCCTGAGCCGGGCGATCATTCGGCCACTAATGGGCCCATCTTGACGGGAAGCCGTGCCCATGCCGGGCGATCGGGATCTTTCGCCGTCAGAGTTTTTGGTTCTCCGTTTCGGGAAGCCGGGGGGACTCCTTTATCCTCGGGAGAGCCTTTCATGAGGTGGGTAGCCACCGGGTAGACCGTCGACCTTGGTCGGACAACGGGTGTAGTAGATGCAGCACGACAAAGTCGATGCCGGTTCATTGGGCAGGCTTGGTCGCACTGCCGGTTGGTTGACGAGTTTATCTCGGCTCTCCTGAGGTGAAGTCCCCGTGTCCACATGGAGTGACTCGAGGCTCTGTCAGCTTGAGAAGTCTTCAATATGTTGATCTTTATCGGCTTCCGTACTTCGGTGGGCCGGGTCATTCGTCCTTATGGCTTGGTCACCGACGATCATATTTTGAGTGCCAACAAATGCCCCCCAGACATGGGTGTTGCGAGCAAGGCACGAGTGCAGCAAGGTCGCCGGATGAATTTCATCCGGACTGACCCCTTCTTTGATTGGCGGGCGCCTGGGATGGCCCTTAATTCGGCACGGGTGTTAACCCGACACCGTTTAGATGTTAGTACGGCGCGGCCTGTGACCCTTGGGCTTTTAATCCGGCGCGGCCGTCGACTTCCTGCTTTGACCCGGCGCGCCTTTTACCGGCGCGCCTTTCGCTTAAAGGGCTGTTAATCCGGCGCGCTAAATAGCGCGCCGGTTTAGCGATGGGGGACTCCCCCTATTTATCTTCTCTCCTCTTTGTTTTTTTTCTTCATTGCCCTTCATTCGCACCAACTCTTCCTCTCTCTTCCCTTTCTTCTCTCCCTTTTGGCACCGAGAGCAGCGATTTTCCTTCGAGTGAGTGGAGATGTTGTCCATTTGGGTTTCAAAACCCTTTCTTTGGGCCCCGGGAGGCTTCTAGCAGGGCTTGCCCTCGGAGCTGTTTCCCCGGGTGTTCCTCTGGCCTCGGTGTAATGCCGATGGCTGCCTTTTAGGGACCGTTCCTCAGTAGACGCATTCCCGCTTTTCTTCGGCAATTCCCTGTGCTGGGGAGACTCTGCCGAAATTTTGTCAGAAGTTCGCCTTTGATTAGCCATTTTCTGACTTTATTTTTATTTGGTATGCCTCTTTTTGTAGCTATCATGGCATCCAGTTCTTCTTCTCGTGCCGCAGTGACATGGGAGAACGTCAATTCCCTCGACTGGGGGCACGGCCAGGTGGCCATAGTTGCAGAGTCTTCGGATTCAGAGACGGACACTGTAGACACCGGTCGTCTCCTTATTCTCGGGGGCGACTCTTTTCATTATGATAGAGAGGGCGTGACCAGGAAGGATTATCCCAAGGACAAGCACCTGATGTCCCTTCTTCAGCGCTTCAACCTTCAGGGGAAGCGGGATGTGTTCGCCGTCCGGAAGGTCGAGCAGGCCCTGCTGGTGGAGAGAGACAGCTTGGCCGAATGCGTAATGCGAGGAAGACCCATCTATCTCCCCGGGGAGGTCAGGAAGTGGAGCATTGTGCTGGGGCTGCAAGACCTGGCTCCGGCAGACGGACTGTTGACCAGAGCTCCCGAATTTGTACCTGCTCGGTGGAATGACTCCGCGGGCAGAGTAGATCGGGAGAAACCGATCTTTGGTTTATTCCTTGCCCCGTTGAGATGGGGATATAGAGATGAGTCATTCTTGCTGGATTGCTTGGCGATTCGCTTCAAGCACCAGATCTCCGTGGGGTGGTTTGCTGAGTTGAAAGCTACAGACGCCCACGCATTCAGGCCCGGAGCAGTGGAATTCACAGACTATGTGCTGCATCATTATGCTCCTCTTTTGACTAAAGCTGGTGTATATCACAGCGTGTACGCTTCAAGGTATCGATACCCGATTTCCCGAGGCTTGTGCTGTGGCATGATCGAGGTGTTTTGCCCTGAATACAACACCTTCTATACTTCAGAGGGAGAGACTTCTTTGGACTTATGGAGCCTGTCTCAACTCAGCGGCCTGCCCATTGATGGAGAACCGTATGAAGAAGTTTGTTGGCCTGACTGGTTGAAGGACCAGACCGACGGTGACGGTCGGTATATGGCGGGCTACGCCTATCGATATCTAATGAAGGCGTATCGCACCCTCTTCCATTCGTCGCACGACACGAGAGAAGCTCGAAAGCCGGGCGAGAAGCGAAGAGTGCGAATGGGCGCTTGGCTTCAATATTTCTTCCAGGGGAAGAACAAGTATGAAGATTTTCCTCCGATAGCACCGGTGGCCCAGAAGCGGAAGAAGAGGGTACGACGCCAGGCCGCTTCGTCATCTTCTTCGAGAGGAGGGCAGGGGGAAAACCCAAACCCTACTGGTATTGATGCAGTGACTCACTGTGCTGCATATTTGGTTTATTGGCTTTGTTCCTTTGCTCTCCCTCAAGGTGACGAGAGCGTGATCAGGGCGGAAGCCATATATCCAGCTTGTCTTATGGCTTGGGGTACCAAGCTGTCTCTTTGCCCAGTGGCCCTGTGCCTCATTTACAAGATGTTGGGAGACTTGCATAAGACGCGCCTCCCCAGAAGCCTTCGGACGGTTGGTCCGTTACATTTCTTTAATGCTTGGGTCTGCACCATGTTCCCGGAGGCAGCTCCTCGGGCGTTACAAGCAGTTCCTCTGGTCCCGCGCATGATAGAGTTTGCAAGTGCCGAGCCATCATTGCTAGCGGAGCAACTCTATGCCATTCGGGGTAAATTGACCCGTCTTCCTGTGGACTCGCCTGGGGTTCTTCATTTCTGGAGCTTAGCTGCTCACTCGAGCCCATTGACGAACAGGACGAGGCAATGCAAGCTCTTTGAAACTGAGGAGTACATCCATCCGATTTCCCAGGCAAATTATACCATGCCTATTCTGGAGCCGGAGTTGGTTGATTGGGCACTGGCCATCAGGCCTAGTGTCCTCGTATTTCGCAAGAGCGGCATTCTGTGGCTGGAGCCGTATTACCCGTTCCGTTTCAGTCAGAACTTTGGCTACGACCAGCAGATTCCACATTCCTCTTCGCAATTTGCATTGCCCAACAGGCACAGGGCCGGGCAAACGTCCAATGACGACGCCCGGATATGGTGGGACTTTTTCCATCGTCGCGAAGACGTTTCTTTCCGGGTGCCCGCCCCCGCACGGTTCCCTCGCGTCACGCCTGAATACGTCAAGTGGTGGAACGCGCGGACGGGATTTTACAGGACCTCCCGGAGAGAGTGCTGGGCCGTGGCGGAGCACAGGTTCTTAGCTTCCCAGCCGGAGCCAGTTCTTGATATTGACGCTTCTTATTTGAAGAAGTTGAAATCTTGGACTAATACGGACGTGAAGGCCTATCTAGAGGCCCGCAAGCTCGTAAAAGACCGCAAGACGAAAGTTGAGCTGAAGCTGCCCCCGATCAACAAGGATGATTATGTGAAGACCCTTCGGGGTTTATGCCGGGTAAGCAGTGAGAGGGTGATTCTCCAGCAACTTCCTTTACCGGTAGAAGAGCCTATCACAGCTGTGGCCAACTGGCGTCCCGAGGTGGATAGGTTATATCCCCATCGGACTTTCATTCGCAAGGAGGACAGACGGGCTGACTTATATGCCAATACCCCCTGGCTGTTCGCACTCCTTCGGTCTCATGGCCTCTCGGTGGGTAGCCCCAGCGAAGCCATACTGGACCATCCTCTTCAGATCTCCTTCAAATATGCAGACAGGTGGGGGCTGGACCATCTGAGCCTGTATTATCTGCTGTCCTCCCGTGGACACGAGGACCTGGCGTTGCTAGCTGAGCCGAGCGAAAAGATCGAGGATCTATGCTAGCTTATTCGCGAGGCGGCTTCGAGGGACAAGACGCCATCGCTATTTTATTGGCCTCTCTTCCCCTTTTATACGGGACCGGCAAGTACGTTCTATCTTTTCCTTCAGGCCCTTCGGCCAGCTTCTTCTTTTCATTGTGGTTGTGTCATTCTCACCCTTGTGCGTATACAGTCCGACCGACTTAGGAGGAGACTCGGCACTTCAGGGAGCTGATCATAAAGGCCAAAAAGCCGGCATATTTTGAAGTTCCTGAGCCGGCCCCGACCACGACGCCACTACCTCCTGGAGATTCGAGGAAGAGGACTAGGTCCCAACTGCGAGAGGCCGTCGGGAAGGCGAAAGCGGCGGTGACCCGAGTGACACGGGCACGCCAGAAGAAAGCCGCAGAGAAGGAATCGGCAACCGTCCTTCCTTCTGTTGTATCTTTTGAAGAGTTTGAGGCTTCTCGCATACAAGGGCTAGAGGCCGAAGGTAGGCTCTTCTTTTCTTCAGAGTGCATTAGCTTGTTTCGACCGCTTGAGGTGGCCCATGCTGACAGTTGCCGATACAGCTGCCGCGGTCGTCGGACCAGAGGCGACGGTAGATGTAGCGGCTAGGGACGGGGCAGAGGAAGTCCCTGTTGCTCCCATAGAAAGGGATCTACCCTCTCCAACACCCCGGTGGGAGATGGAAGGTAATCTATAGTTTAGTTGCGATAGCAACGCAAATCTTCGTATCTTCAGCCGTCTTGACCCCTTTTTGCTGTGAATTGTAGTCGATATACAACCACCATTGTTTCCGGGCTCGGAGAGCGCAGAGGAGGTGATCCCCTCGGGGCAGGGAGAACCCGCCCCTGAGGTATCATCTATTGCTGCCCTTGGTGTGGAGAGCACCGGGAAAGCTTCCGCCGAGGGTGATGCTCCTGCTGGCGAGGCTCCTACTTCGACGGCGGAGCGTCCTGAGAGAGCAGAGGGGTCTTCCTCCTCTGAGCATGTAGATTATGGTGGCGGCTCCAGTGACGAGGAGCCATCACCGCTTGATTTTGAGACCGACGATGCTGGGGTGTCCTCGGCCTATGAGAGTGACTATCCGACTTTCAGCCCGGCCCGATTATCATGGGGCGGTCCTGTGCCGTCATTATCGCTTACGAGTGAGGAGGCTGGCGCTGGGGGAGCTGCTCTTAAAGATTTGAGCTTAGTCCCGGCCGAGGTAAGGACCTATCCAGGGACGATGCTTACCATGCTTCTTTTCTCCTTCTTCTAGCCAGGTTTTAAATGTATATATCTCCGATGCAGACTGAGGTGGCGCTACCAACTATGACGGTGTAGATACCACTTCCGGCCCTGGGAACAGGCCATGCGACTTTCCCGTACGTCCTGCGGCCCATCGCCTTGCGGTACCCAAAGGATCTTGCGGCAGCGATGGTTCCAGTTGGTCCCGGAGCGCTCGTGGAAGTTGATAGTTCGGCAGTAGCCGGAGATTCTCCGCCAAGGGAGGCTGCACAGTGGTCAGTTCTGTAGAAGGGTGGCTCTGTTGAGGTAGAAGCCGGGGAGATTATTGAGGGACGGACGTCCTCGGTGCTCGAGGTTCTTGTCGGACTCCCATCCCAGGGGGCCGGCAAGGAGATTGTTGTTGTTGAGGCTCCAGCCACCGCATCTGCCGGTGCGGTTGTTCCCGGTGGTAGTGGGCTGCAGCTTATGCCGTCGTCATCCTCCGGGACGGCTGATGATATATGGGCTACCGTGGATGGCAGAGTAGAGTTCGAACTGCCCGAGACATCGCCACTTGGTCTTCAATCCTCGAGTGATGTCGTGTGGCAGTTCCTGGGGACCCTCCAGCAGACCGTAACAGCCAGTAGGGATTTAACTTATGTTCAGCTGAGGGGCTTGATAGAGCATATGTCCCGCTCGCTGCTGGCCCTCGGTTGTCCCATGGACGACTGGACTCCGCGGGTGATCCTGCTCCTGAAGTATGTGAACCGGAGGGAGTTCTTGGGCCGGGAGGCAGCTGACCAGCTGGCGGCCATATCATTGGAGCGGGCTGAAAACAAGACGGCCCTTATTTCTCTGCAAGAGACCGCGGCGAGGGCGAGGGATGAAGCCAACGCCTCTTTAAAACGCCGGAGCTCCCTGACGGCCCGGATGACGGCATTGCGGGCCGAACCTTCCAGGCTAGAGGCTGAACTTGAAGAAGTAGATCGCCTGGGGGTCCAAAAGGTTGAGGATGCTGAGATGGCTGAAGGACAAGCTGCTTCCCTGGAGATGAAGCTATCCGAGCTGGAGGCCACAGAGTTCAGATTGCAAGAACTGATCCGTCATCCCTCCCTGGGTATTCCTGTGCTGGAGGACATCTTCCGACGCCCTTTGCCGTAATCTCTTTTCTTTATGTGCTCCCTTTTAATGCACCTTATGTATTCCAGGGCATGGCCCATGTAATCATGTGCTTTTTACTTCATAGTAATGAAAAATCTCCATCTTGATTTTGAATGAAGACTCCATCTTGTCATTGTTTTTTTTTTCCTTTCATTTGCCCGTTGATTCTAGTCCGAGTGCATGAGTCACTAGGGCAGGAGAGCGCTCACGCCTTCAGGGAAGGGGTGAGGTGTTCACTCCACCGCACCGCGACTTTTTCTCAAGACTAGAAACGGCTTGTGCCGGCCGAGAGTTCGGGGGACTCAGGAGGGCATAGTGAAACTGACGGATAAACGGTCCTGCCGAGAACGGCCAGAACCGAGAATGGGTAGCGACCGGTCTTGTCGATGGTGACAAGGGTCGAAAAGGGTAGACGGTCTTGCCGATGGTGACAAAAACCGGCTGGGTAGCAACCTATCTTGCCGATGGTGACAAGGGTCGAAAGGGGTAGACGGTCTTGCCGATGGTGACAGGAACCGGATAGGTAGCGATCGATCTTGCCGATGGTGACAAGGGTCGAAAGGGGTAGACGGTCTTGCCGATGGTGACAAAAATCGGATAGGTAGAGACCGATCTTGCCGATGGTGACAAGGGTCGAAAGGGGTAGACGGTCTTGCCGATGGTGACAGGAACCGGATAGGTAGCGACCGATCTTACCGATGGTGACAAGGGTCGAAAGGGGTAGACGGTCTTACCGATGGTGACAAAAACCAAAAGGGGTAGCGACCGATCTTGCCGATGGTGACAAGGGTCGAAAGGGGTAGACGGTCTTGCCGATGGTGACAAAAACTGGATAGGTAGCGACCGATCTTGCCGATGGTAACAAGGGTCGAAAGGGATAGACGGTCTTGCCGATGGTGACAAGAATCGGATAGGTAGCGACCGATCTTGCCGATGGTGACAAGGGTCGAAAGGGGTAGACGGTCTTGCCGATGGTGACAAGAACCTGATAGGTAGCGACCGATCTTGCCGATGGTGACAAGGGTCGAAAGGGGTAGACGGTCTTGCCGATGGTGACAGGAACCGGATAGGTAGCGACCGATCTTGCCGATGGTGACAAGGGTCGAAAGGGGTAGACGGTCTTGCCGATGGTGACAAAAATCGGATAGGTAGCGACCGATCTTGCCGATGGTGACAAGGGTCGAAAGGGGTAGACGGTCTTGCCGATGGTGACAAGAACCGGATAGGTAGCGACCGATCTTGCCGATGTTGACAAGGGTCGAAAGGGATAGATGATCTTGCCGATGGTGACAAGAACCGGATAGGTAGCGACCGATCTTGCCGATGTTGACAAGGGTCGAAAGGGATAGATGATCTTGCCGATGGTGACAAGAACCGGATAGGTAGCGACCGATCTTGCCGATGGTGACAAGGGTCGAAAGGGATAGACATTGGACGCGTATAAGTGGGATATCGGATGAAGACCCTCGCCCCGACCTCGGAAATGGCCTTTGGACAACGGATGGTTCATCACTATTCACCATTCATTTTTATTCACATTACTGACCTAAGCGCCCTTTCGGGTTTTCACGCGGCGGGGTACCCGATTTTGCCTACGACGCCCTTTCGGGTTTTCGCCACAGCTGGGTTATAGTCATTTTTGCACTTGACCTGATATAGGAGCAAGTCTGGCGGGGTATCTCTATTTTTAACCCCAATTTCTTTTCTTTTTTTTTCTTTTTTTTTATTTTTGAATTCGAGATTCAGAAGAACTGGACCGCGGGAACGCTGACCGTCCTCGTCGATGAGGACAAGGGTTGGTCTTAGATTTATTTCGTCGACACTGGTTAAATGTCGAAGCAAGGACGTGGCTTATTAACAAGGATGTAGGATCCAAGTTCAAGAGTAGAGATCGACCGTTCTCGCCGATGATGGCGAGAGTCGAAAAGGGTTTATTCGTCGGCGTATGCTACTGCCGAAACAAGGATGGGGTTGTCAATAGGGACGTAGGGTCCAAGTTGAGGGTAGAGATCGACCGATCTCGCCGGTGATGACGGGGGTCGAAAAGGATTTGTTCGTCGGCATATATCACTGCCGAAACAAGGATGGGGTTGTCAACAGGGACGTAGGGTCCAAGTTGAGGGTAGAGATCGACCGATCTCGCCGATGATGACGAGGGTCGAAAAGGATTTGTTCGTCGGCATATATCACTGCCGAAACAAGGATGGGGTTGTCAACAGGGACGTAGGGTCCAAGTTGAGGGTAGAGATCGACCGATCTCGCCGATGATGACGAGGGTCGAAAAGGATTTGTTCGTCGGCATATATCACTGTCGAAACATGGATGGGGTTGTCAACAGGGACGTAGGGTCCAAGTTGAGGGTAGAGATCGACCGATCTCGCCGATGATGACGAGGGTCGAAAATGATGTGTTAAAGGATTTCCGGCGGGACTTTGATGATTGTCCCTTTCGGAGTTTTATTGGGTGGAGAATAGAAGAGGCATTTGGAAAATTACCACTTTACCGACTCAGGCGCCCTTTCGGGTTTTCGTCGAAGCCAGCCCCCTCTTGCTTTTGCCCACGCGCCCTTTCGGGTTTTCACGTGGCGGGGTACCCGATTTTGCCTGCGACGCCCTTTCGGGTTTTCGCCACAGCCGGGTCATAGCCATTTTTGCACTTGTCCCGATGTGGGAGCGAGTCTGGCGGGGTATCTCTATTTTTAACCCCATTTTTATTTTGACTTCTTTCTTTTATTCTTCTCTTTTTTTTTATTCGGAATGCGAGCCGAGAGAGGGTAGCTTGATCAGGGTGAAATGCTGCTAACCAAGGAAAGGTAGCTTGATTATGGCAGAGTGCCATTGACCGATGAAAAGTAGTTTGATCAGGGCGGAATGCTGCTAACCCAGGAAAGGTAGCTTGATTAGGGCAGAATGCCGCTGATCAAGGAGAAGGTAGCTCGGTTAGGGCGGAGTGCCACTGAACCAAGGGAGGGGTAGCTTGGTTAGGGCGGAATGCCGCTAACCAAGGAAAAGTAGCTCGATTAGGGCGGAATGCCGCTAACCAAGGAAAAGTAGCTCGATTAGGGCGGAAAGCCGCTAACCAAGGAAAAGTAGCTCGATTAGGGCGGAATGCCACTAGCCAAGGAAAGGGTAGCTTGGTTAGGGCGGAGTGCCACTAGGCCAAGGAAAGGGTAGCTCGATTAGGGCGGAATGCCGCTAACCAAGGAGAAGGTGTTCCGACCGATCACTCGGGGTGTGTCGGCTGCGCCGCATGATACAGCTTAATGTGTTTTCCGTTGAGGGGAGAGAACTGGATGACTCCTTTGTGGTCTACAAGGACGTAGGCACCCCCTTCATATACTCGGCGGACGATATACGGTCCGACCCAGTTTTCGACCAGCTTCCCTTTGGGGTTAGAGGCCATCACTTCTTTTCTTTTGACCATCACCAGGTCTCCTTTCTTGAACTCTCGACCCTTGACTAACTTGTCAAAAGCACGGGCCATGCGAGCTTGGTAGAGTTGGATGTTTTGTTGCGCCTGGAGGCGTTTTCCTTCGAGCTCGGCGAGCTCTTCCAATCTTCTTTCTGCATTGGTCTGCTCACCACTGACTAATCCGTGCTGGATGGTAACTCGCAATGAAGGAACTTCAAGTTCAATCGGCATTACAGCTTCCGACCCATAGACAAGGGAGAAAGGTGAACAGCCGGTTGGGGTCTTGTAGATAGTACGATAAGCCCAAAGTGCTTCGTACATCCTTTCTTCCCAATCCTTTTTGTTAGACTTGACAGTCTTTGCCAATAGTGTGCACAAGGTCTTGTTAAAGGCCTCTGCCAATCCATTGGCTTGAGGGTTGTAGGGGGACGATGTCCTCCAGTCAATTTTGTATTTGTCGGCTAGCCGGTAAACCTTCTGATTTCTGAAATGGCTGCCATTATCAGAGATGATTCGGCTGGGGATCCCGAACCGGAATATTACATTCTGCCGGAAGAATCTTGCAACTAGTTCTCCGGTCACATCTCTTAGTGCTACTGCCTCCGCCCATCTGGAGAAATAGTCTGTAGCTGCTAAGATGTATCTGCATCCTGATGAAGATGCTGGTAGTGGCCCTACCACGTCCGTGCCCCACTGAGCAAACGGCCAACTTGGCAGAGTGGGATGCAGTGGCACTGGAGGTCTCCTCGCCACATTAGCGTATTCTTGACATTTCTGACAAGCTTTGGCAAACTTGCAGCAATCATCAAATATAGTGGGCCAATAATAACCCAGCTTCTTTATCTCAATTTTCATTTTCGGGCCAGCCTGGTGTGCTCCAGCTGATCCTGCATGAACTTCTTGCATCACCTGTCCCGCCTCTGCTGAAGACAAGCAGCGGAGTAGGACTTTCCTTCGGGCATCTGCCATAATTCGGAACAAGGTCCCGCTTCTCATCTCGTAAGAATCCTTGATCCTCAGGAGCTTCATTCTCTGTTCCTTTTCTTTTGGAAGTTGCTGGTGTTGAAACCAGCGTAGGAGATGCTCTCGCGAGTCGGGCTGCTGAACCCCTTCGATGACTGCTACTTCCATCTCTTGTTCGTCGGCCAGAACCTCTGTTACGTTGGGGACCTGTCGGTGGTTGATCACTGTTATATTCAGGCTTGTGTCTGGCGGGACCGCCAATGAACTGGCCAGCTTAGCGAGGGCGTCTGCCTGAGCATTCCGGCCTCGATTGATGTGCTTGATGCTGATGAAGTAAAATCTTGACATCAGGCGAGTTGCCAACTGGTGATAGGGGAGGAGCTCTTGCTTTCGCACCTCGAACTCTCCTTCCAGCTGTTTTATAACTAGCATGGAGTCTCTGAATGCTTCCAGCATCTGAATTCCCATGGACAGAGCAATCTGCAACCCAATTATCAGGGCTTCATATTCTGCTTTATTGTTTGTGCATTGTTTGTTTATGGAGCAGGAAGTATGCACCACTTCTCCTTCTGGGGACTTCAAGACTATGCCTGCTCCTGCTCTGACCCTGGATGACCCGGTAGCAGAGGTGTCAATTGTGGAAGCGCCATCAAAGTATAGCTGCCATGAGGAAGGCTGTACTTGGGCGGCTTCTAGGGTCTCATCCTCGGGAAGTTCCGGTTCCCACGGGCTTTCCCCGGGCACTGGGTGCTCAGCGAAGAAGTCTGCAATAGCTTGACCTTTGATGGCCTTGCGCGGTACGTAGGAGACATCAAACTCCATAAGGATTACCGCCCACTTGCCTAGGCGGCCTTTGAGTGCCGGCTAGGACATAATATATTTCAGGGGATCCTCCTTGGACACCAAGCTGATTTCATGCGACAACATATAATGCCGGAGCTTTTTGACTGCGAAGACTAGTGCCAGGCAGATCTTCTCAATATAAGTATATTTCTCTTCAGTTCTGACCAGTCTCTGACTGAGGTAATAGAGGGCTTGTTCTTTCCCTTCTTCATTATTCTGGGCTAGCATTGCCCCCAGAGAATTGTGTGTAGCTGCTATATACAGTATCAACGGCCGTCCTTTCACCGGTGCGCCCAATACTGGAGGAGTCTTCAGATCGTCTTTTAGCTTGTCAAAGGCTGTCTGACAATCTTCATCCCAATAAAAGGGAACATCTTTCATCATCAACTTGTGAAAAGGCTGGCATCGCCCTGACAAATTGGAAATGAACCGCCAGATATAAGCCAGGCGGCCCTGTAGTGACCTCAGCTCGGAGATGTTCCTAGGTGGAGGTAACTCCTGAATCGCCTTGATCTTTGCGGGGTCTATTTCGATTCCCCGATACCGGACGATGAAGCCCAAGAATTTTCCGCTCGACACTCCGAACGCACATTTCATAGGATTCATTTTTAGCTCATGCCGCCTCAGCCTCTGAAAAACAATCCGGAGGTCTTGCAGATGATCTTCTTTTCTTCTGGTTTTGACCACCATATCATCTATGTAGCACTCGACCTTGTGGTAGAGCAATTCATCAAAAAATTTGGTCATTGCGCGCTGATAAGTTGCGCCAGCATTCTTCAGTCCGAATGGCATTCTCTTGTAATGATAAATGCCTTTAGGAGTTCGGAAAGCAGTATGGACCCGGTCATGCTCCGCAATCCAAATCTGATTGTAGCCGGAAGACCCATCCATGAATGACAGGACTTCATGGCCGGTTGTAGCATCGATCATGACCTCGGTTATTGGCACCGGAAAGTCATCTTTAGGGCAGGCTTTATTTAGATCTCGAAAGTCAACACAAATCCGGATCTGTCCATTCTTCTTTTTCACGGGGATGATATTCGCCAGCCATGTGGTGTACTGATTTTCTTCAACAAATCCCACATCAATGAGCTTGTCAACTTCAGCACAGATTCGGGTGATGAGCTCCGGCCTCATACGCCGCGGTGGTTGCTTCACCGGCTCGGCTTCGGGGTTGATTGCTAGCTCATGTTGTGAGACAGCAGGGTTTAGACCTGGCATCTCTTTGTAGGTCCAGGCGAAGCAATCCCGGTATTCTAGCAGCAGCTGGATGTACAGCTCCCGTTCTTCTGGGGATAGTTGGGCGCTGAGGAAGGTGGGCCTAGGGTCCTCCTCATCTCCCAAGTGGACTTCTATTAGTTCATCGACTGTGGCCTGGCCTCCGTCTTCTATCTCCGGAGGTGCCGGCTGGAGGTCGACGAAGTCTGGAACACCATCTCGAGGGTCGAGCACTTCGACCTCCTCGTCGGACATCACCAGAGCTTCATGAGGCGTCTTGATTCCATGCGCCAACGGCTGAGCGGATGAATCTATTGACGCATCCATTGCTGTTACAGCTCCCAAGGGTGAGAGAACAGCTTCAGTGTTTGTAGATGAGGTTGCAGCCATGACAGGCCAGTAGCCGTTTGCTGTCGGGCTCGGACAGCATATTGGATTTGTAGCAGAAGTTGAGGGAGTCTCGCCTTCTGGGACAGTTGTATCTTCTGCAGAAGTGGCTTTTTCTTTTCTGGTAGCTGGCTCCCCTTGATTGGAGTTGACCAAGGCCTGCCTGATTGGCAGAAAGGGTGTTGAAGTTGTCATTAGTAGGACCCCTGTAGAGGGAGAGACTCCTATTTCTTGAATGTCTTCGGCTCCGCTGCTGCTAGCCGTATCAAATTCGGCTTGAAAGGCCGCTTCCTCAGGACGGACCTGCTCCCAGCATCGGCAGGAGATCAAGGTCTCCATTTGTTGATTCCGGGATAGAGCCAATTCAGCATGTTCGGCTTCCGCCGGATATTCATCAAAGGTTGCCCCCAGAGGGCTATCTTCAGTTGGATAGAAGGTGGAGATGGTATCCACCTCGTACCGCCCACTGTAATAGTAGTCTTCCAGGGTGAAGTCCAGACCCAGATGTTGAGAGACACGCCTCATTTCTTTATCCAGATTTACAGGATACCACATCTTCTGGAAAGCTTCCTTACGTTTTTGAGGTTGATCGGGAGGGATGTGTTGCTTTTGAAACATCCTGGCCGTCCGATCAGTGGTAAATGCCAGGCCCTGAACAGGAACCCGCGGGTTGGCTAGATCCTCAGGGAGGCTGCAGTCTGTGTCCTCCTGAGTGGGATGCTCCTCAGCTGTATAGAACAAGCTGCTGGGCCCATCTTCTTGTGTCACCTCCCAAGCTTTGAAAGGTTCGACAGTGGGACCATCGAGGCCGGAGACTGGCTTGGTGAGGCCGGCCGGGACTCCGATGCGGTCATGCTGTCGATCAACATGCACTTCCTTAGCTTTGGAGTATAATGCTGGGGGTGTCACCCTGCCGACATTTCCAGAAGCCGTGATGTGGGAAACCACCTTCGGCTTGACATATCCGCGCGGCGGTGGTGGATACCAACCGTCACCCGATCTGTTCTTCGATGCCCCTACGGGGGCTCCATCTTCAGAAACCTTCCGGGGAGACCCCGTATATAGGTTGGCGTCCGCCAAGTGACATTCAAACACCTCGAATGGGTGGATGTCAGCAAATATCCTCTCCTCCTTCCCCTGGAGGCTGTATTTGATGCATTGGTGGAGCGTGGAGGGCACCACCATATTTTCATGCAGCCATGGGCGGCCGAGCAGCGCTTTGTAGGAGGTGCGAGAGTCAATGACGTGAAACTGCACCGTTGTAGTGAAATCTGCCAGGGTCAGTGTGAACTCTGCCACCCCCATAGATACTTCACATTTTTGGTTGAAGCCAGCGATACGCATATCCCCGACTTTCTCGAGATGCACGTTAAAGTGGTACATATCGTATATTCTGTATGGCAGGATGTTGACTGCTGCACCAGGATCGATCAGAATCCGGTTCAGTTCTCTTCCATTCAGATGCCCTTTCATATATAGCGACCTGTTGTGACTGGCAGTAGGTAGTAGCATGTCTTCTGGAGAGAAGGTCATACTGGCTTCTGGTATAGCCTCAGCTACGCAGGCTTCAAAATGAGCAGGCGTCTGCAGAGCAGTGATGATCGCCTGTCGAGTCTCTTCACTCAAAGAGAGAATTTCCCAGATCGTAAATCGAGCGGGGAGCTTCTTGAGCAACTTCATTATTCGGCTTCCAGCCCGGACATTGGAGAGCTTCATCTCTTCAGCCCATCTGGGCTTGGAAAGGTTTTGATTCGCGGGCCCTGACGGACCTGCTTCACCTTCCTCGAACTCGGCACCCTCTTGACTGGCACCGACTGTCGGGTCTTCTTTATTAGCTGCTGTAGGGCAAGCTCCGTCTGCATTTGCATCCTCAGCAGATTGCACTGGCTGCGGGTGAATGACCCCAGGTGTAGGGTTAGCCTCTTGGCAGGGCTGCTTCCCTTTTGACATCTTCATAAATTCAAGGAATGAAGGGACTGACTTGCCCCCAGTCTTGTTGTATAGACCTGACAGTGGAGGGATTTGGACTCCCTTAACTTCCGGCGGAGGTGTCTTGTAGGGTTGCTCCCCTCTGAACATAATGTTGTGATTGGGTGGCGGCTGGCGCCCCCATTTCTGGCCTGACCGAGTGGCATGTGCAGCAGTTGCGGCCTCGGCCTTGCCTCCCCCAGCATGGGGTGTGAAGCAAATTTCTTCTTCTTCCTCTTCTCCGGGCAGGTTGAAGAGTGCTGACAGGCTATTGCAGGAGACGACCTGTGTTTTACGGGCCCCAACGGCCTTTCTTTTCTTTTTCTTTTGCTTTTTCTTCTTTTTGGTTTCTGCAGGTGCCTGCCCCCAGAACAGGCTGCCCTCTTCAAGGGGTGCTACTTCAGCTTCCTCCACCTGTTTGAGTGAGAGTTGTTCCAGCTCTTTCCATGGGACGTGATCCTGTACCAGCAGAGGTTTCAGTTCGGGCTGTACATATTCATCTAGCCCTTCAATTAAGTGTTGCAGTCGAAGGACCCCAGGATTGGTTTCCTTGATTACTGGCAGCGGAGTTTGTCTCCTCCTGTTGGGTGTATGTATTCTGACAGCTGTAGGGGGAGTGACCCATACGGGTGCTACCACTGGCGGAGCAGGCCGGGGTGTAATGCCACGGATGCGTGCCCCCTCTTTTGGGCGGGGTGCCCTCTTCTTCTTGTGCTTCAAAGGGATTTGCTGTCACCCCTGCTGTTCCTTCACGGGCTCCAGGAAATGAATTTCGTAGGTGCTCCGTGTGCTTGCTTCAGAGATCTCCTCAGGTAATGCCTGGTAGAGAGAGATCATGTTGACTGTTGCCCTCCTAAAAGCGGCTTCATGTGGCTGAGGAGGGTCTACTTTGTACTCTCCCAGCTCTATCTCATTCTTCTTCACCATCCCTTCGATGACGTCTTTGAAAACATAACAGTCTTCGATTGGATGTCCCAACATCTGGTGGTAGGGGCAGAATCTTGGACTGTCTTTTCTCTTTAGGTCCTCCGGCCTCCTTGGTTCAGGCAGAGTGACCATGTTGTATTCTGTTACCCAGTCGAACATGACTCGGGTCTTGTCTTTTGGAAAGGAATAAGCTTTCTTCATTTTGTCCCTCAGCGAAGGACCTTCTTTATCATCTGGAGCTTTCGCAGGTTGCGGAGGAGCCGCTTTCTTGCCTTTCTCCTTCTGTTGTTCGAACGCCTTGATATCAAGCGCATTCGCTTCTTTAGGTGTGGGGCGCCGTTCCGCAGCCTTGCCTTTCTGGGCTATGCTGGCAGTTGACGTCGGGACAGGCTTGGCTAGAAAAGCTTCCACCTCAGCCACCACATTATTCAGCCGGTCGAACGACCGAATTTCCATACCAATCATCTTTTCCAGGACCTCCCTCCTGAGGTTTTGTTTACATATTTGCACAGCGTCCTCCTGATGCGGGGGCCGCTTGCACCTCATTCCGAGGTTCCTCCACCTCTTGATGTAATCAAGGGCTGTTTCATCTGCCCTTTGTTTTGTTGAGTAGAGTTCGGCCACTGTGACCTCCCTCTCTGTGACATGGAATCTTTCTCTGAACTTCCTCTGCATATCCGACCAGTCATTAATTGACCCGGCCGAAAGGCTGGAGTACCATTCAAATGCGAGCCCCGTAAGCGAGGACCCGAAGAATTTCAGCAGATACGACTCGTCGGTGGCCAGATCACCCATAACGGTCATGTAATATGCAATATGCTCTTTTGGGGAACCTTTCCCGTTGAATTTGTCAAATTTGGGCGGCTTGTTGACTCCCGGGGGAAGTCGTTTAGCCGCATGGTGTTGCGGGTAGGGCACCCGATAGGCATCGAATGCGACGTAGTCGCCTTCACTCTTCTCTGTGAGCTTCAGCTCAATCATCCTTTCCACCATCATCCGGTTCACGACCGTGGGGTCGACTGGCTCTGGATAGAAGTGTGCTGGCTGCAGGTATGGGGTGACCAGGGTGGTCGCCTGTGGAGGACGCAGCAGCGGGGGTGTCGGGTGCACCTGGGGGAGCACTAGAGGTAGCAGCGGCTGAGGCTGTGGCGGCTGCTGTTGTGCAGCCGCCATGCTTGGTTCTGACGGCTGGGATAGTGCGTAGAGCGGTGGAGGGTCGTCTCGACGAGCCGCTCCCCGGGATGATTCACCCTGGATTTCGGGTGGTTTAGAAGCTGATGAGTGCTCAGTCTTTTCTATCAGCTGTTTCTTCAGGGAATCTATTTCCCGTTGATATTTTTGCAGCAGCATCAGAACTGATGGATCTATAGTGGTGGGGACACCCTCTGTTGTTTCCCCAGACGTACCCTCAGGCAGGATGTCGAGGAGTACGTCGTCTTCTTCTTCCGTCGTCACCACATTAGCGGTCAAGACGGGGGCTTTATCATCCCAGTGGAGGTAGACCTGGGGCTGTTTCTCTTTCATCATCATCAGAAGCCCTCTTGCTGCTTCTGTCCTGCGGGTAGTTGGCCCCGGCCGTACGGCCAATTGAGCCAGTTCTTGGGGGTCTTCAGGGAGCTCCCCATATCGGCTGGGTACACCAGCCATGTTGCAGGTAAAGACCCGCATCCTTCTCTTCTGTCGATGGACCCTCCGTCTGGCTTGCCGCGGAAAGGTCAGCCTCTCGAACACAGAGATTCTTCTTCTTTCTTCCCGCTCGGGGAAGGCTTCATCGGCTTCGATCTCAGAGCCGTCATCGTATCCATTATCGTCGACCGATGACATCCTCATTCTGTCTCTTACCTCTTCTTCATCTGCCGTTGATGGACAGTAATCTTCTTCAGTGGCGACTGTCTGCATCAGCCGCTACTATCCGAGTGAGGTGTTGCCCAATCCTCGGAAATAGCTTCTGACCAGGCAGGCCATTTCTTCTCGACCCCGTTCTTGATGTAGCACGGGAGATAGTGGTCGGCCTCCAGAAGGAGGAATGTAGGCCAGTCGAGCTCTGTCGGCTGGCTGTTGGAATCTTCGCCCCGTGGCAGGGACGTTGGCTTGACGGGCCGCAGCCCGGAAACTTCTGTGGCGCGGAGGATCCGCAACCACCTCTTCTCCCATCTTCGGGGGTAGGCCCCTTTCTCTTATCACCTCCGCATCGTCATTCACAGGATGGCGGCGGATGGGTGTCGGCTGGGGGACAGGTCGGGTCCGTTTGGGAACCCACACCTGTCTGAACTTCCTCGGCTTGAGTGCCGGGTTTCCTTGGCCATGGTGGCCGGCTTCTTTCATTTCTGCTCTCCTTCCAGCAAGGGCCTGATATGTGTTGTGGACAGGAACGTTTGGGATGACTCGGTCTGGGGTCACCCGTGCCGTGTGCCCGTTGAGGAAGACACGCATGCCCCCCACCAGCATTGACTTTCCAGACTGAGAGACAGTTTCGGTGATCACAGCAGTGTTCTTGCGAGCCTGGCGACGCTGACGTCCTCCAGGGGGTTTGTTGACTACAGCGGGGTGCGTCCCACGTACAACGTGGTGCACCATGCAGCTAGCGGCCGGGGCCGGATTCTTGAGTGAGTCGTCGCAGCGGGGAACCTTCAGAGGTTCCACTTCCTCCATAGCTTGCTTGGAAGGTTCCGGGGCTTCGACTTCTAGGATGTCGACGAAGGCCAAGCCCAGGAAGTTGGGGAAGCCTACAGCGGCAGGGAAGCTGCCGAATTCCATGGGTACCGCCAGGTACCCTTGCGCGTGTCCAGCGACTATCAACTGATCGAAGTCGACGCCAGCTATTCCATGAGTTGTCATTGTTTGCCTACAAAGACAAAACAGGGGAAATAATCAGTAGCCTTTGAAAGGGCTTCGAAGCCCGGATATCTGGGCAAAGAGATGAAAGGTGACACCAGTCCCACCGGGTGTGCCAGACTTGTTTCAACATTTTCTTTCTTTCCCTTTTCGTTCGCGTATCGATCAACCATTTGGCTAACTGGTAGTCAACTGACTGATTGACGACGTGGGTGTGCCAGTCACATGAGTGACAATTTTATTGTGCGCTCATTCTGACCCATGTCGGGTGAATGTGAGGTTCGGTCGGGACCATCAGTCCGCCATACCATAAAGGTTATGGCGTTAATTACATCCCCCACGAGGAGGGAACACCTTTGATTAATTACCGAGATAGCGGGCTGTCGAAGCCGGATTAAGAAAAGAACTACAGGGTGATCATGATGAAGACATGCAGGATGCACATGTTTATCGTATAGAAGATGCATAGTTCATGGAATTATGGATCCTCGGTACGTGGCGGAGGATGTAGGTCCGAAGACCACCATCGCGCATGGCAAAGACTTCCGGCCGGGTGTAGCCCGATCTTCTGTCGATGCCATTTGATATACCCGAGGATCTATGCATGCATGCACACAAGACATTCACGCCTAGATTGCACATGAAGATAGTGTTATGAAACAGTGGCGATCAGCCACATTTATTACCCTTCATCGAGAGGAGGAAGGACGACACAAGTGTAATAGCGAAAGCAAAACGCTTAACGGATATGACAATGAGTACGATGATAATATGATTCGGGCTCGCTTGGCCCTCCTTTTTATTCACCAACTACGGCTTATTGACATCGCCCCCGAGAGACGAGACTTACCCGGGGTGAATGAATCACTAGAGTGGCATGACGCTTCAAAACCGGTGTGACTACATGTAATGCCCCGGATTTTTTTGGATCCTTCTTCGTGGGTCCCGGATCTGGTTTCTCGGAGTGTCTGACTCCGTTGTGTCCGAAATTTCGTTTCGGACATCTTTCGTGTTCGGATTGGCGCGATCCGGAGTCGTTTCGGAGGCCCAGAGGCGTTCCGCGACTTTTTCCGCGTGTGTTTTCCGATTCCCGGCGTGGGTTTCGGCTTTCCCTTCGGAACCTCGTTGCGGGTGAACCGGGCCGTTCACCTAGGCGAGTGTGGTACCGTTGCGATCGGTGCGTTCCGAGGATCGCGAGGGTGTGATTTTCTATTTTTCTGAATTTTTCTGAATTTCCAGATTTTCCTATATATAACTCTTTTCTCTCTCTCCCCTCTCATTTCTCTCTTCTCTCCCTCTCTCTTCTCACGCTCTCTCCTCTCTCCCTCTCTCTCCGACGGCCGACGGGGCGGAGTACGGGCGAGGCGGGGACGGCGCGGGCGAGGATGATCGAGGCGGTGGAGGCGTGGTGAAGCTCGGCCGTGGGTTCGTGGAACGGCGAGGCTTCAACGGCGTTTTCTTCGTGGATCAGCGTCCACGGTGCGCGTAATCTTCGGTGGAGGTAGGGTGATGGACCCCCAGCTCGTGCGCTTCAATTCCCGTGAGTTTGGTAGGCCGTGGTGAGCCGAGCGGGCCGTTTGGGGCGTTTTGGGCAAAATCATGATTTGGGGAGTGATCGCCCGATCTAGCGATTCGTCGCGTTTTAGGCCGATCCGAGGCCATAGATGCATGCTAGGGGTTGTTGGGGAGCTTCCCCTATATTTTCCCCCTCATCCGTGGATGTTTGGGGGCGTGGCGTGGATTTTTGGGGTTTTCCCGCCGTTTCCGATTTTCCGAAATGATCGCGGTCCACCAGTAACCGCTATCATCTGGTAGCGGTCCTGGGAGAACCGCTTTCATCCTTCGTGTTTGGGTCGGAAGACCTTCGAGCGTCGCGGACGTGCGATTGACCGCCTTCGTCTGGTCGCGGTCCTCGGGCGACTGCTACCATCGGGGTGGAGCGTGGCTGGTCGCGGTTGTGAGGCGACCGTGACTACCTGGTCGCGGTCATCGGTCGACCGCTACCATCTGGTCGCGGTCACCAGGTGACCACTACCATGTTCTGGTTCCTGTTTACGCTGTTTTGACCCCCGGTCGACCCGGTTGTGACCCAGTGGTTGACTTTAGGTCTCGTGAGTGTCTTGGACACCCCGTGGAGTTCCGTGACCGTGTCTTTGGGTGTCCAGAGGTCCCACTTACCTCGTTTTGTGTGCCGTGAGCTTAAGGGTCTATGTGACCTTTTAGCGCTCCGATTGTGTTGTTTTGGTCTCCGGTCAACCCGGTTGGGACCCAGTGGTCGACCTACGGCCTTGCGAGTATCCCGGACACCCCATGGGTTCTGTGTCTTTGTTTTTGGGGTGTCGGGAGGGACCGTGTTACCTCGATTAGCGTGCCCGTAGGTGTGGTGGGTCCGGGTGACCCCACGTGTTCTGGGCTTTCGTGTTACGCTCGATCGAGTCACCGTGTATCGGTGTGCGTGCGGTGGGGTCTTCCCCGCATGTCGTGGGTTTTCTTTGGAAGGCGATTCCCATGCGGGCCATGTGCTTGGCCTTGGACTGCGAGTCCAGTTATCCAGCCTGGGGCTGGAGGTTTTCCGCTTGCTCCAAGATGGGAAATCGTCGTGGCGGCTTGTGTGCTGCCCTGGGGATCGTGCTTCTATGTTTTCCGTGTGACCCGTGTGGGTGGCCTTAGTCCTTGCGTTCCCTTCCCGAGGGAGTGGTCTTGGCGACTCGTGAGTTGTTTCGGTACTTGTACTACCGTGGTTTTAGACCTAGAGATTGGACTAGATTGACGGCCTTGTGCTGTTGCGTACAACGGTCTTGACCCCGAGTCTTGTGACTCAAGGACCGTTGGGTGTAGTGCGTCTAGAGGACTGCCCAGAGTCCAGTGGCTTAGTGCCACTTGAGTTTTCTCGACTCTCGCGCAGGGTGCGTGCATGGCTGAGGACTGCGAGTCATGTTTCTTCTCCGACTGTGGTCACCGTGCGACGGGGCCGGTACGTGGGGTGGTCCCCGTACGTCGTCGGATTCGGACGTTGTTTTCCGTTGACTTGAGAGTCTACTCCTTCAGTGACCCTCCACTAGTCGTAGCCCACCAGTACGAGGTGCTGGTCTCACCTGGGAGTGGTGTACGGGCATTCACCTTTGAGACGGTTTGTGGACCGGTTACCGTAGGCCCCTCGTCGGTAGCCAGAGTCCGGCTACGGGGGAAAACCGGTCAGAGGACCAGACCTAGTGACGTAAGGTCTGTGTGTGCACACGTGGTTGGGGGTGGTTGGACCCACGTCGACGGGCGTGACCCCAGCTAGTTACTTGTTTGTGGTTACTTGTACGGTGTTCGCGCCTCTGGTAGGAGCTACCACGCCAGGAGGTTCACCTGCGGTGCGGTGTAAGACGTCAGGGGACGCTACCGGCTGTGCTTCTAGTGGGTGGTACTTCTGTCGAGTACGGAGTGACAGACTGTCAGTTTCTGTGTCTTTGACCTTCGGGTTTTCGGTCGTGTTGACTGTTGAGTTTCGGTTGGTTCGCCGTGACGCGTGTGTTGGTTTTCGCGTCATAAGATTAGTGCTAGTGGCTTTACCGAGGTTGGGTCTTGTTGTGCGGTACCCGCGATCGGATGGTCGGGGTTGCACCTTGGACAGCGTGTCCAGGCTGGCTGTGTCCGGGGGACAGGCCTCTACGGCGTGGTTGCCGTGTGTTCTTACTTCGGTAGGTGGTACTAGCGTGGTTCGGTAGCTTCGACTGCGTGGTCGAGGTCTGCCTTCTGGCAGTAGGAGTACCTGTAGTGCCGAGTTTTTGACCGGCCACCGGGTTGTTGTTCCTACTGTAGTTGTAGCTCTCCTTTCCGCTACCGCCGTTGTTTCCGGTTGGGGTTCCGCGGGATCCCTGCTGAGTCTCTGTTTTGGAGACTCATTCCCTGCTTTTCAGGTGTAGCGGTTCTTCCTCGTGGTTCGAGAGCGCGGAGCGGAGGTTCTCAGTTGCCAGCTTGCCGGGCCGAGTGTTCACTTGGCATGTGGTACGTTTTACTGCTTTAGACTGTACTTTCTGTTGGACTGGACTCTGTTGTAGTTGTTTATTTATTTATGTTAATTGTTGCATTGTCCTGCTTTATTTCCTATTTCTTTGTGCCTCCACACTCCTTTTAGCCCTTCCGAGCCCTCCCGGCTCGTGGGCGGCGGTTCGAGTCTCGGATTATCGGGCCTTCCCGGTAATCGGATTCTCGGGTCGTTACACTACAAGTGTATAAGAACGCTTACACGGCGCGGTCACGCGTAGGTATAGTCGTTAATACGGCGCGGTCACCATGTGCATTGAAACGGCGCGCAAGGGCCTTGGGGCGCGCCGGTTTAGGGCGCGCCGGAAAGGCGCAAAGGAAAATTTATTGGAAATGAGTGTGGCCTTATTCCGGCGCGGGGGGGGGGGGGGGTACCGCGCCGGGTTAGGGCGCGCCGGGAGGTACCGCGCCGTTTTAACGTTAGTTTTGGACATTTTGAGTTTGTTAAGCCCACGCAGGGGATCTTGAGGCCATTGAGGCCAGTTCTTTATTAAGTTGAAGTTCTGAGCCCTCTGAAGATGAAGACTAAACCAGTGCGAGGTTCATACTCGAGCACTGAGTTGATTAAATTCAGAACGATCACTTTATTAACCTAATTTAGTTGGAATCTGTCTAAAATTTGACAGCATCTCCCCTGAACAAGAAGAGTTGCAGGGGAGAATCTGGGTCACACTCACTGGTGGAGCAAGCCCCTAAATCACCGGTCTACACGAAGGCAGCCAGCATACCCTACTGGATAGGATACCCCGAGGACAAGCCTGCTAGGGGCACCAAAGCTCCTTAAGGGAAGAAACAGAGGGACGAAGTCACTGATGATGGGAACGATGCCCCGAGGGCTAGCCTGCGAGGGGTGGAGAACCCATAGTCGGTGATTCATCCCATGGAGGGACTGACCATTTGGAGAGTGGGACTCCGAGGGCTAGCCTACAAGGAGCACACCTCCCCTGGTCTCGATCGGGTCCTGATCTATCGGGGTTGAGTTCGTTGAACCTGGATCCCCGTCATTATTAGCCATGGCTTCGAGAAAGTGCCTACCACGGAGAGGTAGAGCCCTCAGTCGCCCAGCAATTGTAGGAAATAACAGGGGAATGTCCCCCTCCCCGGGTGATCAAAACAACGAGGAAACCTCGGAACAATGCAGATGACCATGAAGAACAAGTGATAAGGGCATAAGTTAGACAGGCACGCAGCAGGGGCATATGCTCGAACAGCTAGAAAGCAATGTTCATGGAGGTAAACCCTGTGTGGAGCGGCCAGAGACACGCGCAGAGGCACGGCTCCCTCCGAGAAGAAAAAGGGGTGCAAAGACCCTTGAATCAAGCATAACAAAAAAAATGAATCAAATAAAAGCCCCCGGGGAGGGGTGTTTCTATAGCCCACGACGAGTCGGGGCACGATGCAACCTTCGGAGAAACCAATGTTAGAGTGATGCAGAGAAGAACTCAGACAGACGCGTTAGCATAGATAGAGAAAGAGAGGGGAGGATCATTCATCCCATTCATTGATTTAAGCATTCACACGCACGCACATACGTTGCCATTCCAAAAAAATGGGAAGGTTTTAACATTTACATGGCGAGAGTACAGCCCCGGCACCATCACTTGATCGCCGTTTACCGACAACAGAGACAGAAGACATTCACGGTGCGATAACGGAGGAAGAAAATCAGAAGAGATCGCGTAGAGGGGGGAGGAGAATCGACTCATTTCATTGTCGCTCCTCCCCCCCTCGCTTACATTCGACGGATAGGAGTTTCGAGAAAGAAAACTACGGAAAGTAGGAGAAGATCAACGCCCGCGCCCACCTGTTCCTGAAACAGAGTATCGCAGCCGAAGAAGATGGCCGGCGGTCACTGCTCCCGAGAAACCTTCACTCTCTGTACCTCAAGCGAAAAAGGAAGCCCTCTCCTCCCTCTTCTTTTTTTCTTCTTCTGATTCTTTTTTGATCTCCCTCTCCGGCCTCTCGAAAATGATCAGAGGGCTGAAAGCCGATCCCCCAAAACAATCCGCCACCTTTGTTGTCTCGAACCGCCATATATATAGGGGGTGAGTTCGAGTCTTCATTCGGCGTGAGATCAGCGCGCCGGTTTAACATTTCAATAACTAGCGCGCCGGGCTCGAGGGGCGCCGGTTTAACGGGCACGCCGTATTAGCATTTCCCGCGCGTTGCAGGTTAGCTGATGAACCCGGGGATGATTCCGGGAGTCACCGTGGACGTGTACCTTGCCGATGCTTGCTGCAGCCTCGACGAGACATCTTATCGGAGCTCCTAAGTTGGCGTACGGCCATTTTCGAGGTTCTGAATAGCTTTATCTTGATTGTACGGGCTTTCTACCGACACGGCCTTCGGCTCTACGATCCATGCTGTTGGTCCGGCCTGGCTCGTACTCATAGCTCTCTAGGAGGTTGGATAGCCGGGAGATAGTTCCGCCTGAGCCGGGCGATCATTCGGCCACTAATGGGCCCATCTTGACGGGAAGCCGTGCCCATGCCGGGCGATCAGGATCTTTCACCGTCAGAGTTTTCGGTTCTCCGTTTCGGGAAGCCAGGGGGACTCCTTTATCCTCGGGAGAGCCTTTCATGAGGTGGGTAGCCACCGGGTAGACCGTCGACCTTGGTCGGACAACGAGTGTAGTGGATGCAGCACGACAAAGTCGATGCCGGTTCATTGGACAGGCTTGGTCGCACTGCCGGTTGGTTGACGAGTTTGTCTCGGCTCTCCTGAGGTGAAGTCCCCGTGTCCACATGGAGTGACTCGAGGCTCTGTCAGCTTGAGAAGTCTTCAATATGTTGATCTTTATCGGCTTCCGTACTTCGGTGGGCCGGGTCATTCGTCCTTATGGCTTGGTCACCGACGATCATATTTTGAGTGCCAACAGGAACCCACAACGATTCCTAGTGACCCTTTCGAGCCTTCTCCTCCCATTGTGAGTGAGCCCACCCATGTGCGTCCCACAGTCTCGAGAGCACCGCGCGAGTAAATTGAGAGGATACTGGATGAGCAAGTCACCACTATACGGAGCAGGGTGTACCAGCGCTACCTTGTCCGTTGACGAGACCATCCACCTTCTGATGATTCCTGGATCAGCCGAGAAGATCTCCAGCGCTTCGATCCAGATCTGCTGGAGCAATACCAGAGCAGTGTCCCCCCTTACTCGACGGAGTTGAGTTCCAGCCGCCTCGGGAGGGTTGGTGGGGACACCGGATCCACTACCGGGTCCACTTCTTGGAGCCGATGCCGCACCGCCCCGACCACACCAAGCTTATGGCTCGGAGATCCGACTTCCTGACGACTCGGCTTGTGGCTACGGTAGTATATTGCGTATGTATTTCATTTGTGTGTATTGCGTATACGTATTTGTGTGTATGTATTCGTCTTATAGGCTAGTCAAAGACATGTGTGTATTTTAATTTTATTAAACCCACAAAGTCAATAGTGGGTTGGTGGGCTTTGTCTTATTAGGCTATGATATATATGCAAATATGAGAGGTTTAAAGGTAAGAATGTAATGGGCTTTCCCTATATAAAGGGGGGCTTACGAAGGATTGGAACATGAATGATAGAATTGAAGAAAGATTGGTTGTACGTGAGAGCTCCCTCTCTTGTGCTATTCCCTTCCCTCTTTCTCATTTTTGTGAGTTTGAGTGTGTCGCCCGGTGTGAGACCGTCCGGCGTGAGGCCGAGCTACGTGAGGTAGCAAGTTATCCGTCATGTTCGTGTCTCGGAGTTATCGTCGATCCATTTCCACGTCGTCGCCGCGTCACCACCCCCACCTGCTCTCCCATCCTGGCGGTGAATAGAGAGAGAGAGAGAGAGAGAGAGAGAGAGAGAGAGGGGAGAAGGGGTATCACGTGCAACCCCTCTCCCCTACGTTCGGTGAGCTCCGCCGACCTCCCACCATCCCCTCACACCTCTGCAGCCCCCCCGGTGAACCTGCCAGCCCCAGCGACGACCCCCTCCCTCCCCTGACACCTCTGCAACCCCCTGCCCCCTGATGAACCCCCCAACCCCTGGTGAACACCCGACCTCCCCCTCCTTCGACAGCCACCCGTCCCGCCTCGTCACCCCCCTTAGCGACCTCCACACATACACACACACAAAGATGTTAACCGAAGGGCAAGTTAGTCTCTTTCTCTCTTAATTAGGAGGACAATTGGGTTAAGGTACCGCGAGTTACGACGAGGGTATAATATAACAATATCAGATATATCAAGGGTGTTCTCGATAATATGTGAAAAGTAGGGGTTTATTTGTAAATATGCTATGTTATAAGGGTATATATGTAAAAATCCCATAATAATAATCTTCTCCTGTTATTTTAGAAGGGTTGAAATTAGTTATGTGACATGGGGATAAAATAGTTGATTAAATCATAGTACGCGGTCATATGGGAACAGTTAATCTACGGGGAGGTATTTGTCAACACAGACAGGAGTCCTCGCAAAACAAATAGATTACTGTAAGTTGACAGCCTCCTCAATATTAATGTGGATTTATTGTTTATATACACCGAAAGATATCCCATATATCATGTTATACGCTTGAGAGCATCGTATTTGCTTCTATGCGCATAGAGTGTCTCATTCATGTGCCTCTACACCAGGGTTTGCTGTCCTGGAGTGACCCACCCCAATCTGCAAGACTCGACCCGACCCAGGCGGTGGGCGGGATGCCCGGGTCGTGAGTTGTCACCGGGATGGTTCATTATTTTAATATTATATTATATTATATATATAAAGTAATCTTTTCTATTTTATTCTATTATTTTATATTATTATATATATAATCTTTTTTTTTATTTTAACACGGAACGAGATAGATCGAGACGGAGCGAGACGAGACCGACCCGACCCGTCCCATGCCGTGATCGGGACGGACGGGTCGATCGAGACAACAAACCCTGCTCTACACTCCATGTTGCCACTTATTCCCCATCAGACATCCGTTACAACCGAATTAACCCCAACCAATTATTAAGTAGTGCTTCTAACCCTACAAAGGTTAGGTGATATTTTATCACTTTCCTTAAAAGACATAAATGTAAATCTCGATCCCTTTATAGTACTTCTTGCTATTCTCTGATAACTTGATGATTGGTTAATTCAAAAGGCTCAACAGCTATATTTTTAAAGCATTTCACGGGGGGAAAGGTAACAATCATAAATTCTAGGTGCAGGTATCAACATAAGAAGTTCAAGGGATACAAAGCTGAAAACATACTGGCAAAGGAATCCCATGTGCACAAACAGTCCATGTGCTAGGGAATTGCATACATGATTGCCTCCCAGTCCCAAAAGTGAAGGAAAAAGAGCCCACTGCACCTCATGAATTAGAAGACAATGGCACTTAAAGCTTGTAATTTGCAAGTGTGGTTGGGCAATCCTTTTAGCTCCCTTCCACTCTGGAAAAAAAACAGTGGATGTCCTCTGCAGCTTTCTCATAAAGGAGAGAGAGTGGAAGGAGGGTGAGGAATCTTGAAGGGAAGGATTTGGAAGGCTGGAAAGTGGTGCTTTTGAGTAGATAGAGGGGCCTAGCCATCTCCATTTTATAAGTGAGTGTTGCCCTTGAAGTTTCCCTAAAGTTAAATCCATGCTTGAAAGCAATTCTAATGGTGGATCTTAAAGACACCCAACAACCCCTCAATCCCTCACAACTTCTGCCCAATCATGCCACCCCCTCCATGTGACAACCCAGCAGTGCCTGGGGAGGAAATTCTGCGGCCCCCCAATCCATCTGTACTGTGTACTGTGGAAAAAAATGGCAATGCAGGGTGGCCAAGTTGATCTTGTGTATTCTTTTTCTCCCTCCCTTCCTTTTGTGACATTAACATTCATGGGTCTCCAATCATGCCAGCTCATGCTATCACCCTTGCCCTGTGCTTTCTCCTTTCTGGGCATGGCAACAACTTTAGGGCCACTATAACACCAGCCCTGTTGTCCCCTTCCCCCTTCCGTTAGATTGTTCCCGTCTCCTCCTCCTACTTCTAGCGGCGGCTGCTCCTGGATCCATTCCATGGCGTCCGAGGCTTCCTTGGCAGAGCAAACCGCTGACGAGGTATTCCCCTCGTTTCCTAGCATGTTGCAGTTTAATGTTTCTCGTGGTTTAGGCTTCATCAGCAACAGCCGGTATTGTTGATGTGGAGTGTAGCCTACTGAAAATGGGGGCAAAAAGGCAATCTTTTTGGTAATTTTAAGGATGGTGAAGAGGTTGAGGCGACGAACCCATTTCTGATTTGCTCATCTTTTTTTTCTGTTCCTCTCGTTCATCTGCATGTTTCATAATTTATTTTGTTTTGATCCAAATATCCTGCAATAGCTACTACAACGAGGCCTGCTCTGAGACCAACTGCTCTCGGTGGGTATCGGCGTACATATCTAGATTGTTCTATTTTGGTTTTGCGGCCAGTGAGTTCTTCCTCACAGGACTGTGGAGGTCCAGCTTTTTCTTGTTTGCTCTGTTGTGGCAAAACTAAGTTGCCTACAAAGGAAAAGAGAAAGTAGAAGTGATGCACAAGTCCGATGTGCTAGGAAAGGAAGTTCCGGAGTTTCGATACACCCCCACAAAATCCTCATGCAAAGTTACAAGGCTCTGCCTTAACTTGTAAGTTATTCCAGACCGTACCATTAGAAGTCTTCAATATCCCTTGCTTCAGAGGTGAGAGAACATTGAAGGTCTTCAGATATGGCACGAAATAGGAACTCCGGTGAATCCATTTCAATGCTCCATTATTTTTATGTTATTTTCCCAATTTTCCTCGTGACATTGTCACTTTTGATTCTTTTGTTCTTTTCTTTTGTTTATTAGATACAGATAGGGACTTCAAGTGAAAAACCAAAGGGAATAAAATCATTTAAATTGATAAGAAGAGGAATGCATAACCAGACGATTTTTATGGTACTCTTGAGGGATTATTCAAGCTCATAGTTCCCGTATCATCTCTTGTTTTGAAATGCTTAGAAATGCTATCAACCTTTTTTTTTACCATGACTCATGTGAGAGGAAATCTTGCATTATGATGACTATTTGGATCTATAGAACTGCACTTCCAGTCAAACAACGATCACTAGGGACTTGTGATGTTCATCAAAATGAACCCCTCCATTCCACTGGCAGGCTTGCTATTTGGCAATTTTGTATCATCTTTCATCTAGGTTAGACCATTGGATTGACAACTGGCTGTAGAGAATGCTTAAATGATTTTGGATTCATGAGATCACTACAACGATCACAGATTGATGGGACAAAGCTTATGATGATAGTGGTGGATTTGGTGAATCATTGCTGATGGGTTTTGTTGCTTGATCTTAGCTGGCCATCTAATCAGTGGACTCATGGTGCTTTGCTTGACAAACCATGAACAAGTAACATCTTTATGGTATCACTCTGAGCAGAAAACCTAAGTTATACCAGACACTAACATCATACGGTAGCCATAGCTGGTTTTTAACTTCTGCGAAGGTGATTCTTATTCAGGGTGGACAACTACAGAACACAATAACTGGTGCTTGTTTTTCATTCCTCTAATTTTGTGAATTGCAAGTTTGTATAAACATCATCCACAAAATGACCAAGGTGTCAATTCAAGCAAATTTGATGCTTTTTTCCCAAAAAGGAATCTACTTAGTCCATTTCATTTACATTTCAGTCATTAGCAATGCCATTAATGCACATTTGCTGCTCTCTTTACTTAGAATCTTCAATCTAAGTTGTTTCATCTATCATCATTGCTCTATGTTTTGTTGTCCTTTTTTGTGCATAGATTGAATCTCACATAACCGGATACAAATGGCCTCTGTGTTACTATCTTGTGGATTTCTATATCACTTCTACCAGCAATCTCAAAGCACTTGAAATTCTGCAGGAGTGAAAAATAAGTAATTTATATTGCTTTCTCCCTGAAAGTAGGTATAAAGGCAATTAGTTCGAGTGTAATATATCTTTTTGCTTGAATACAAGTGTTGATTAATTAGTTGGGTTAATGATCCGGGAGGAGCTTAAGGAGGGTCTTTGACCCATTCCCATGCATGGGCCGATTCCCATGCATGGAGTTAACGAGAGGGTGTATGTGTGTGCTGGTGAAGGGAGAGTTATTCCCTTCCACCCATTATTTATTTTATTTATTTTATTTCCCACCTATTTTTGTAATGCCAAGGCAATATAAATAGGCCCTGAAACCTTTGTAAGAAAACAACGAAGGAGAAGGAGAAAGAAAGAGAAGACAAGAGAGTTTAGCCTCTCCTATAGAATTAAGGAGAAAGAGTTCCACCAAAAATATTTGTGTTCTTGTCTCTATTTTATTTTAGTTGCGCATTGTGCGTATCCGGTGCAAGACGTCAAGTGTTTCTTTTCCGCATACGGATCAAGTTAGTATCAGTGAGCAGATCCACCTGTCAATGGTGCTGACCAAGAGTCGTTACTAGGCGATTGGGGAACCGCTCTCTATTTTGCAAGTGCATCGGTGTCCGGTAAGAAGAGAATCTATAGTAGCGTCTACTTCCATGTCGACGGAGGATCCCATGTCAATGTCAAACGACTTGGCCACCCAAGTGGCTAAGTTGACGCAAGACATTGAGATGCTATTGGGATGGATCAAATCCCAATCTGCGTTGGAGGAGTCGGGGAACACCCAATAACAGCCTCTCATCCCAAGGCAAAGGAGACACCTTCCAAGTCAGGGGACGGGGACAACCCGGACTCGGCAACTAAGGATAAAAGTGATGATGATGGTGTAAGTATCACAACATCACAAATGGACGGGAGGCAACGACCTTTTAAGGTCGAAGCCAAAGTCGACATCCCCACCTATGGCAGCACCATCGATGCAAAAAAGCTAAATGTGTGGCTCGATCAACTTAACTTATTTTACCTTATATAGGTATAATAGTGAAGATAAGGTTGCGCTCGCTCGGCTTAAGTTAACTATCCATGCTTTGTTATGGTGGAATACACAGATGACGAGGATCTCACATGGGGTCACTTTAAGTGACTCATCCATAAGGAGTTCTAACCGATGGGGTATTTGGAAGAGCAGTGGAAGAGGTGGAACAACCTCTGACAAAAGTCGGGGTAGTCAATGCAAGACTACACCACCGAGTATCGGTGGTATGCGGGGGCATCTCTCTCAACGACTACCAAACTTTCATGAAGTATACATCAGGCTTGTAAGAAAGGATCGATGTCGAGTTTGCTCTCTTCAAAGTCCACGACATCTCGAGCGCTAGCACCACCACGATGGCAATTCAAAAGAAGAACATGCAACATGGCAAAAGATTATTTGAAGAAAACAAGGAAGGGTCCTCCAAGCCCAAGAAGAAGAAAAATCTAAAGAAAGGTAACTTCTCGTTCTCGTCTTCCAACTTTGATTAGTTTTGTAATCCTTGTAAGATCACAAGACCTGTGAAGGAGAAGTGTTGGAAGCTCCAGTTGGAGCTATTCCCACGAAAATGGAACGAGGATGACAAAGGCAAGCATATGGCAGCAACGACGGTCAACATTGACACCGTTGAGCTTGGGGAAGTTGAAAAGTCGGACCCAACTCTGTCTCTTATGGCATTGCAGAAGGAGACAGACTTGGTCCCTGTTCCTGAGACCGATGCAAGAGAGGAGTTGTTCACCTTGTGGATTCAGGTGAAGCAGGAGGTGATCGATGCCATAATCGACACCGGCAACCAGAAGAACCTCTTCTCAGCAAGCCTAGTACAAAAGTTGGGTTTAGAGACAACGTCGCATCCATATCCATATCCACTCGAGTGGATGCAAAAAGATGTGGAGCTTAAGATCGACCGCCAGTGTAAGTTCAAGTTTGCCATCACCAACCAGTACATCGATGAGGCTTCGTGCGAAGTGGTCCCTCTCGATATCTGCTAGGTGATTTTTGGCAATCCCTATATCTGGGATCGTGATGGAATCTACTTCCGACAAGCCCAAAAATACTGTCTGGTTAAAGACGGAAAGAAGTATCTTGTGAGGCGGGATAAGATACGCCAGAGTGTGGATCCGGTGATAGCCTGCCAAGCAAAGAAGATGGTGAATGCCTGCCAGAAGTTTGTACTGCTACTGGTCCATCCAGTGGAGACCAAACCCCATATATTACAAGTTACCCTAACTTGCAGGGAGAGCTCAAGTGAATTGGAGAAAGTGTTAGGAGAACACTCAGCCCTCTTTGCTGAGGTTAGAGCATTACCACCCAAAAGAGCAGTGGAACATGAAATCCAACTCATCTCTGACGCACCCTTGCCCAACGTCGGCATGTATCGCAACTCAGTGTTGGAGAATGAGGAGATCAAGTGGCAAGTGATCCAGCTACTCGAGAATGGAGTTATCAAGCCAAGTAGTTCACCTTGCAGATCTCCTGTGCTACTAGTGCCAAAGAAAGATGGTGGCTGGCGCATGTGTGTTGACTACCGCTCCCTCAACAAGATCGCCATCAAGAACCGATATCCACTACCCCGGATAGATGACCTGTTAGACCAATTGAAGCAAGCAACTATCTTTACCAAGCTGGATCTGAAGTTCGGCTACCACCAAGTCCGCATCCGAGAAGAGGACACTTGGAAGACCACATTTAAGACAAGTCAAGGGCTATTCGAATGGCTTGTTATGCCTTTCGGACTATGCAATGTTCCTACTACGTTTATGCAGCTGATGAATGATGTGTTGTGGCCCTACCTCGATGACTTCGTCATCGTGTACCTCGACGAGATTCTTTTCTACTCCCGTACATGGGAAGAACATCTGGTGCACGTAAAGAAGGTACTCGAGCTGTTGGAATAACATCAACTTTGTCTGAACCGCAAGAAATTTGAGTTTAGAAAACAGAAACTGGTGTGCCTTGGGTTCGTGGTAGGTGGCGTGAAATACAAATCGACCCCAACAAGGTCAATGTAATCAACGAATGACCAAGACTGAAGTCCGTGGCCGAGGTTCGAAGCTTTATGGGTGCATGTCAATATCTTCATAAATTCATCCAAAATTTTTATGTGATGGCTTCTCTTCTGCACGAGCTTACAAAGGCAAACCAGAAATTTCAGTGGACTCAGAAACATGAGGACACGTTTCTTTTGTTGAAGAGGAAGATAAGCCAGGCTCTAGTTCTTGCCATGCCTAATTTATAGAGACCATTTGAGCTCACACCAGATGCATCGGGACATGCTATGGGAGCCATCTTAATGCAAGATGGTCGACCCGTGGCATACCATTCAGAAATGTTCCAAAGAGCCCAAAAGAATTATCCAACATATGACAAGGAACTTTTGGTCCTACACTAGGCGGTGAAACATTGGTGTATATACTTCTTGGGTATGGAGATGGTGGTGCATACTGACCACCGACCACTTCAGTATCTACAATCCCAGTCAAAATTGCAATAGGCTCACCACATGAAATGGATGACGTACCCACAACAATTCAACCTGGTGATCAAATACAAGAAAGGAATCCAAAAAAAATTGGCGGACTTGTTATCACATCCTCCAATTGCGGCTTTCTGCTTGTCCTTGTTTATGTAGGTGAAGCCAAGTTTTCATGAGGAGTACGCCAACTGGTATGCTAAAGACCTTGATTTTCGGGGAGCACTGAAAGATATTGAAGTGAGAACCCCCACTGAGTTCGCCTTGCAAGGTGGGCTCTTATACAAAGGTGCACAACTATGTGTGCCAAAAGCTACGGATCGAGTCATGTGGATCAGGGAGGCACACACCTCGAAAGTAGTTGGACATTTCGGGGTGAACAAGACGTTGCAAAACTTGCAACGGTATGTCTAATGGCCACGGATGCAGTAGGATGTGGCTCGATTCGTAAGAGGCAGCGTATTATGCAGTACATCTAAACCCGCTAATCGAAAGTTGGGGTTGTACACACCCCTACCAGTTCCGACACATCTCTAGGAGAGCATCTCCATGGGCTTTCTAAGAGGCCTCCTAAGGACACAACAGAGACACGACTACCTATTTATGGTGGTCGATTGTGGACACCAAAAAATGCATACCTGGATATCCTGCTCGGCCTCGCGTCAGCAACGGCGCCGAGTGAAGAAACCCCGGAGAAATCAAGCACAAAAGGCCCCACAGCCCGTGGGCCTCAAAGAGAATCAAACGGGCCATGACTCGTGCCCACAAGGGGCTCAGATTGGCCCCGGGTACACACACCCTCTGGGGAGCCCTTCAGCGGCACGCCCAGCCCCAAGGGGGGGGCCTCAACGGCACACCCCCTGGGGAGCCCTTCAGCGGCACGCCCAGCCCCAAGGAGCCCTTCAACGGCACACCCTGGCGGAGCCTCAGCGGCACGCCCTTGGGAGCTCTCCAGCGGCACACCCCTTCGGGTCCCAGCGGCACGGCCCAGGCCTCCAGCGGCACATCCCCGGGGGGGTGGCCTCAGCGGTACGCCCCAAGGAGGAATCTTCAGCGGCACACCCAGGGAGGGTGTTCAGCGGCACAGCCCTTTGGGCTTCACCGGCACATCCCCGTGGGTGCTCAGCGGCACACCCCCTTGGGGGTTCAGCGGCACAACCCCCAGGGGCTTCAGCGGCACAGCCCTCAGCAGGCCTCAGCGGCACGCCCTTCAGGCCACTCAGCGGCACGCCCTTCAGGAGCTTCAACGGCACGCCGTTTTGGCTCCCCAGCGGCACGCTCGTGCAGCCCGCCAACGGCACAGCGTCAAGCCTTTTCAACGGCTAAATGACATGCTGCCCATGCCCTACGCATCCTTGGCGCGCAGTGAGCTCTATGAGGTGTCAACCATGGATTGGGCCACGCAGGCTACCCCACTGACACCCAGGACAGGGGAGGTCAAACCCCATGATCACAAGGCCACTTTCCGCCTTCGACGGCCGTGCTCGAAGGCTCCGGCAGCAGGGAGTATAAAGCCACTCCCGCTTCAACAAAAAAAAAGGGCTCAGACGGCAGGAGACACACACAAAGAAGAGACAGAGGAAGAAGAGAAGAAAAAAAAGAAGAAGGGCTTCGGCGGGAGCCCCCTCCGACGACCACCGGAAAAAAAAAGCAAGAGTAAGTGAGAGGGAGAGAGCTCGATGTAATGGGGGAGAGGGTTGGGGACAGTGGCCAATGTTTTAGGCCCCAATGCTTTCTTCCCTTTCGTATTCCATTCCTCCTCCCGTTCTTTGTCTTGGATTTCTTTTTTTCTTTGTCCATGGCCTCGTCTTGGGCATTTCTTCTGTAATGTGCATATAGGGCTTTGGCCTTTGGCTCCCCATAAATGAAAATCACCCTCTTTGGATTTCTCTATGAGTTTTATTGGCTTGCGCTAGCTCTCACGGTCTTTTGATGGGGTTGTTCGCTTTCCCTCCGTCTCCCCATTTCTCCGGCGTTTTTGGGGTCTTCATGTCGATATGATCGCTCTCCCATGATCCTTGGCCTCATGAACCCTTCACTCCCTTCCACGGCCACCTGCCGTGCCCACGGGCTTGAAGAGAGAGGGAGATTCTTACTCGCCCTCCGAATACCCAGCTACCAGTGGCCTATCTCTAGCCTTAAACTTCCCCTCTTCTTTCCCTGAACGGCCTGCAAGTCTCCCAGCCCATACACTAGCCCTGTTTGGGCCTCCAGCGATGCACCCCCGTTGGCCCTCAGCGGTACACCCAGTTGCCCTCAGCGGCACACCCCCGCTGGCCCTCAGCGGTACACCCAGTTGCCCTCAGCGGCACACCCCCGTTGGCCCTCAGCGGCACACCCCCGCTGGCCCTCAGCGGTACACCCCAGTTGCCCTCAGTGGCACCCCTCCATTTGCCCTCAGCGGCACACCCATTTGCCCTCAGCGGCACACCCTTCAGGCCCTCAACAGCACACTTCTTGGCCCTGCCCCGAGCCCTTTCCTTCGCGTTTTTCGAGGTTCTATAAAGGTGTTGTTGCCTCCGGGCGCCCACCTCCAGTTGTCGGGTTCCGCCACTCCATGTGGGCGCGTTCCCTTTATCTCCCTTACGCCCCGGGTTAAGGGGAGATGCTGCCGAATTTTTGTGAAAAAATAACAAAACATTAAAAGAGGCAAAAGGGAAGCAACAAATGAACAGAATAATCAATGAACCTTCCAACTAATCAAGCCACTGCCGGCACCATGACGAGAACCGAACTAATCGACCACCCGGTAGCCTGAATGTCCGACCCGCAGGAAAAGGCTGAACAGAACAGGGCAAGGGGAGAAGTTTATGTGAAACTACATAAGAATTAAGACAAGAAGAAAAGAAAAGCCTTAAAGCAAATAACAAAAGAGTAGCCCTTCAACGGCACACTCCTTCCAGCCTCCAACGGCACACTCCTTCCAGCCTTCAATGGCACACTCCCCCTGGCCCTTTCAGCGGCACACTCCCTCCCTTCGCCGGTACACCCTCAGCCACCGTCTCAACGGGATCCAATGTATAGACTTTGGGCCAGCCAATGTACAGACTTCCTGTTGCAGCGTATAGACTTGGGACTGGCCAATGTATAGACTTCGTGATGGCCAGTGTATAGACTTGGGCCAGCCAACGTACAGACTTCACGTTACAATGTACAGACTTTGGGCTTGGCAACGTATAGACTTCGAGCTGCAGTCAAAGGGGCAATGTACAGACTTCCTGTTGCAGCGTATAGACTTGGGACTGGCCAATGTATAGACTTCGTGATGGCCAGTGTATAGACTTGGGCCAGCCAACGTACAGACTTCACGTTACAATGTACAGACTTTGGGCTTGGCAACGTATAGACTTCGAGCTGCAGTCAAAGGGGCAATGTACAGACTTCCTGTTGCAGCGTATAGACTTGGGACTGGCCAATGTATAGACTTCGTGATGGCCAGTGTATAGACTTGGGCCAGCCAACGTACAGACTTCACGTTACAATGTATAGACTTTGGGCTTGGCAACGTATAGACTTCGAGCTGCAGTCAAAGGGGCAATGTACAGACTTCATGTTGCAGCGTATAGACTTGGGGCTGGCCAATGTATAGACTTGGCCAATGTATAGACTTCGGGCCAGCCAACGTACAGACTTCATGTTACAACGTACAGACTTTGGGCTTGGCAACGTATAGACTTCGAGCTGCAGCCAAAGGGGCAATGTATAGACTTGGTGTTGCAGTGTATAGACTTTGGGCCAGCCAATGTACAGACTTCGTGTTACAACGTACAGACTTTGGGCTTGGCAACGTATAGACTTCACGATGGACAATGTACAGACTCTGAGCAGCCAATGTACAGACTTCGTGCTGGTTGAATAGGCAACGTATAGACTTGAGACTGGGGAACGTACAGACTTTATATCATCCCCCCCTTTCTTCACCGACACACTCTCCAGCGGTACGCCCTTTTCAGCCCCCAGCGGTACACCCCTTGAGCCTACAGCGGTACGCCCCCCTTCTGGCTTTGTTGCTCTCAGCGGTGCACCCCTTTGGCCTCCAGCGGTACGCCCTTTTCAGCCCTCAGCAGTACACCCCTTCGCCCCCCAGCGGTACACCCATACCCAGCGGTACACTCCCGTTTTCCCCTTCGCCGACACACTACGTGCATGCATATATACATCACGATAATGGCATTAACAACAGCAAATAAACTAATGGAAGTTATGCTATTTAAAGGGGCTCCGAATATGCAATATTAATAATGATTAAAGAGGTGGGAGGGGCAATAAGAAAATTATATATATATATAGTAAAAAATAATAATAGTAATAATAAAAATAACGAATAAAAGAAGAGAAATCATCCAGAACAAATGCGTAAATAAAAAAAAGGGGGGGTAATAAGCCGCGGGACGAAAATCAGAACATATAACCAAGAAAACCCCAAATAAAAGACGCCAGGGCCCAAACTGCAGCCCCCATCTCTCCCCGCGACCCGGGGCAAAAGGGAACAATAATGCCGCCCTCTCAGGCCGAGCTCCGATCTCGGGAGTCATCCCGACATGGTCCGGTCTTGACCTAGCCTCGGACCGACATCTTGATCAGACCGGGTTTGCTCCTCGTTCCGGACACCCTCCGAGTCATCACTAAAATTGCCGGGTGTTTGGCAGACACTTGAACGGATTTGTCTCGGCTTTTCCTGTTGCGTTTCCATCACGGACCCGTGTCCGAATATGAAAAGGTCCACGAGTGACCGACATGGCCAGTGGCTCGCATCCTAATGCGTACTTTGGTGTGATTTTCTCCTGCCTCTTTCTCGCACAATTAGTACTATTCTTTTCGGCCGCGGGGCCCCTAATTTCGGCAATTAATCAAGGGTATTCCCTCGTATGGGGGATGTAAATGACGTCGTGACCTTTATGGCGCGACAGGATTCGGTCCCGACACGAACCACACAATCGTCTGACGAAGTCAGATCGAGCGCACCATGGGCTCTTCGGAGCCCGAATAAATTGTCACTCCGGTGACTGGCACGCCCACGCACCTAACAAACGAATAAACCAATGAGAGAATAACGAGTGTCGAAAGTGCGTCCACATCGATAGATTTTCGAAGATGACGGTGCTCGTGCCATGCAAGCAGACAATCACTGGAGAGGAGGGCACGGCTATTCTTCTAACACGTTTAGACACACTTCGGGTTACCAAACTCGATTGTGTCTGACCGTAATAGCCTCTTTCTGAGCAATTTCTGGAGATCATTGTAGTCCATGATGGACACAAAGCTACAAGGAAGCACGGCCTTCCATCCTCAAACCGACAGACAGACTACGGTGGTCAACCGGACTATGGTGCATCTTCAGCAATGTTATAATGCTCGACATCCCAAAACTTGGGATGAGAGTTTGCCCTACTTGCAGTTTGCCTTCAATCGAGCAATGCATAGTTCGACAAATAAGTCACCCTTTGAGGTGTGCCTAGGCTATCTTCCACAAAGCTCTTTTGATCTAGAGTTCACGATAGAATTAACACCTCGAACTGCTAGGGAGGAAGATGACATGACTAAGGCTCAACGATTTCTGGAAGGTATTCAGCAGGTGCATAGCGAGGTGGAGCAACAACTACAAAGAACCCAACAGAAGTACAAAGAGCGGCATGACCGGCATAGGATTGAAGGTAATTTCCAAGTTAGTGACCTTGTTTGGTTGCATCTTGGAAAGGAGCAGCTGAAAGGTATAGGCAAGAAACTCAAGCCCATCCGATATTACCCTTTCAAGATCTTACGAAGGCAACAACGCAACGCTTGTCAGCTGGAGTTGCCTGCTTATATGGAGATGTACTCAATTGTCAATGTTGAGAATCTAAGACCTTTTGAGCCACCGATGCTAGACGATGAGCCGGGAGAGACTCGACCATCAATAGAGGACCGGCAATTGACCAGGAGAAACTACTGGAAGAAGATACTATTTTGGAGAAGAAAACTAGAATCACTAGACGCGGAACGCGAGCATCTTTTCATGTTGGACGGAAAGGTCAGCAACCCAGTGCAACAAAGTGGTTCACAAGAGAAGTTGGGGAAGTTGAGTTTCCCCATCTCTAGTTCTAGACCCAGCAAGAGCTGAATCCCGCTAACAGGGGGAGGCATGATCGGGAGGGTCTTTTGACCCATTCCCATGCATGGGCCGATTCCCATGCATGGAGTTAACAAGCGGGTGTATGTGTGTGGTGGTGAAAGGAGAGTTATTCTCTTCCACCCATTATTTATTTTATCTCCCACCTATTTTTGTAATGCCAAAGCAACATAAATAGGTCTTGAAACCTTTAAAAGCAACCAACGAAGGAGAAGGAGAAAGAAAGAAAAGACAAGAAGACAGTTTAGCCTCTCCTATAGAATTAAGGAGAGAGAGTTCCATCAAAAATATGTGCCTTCTTGTCCCTACTTTATTCTATTTCTGCATTGTGTGTATCTGGTGCGAGGCGTCGAGTGTTTCTTCTTCGCATACGGATCAGTTAACCTTGATTATGTCTTCAGTTGCATCAGCAGTCACTCCCTCCCTCCCACCTCCTGTTGCATGTCTATGTGTGTTCATGTGTGTATGCTTGCACCTAGTGTAGCAGTTTAGTAGTTGGGCTCCCCTCTTGGAAATGCAACAAAATGATCCTTTCTAGATTCTTTTTTTCGTACGGATATTCTATTGTTTAGCCAAAGACACCAGATCTTATTTTCAAGTCATCTTATATTTGATTATTCATCATTTCCTAAATGCATGGCAGGTTGAAGGGAGTAAAGTTATTAACACCGCAAAGATCGTTGAAGAAGACATTGTCTCTCAACCAAAACAGGCTGAAGAAAGTGAGCTAGAGAAAGACAAGGTGGAGGAACCAGCAAATTCTGAAACTTCTCTAGCAGATCCCAAAGAAATGGTAGTAATTAAGGATGAAGCATCTGCAACCAAGGCGGTGAAGAAGGAAGATGAGGATGATACAGCTCCTGTATCTGGAGTTTTGGGGGACAAGAAGGAAGGTGCACTCTCAGTTGATGGGGTTAAGATGGAAACTGATTCTCAGACTTCTAGTTCTGAAGCTTTAGGAGACCCCAAGGAAGCATCTGTAACCGTGGAGGTGAAGAAGGAAAATGAGGATGATACTGCTTCTGCATCCAGAGTTTTGGAGGTCAGGAAGGAACATGATCCTACAGTTGATGAGGTTAAGAAGGAAACTGACTCCCAAGGTTCTGGTTCTGAAGTTTTAGGGGATAACAAGGAAGCGTCTGCAGCCGAGGAGGTGAAGAAGGAAGAAGATGATGATAGAGCTCCTGCATCTGTAGTTTTGGAGGACAACAAGGAAGATGCATCTGCAGTTGTTGAGGTTAACAAGGAAACTGATGACTCTCGGGTTTCTGGTTCTGAAGTTTTAGTGGATAGCAAGAAAGTGTCTGCAGCTGAGGAGGTGAAGAAGGAAGATGAAAATTATACAGCTTCTGCATCTGTGGTTTTGGAGGACAACAAGGAAGATACACCTGCAGTTGATGAGGCTAAGAAGAAAACTGTGGACTCGCAGGCATCTGGTTCTGAAGTTTTAGTGGATAACAATGATGGTGCATCTGTAGTTGAGGATGTGAAGAAGGACGCTGGAACTGAAAAGGCCTCAAGTATTGCTGATGCAGAAGTTGAAGCCTCTACTGGGGGTCCAGATGAAAATTCTTTAAATACTACTGAGTCATTGAGTGAGGCAGTGAATAAGACGCTGCAGGATTCGAGCTCGAGTTCAGTTCAAGAGTCAAAACACGTTGGATATGAGACAGAAGTTTCCAAGCCAGTAGTTGAAATAGCAAAAGGCATAGAAGAATCTCTGGATGTTTCTACCGATCCCGATCTGGCATCAGAAGCTCTGGCCAAATCTGAGGAGCATCCAATTGCTCTTACTGTTTTGGAGCCTGCACCTGATGCTATTTGTGAACTTGAGAAAAAAATTGGGACATCTGAAGCTGATGACATAGTGGAGGCAGCAAAAGATGAAAATGCTGCAACTGTTGAAGATAAGGCAATGGCTGAGCCCTTGAAGGAAGAATCAGTTGTGGAGGCTGAAAGCTCTGAATCCCAGGCTCTGGATATAGTTCCTGGTGATTCTGCTGAAGTGGAGGCCAAAGATGTTGGTAAGGATTCTATTTCTGAAAATACAGAAAAGGCCGGAGATGATACCAATGCCGGTGGGTGCCAAGGGGAAGCCAAGATTGAAGAGAGTGAACACAGTGCAACTGAAAGTTTGGGGAAAGGGGTAACAGTTGACACCAATTTGCCCAATCCACCGATTGCTACAGATGAAACCAGGGCAATGGATGCTACCGCGGTTACTGATGCTGCTGAAATTGTTGTGAATCCTGAGACAAACATTGAAGAACAGAAGGGAGAGAGGACTGTGGAAACAGAGTTGATCGAAGAACCGAAAG
This sequence comes from Amorphophallus konjac, assembly GCA_022559845.1. NCBI lineage: Eukaryota > Viridiplantae > Streptophyta > Magnoliopsida > Alismatales > Araceae > Amorphophallus > Amorphophallus konjac. The sequence goes on from JAHNEJ010000859.1 coordinate 69,949, forward strand.
AAGAGAGGAGTGTGGAAGAGGAGCCAGTCAAAGAACAGGATCAAGAGAAGGTTGTGGAAATAGAGTCAATTCTTACTGCTACTGGGAAAGACGAGCCTTCTGAAGATGCTGATGAGCTTTTTGAGCAGAGTGAGTTGGGTGTTTCTAGTTCTGCAGCCCAACCCACGGAAAACTTGGAGAAAGAGAAGGCTCCCCAAGTCAATGATGGGCTTGCCGAGGAGCCAAAGCTTGAGAGAGTAGATACCGAGGACAATACAACTCCGGCTCAAGCCTCCAGAGACATAGACCAGAGTGGACCTGCCACTGAAGCTGCTTTTGAGGAGGAGAAGCCTTCTGAAGGTGCTGATGAGGTTGTTGAGCAGAGGGAGTGGGGTGTTCCTGACTCTGCAACCAAATCTACGAAGAACTTGGAGAAAGAGAAGGCTTCTGAAGTTGCTGAACAGTCTGTTGAAGAGGTGAAGCATGAAAATGAAAGCATAAAAGATGATACAATTCTGGCGCCAACCTCCAGATGTGGAGATTTAGGGGAACAAACCAATGAGTCTGGTACATCTACCAAAGAAGCAGTGGTTAAATTGGACTCAGAGAAACCCTCTGTGGATGCTGCCGAGAAAGACGAAACAGAGAAAACAGATGAGGCTGAGAAGAATGATGGTCAGGATTTGGTGGAAGCTCTCAAAGATGGTGTTGATTCAAAAACTAATCCGGAGGTTCAGAAAGCTGAAGCTTCTGGCAAATCTTCTAAGACCTTGATGTCGAAGGTGAAGCATTCGATTGTGAAGGTGAAGAAGGCAATCATTGGGAAATCACCAAGCTCAAAAACAATGTCTGCTGAATCAAAAGATGAGCTAAAAGCTTGAAATAGAATTATCGAAACTATAATTTTCCCTATGATTCGTGGTCAGCTATTGTGTCATATTTTCTGTAAAGGTTGTTATGTTATGCATGCATTGTTTCAATTCTGGCTTTGCTTGCCACGCTATGCCTACGAGCAAGCAGGGATACGTGTACATAGGAGAAGAGATGTTCATTTAGGTGGATCCTTCGTCAGCGTCTGTCATCGCTATTTGCGACGGCATCTCATGCACAGTGAGAGCCTACTGTTTGCCACCCTTTAGAAGTGATGGAGATAACATTCTGGTCTTTTTTTCTTTTTGTGTTTTGCATTTTTTGTCAGGGGAGTTTGTGTTGCCTTTGTCATATCTGTGTTATTGTTCAGCGATTTATTTAGACAGTTTTTGGTTGATGATGTAGTGTATGATTCTGTTTTATATATTGCAATAATACTTGTCTGTTAATTTGTAATAAATGGTTATGCAGCCCCACTCGTGGGGTCACGTATGAAATGAGCAAACCAGCTAATCATACTACAAGTAAAGCTGATATTGACACTGGTAAGGTGCTCATACTTTTGCATCTCCTCTCTGTTAATGCAGAGCAATGAAATTTGGTTATTATTCTCACTCGTGTGTACTTTTCTTTTCTAATGAGCAAAAATGGGTTACAGAAAAAAAAATATATAAGCCGAAAACTTAGAAGTTCCAATCGAGGAGGCTATTCCAAACATGACCCTTCATTAATTCTCCTTTGCCCGGTCTGATATGAGAATAGGATAACTTAACCGAAGAGTGAGAAATGTGAGCCCTATCCGTCTCTCTCACACTCACAAGGGCTTACCCGGGGTCGGGTGACGCATTCAAACCTAGGGACGTGAGTACGCCATCCTAACCCGATTTCAAAGGGGGATCTTTTGTTTTCCATTCCGATGTCCTGGAGACGGCATGCCTCGTGGGGGAACTGAGTTCCTGTCCCATCAATAAATCCCGTGCTGTTGGCCATCTAATATCAACATACACACAATAAATGATGGCGGATTGATCTTGTTGGATGTCCCAAGATGGGCCACGGACTTCGTACACACAAGCAATGGGCCCAAAAGGAGACCTCGCACCACCGTTCTAAAGAATGGAGGGAGGAATTTGGACTCGTTGCCATCGCCGCACATCACATCAGAATGGAGAAGAGTTTTTCCAAAGAGAAATGTTTAATACACGTCTTAGACGGGGATATTTTCTACCCATTTAAGACGAGATTGATTCATGTGCTCGACGAAGTTGATCACTCACGTGAATCAATCCCATCTTGAACAGGTAAAAAATCTCTTAGTCCGAGACGAGTAGTTAATATTTTTATTTCTCAAATGCGACCAGAATTACCTCTTTTGAGAACCTTGGGAGGACAACCGTATATGCATCCTCGTACTTTCCAAGGAAAAAGCTATGTACGTATGTACCTTCAGAATCTTATTCCTAACAATCTCACGATAAATGTCTGTTTTGGCTAGACCCCTCTAATTCCACTGCCAACAGAAGTGGACAAACGTATATCCGCCTCCGACAAAACAATGTAATAAATGGCGTGCTTTATTTTTACAGTTGAAATTATATGGTAGAAATAGTGCTGCCGGTGGAACGTCGAGTACATGCAACAAGAATGTGCTATTGTACGCCATTAAAACTCTTGTAAACATCGGCAAATCGTCACATCATATTTATAAAATTAAAAAAATGAGTAAATATACTCCATGAATTATGTTTATTTTCTATCCATCGACTGTGTAAATTTTATGCCGATAGCCTACGTAAGGGTGATGGGGGGTCAATTTCAGCCGTCAAAAGATCTGAATCAAGACGCAAGTATATGTCATAAATTATGTTCATTTTTTATCCATCAATAATGTAATACTCTACTATTTAACATTTATAAATGCAATAATAAATTTCAACCTACTGGTGTGACCCATCATATTGCTAAGACGTTTAAACATTACATTCTCAGGTCTATCCTCTCCTTCCAACATTTTTTGACGTGTGTCCGGGATCTAATGTTCTACATATTCATTGTATATAATTTAATCTTTTAAATTATGAATTTTTTAACTCTTAATTTTAATATACTAACTTATATAACTTACATTTTTTGCGGCAGACGTATCGGTTCACGAGACCCTCAAACGAGATGGGAGCTCGATTTGTCCGGGAGAAGACTGCAAAATATCGATACACTTAGATGTTGTTCAACGCCCGGGAAAAGGCGAAGAAAGATTCTAAGAGCTCAACTGACACTAACCGCTAGAAGGAACATGACCCTGCTTGAATGAGGAGAGAGTATTGGGAGAGGATGTGTGACAAATGGACCAAGGAGGGGTGAAAAAATAAGTCCCAAAAAGTAACAGGAAACCAGTCCAAACAACCGGATGCGAACGTGCACACGAATGTGTCCATCTCATTCGAGACCCCAAAGCATGGACTGGTAAGTATTTTTTCTAATTTTCTTATATTTTATTTATATATCCTCATTTATTTTCTATGATTTATAAAACAGGCAAAGGAGCTCAACCGCGAACTATCGTTCTGAATGTTATTTCACAAAACCCACAAGAAGAATGGGACATATGAGTACATCAACGAGAGAGCCCGAGAGGTGACAGTAAATTTATACGCATATATAGGTTTTTTTCATTTCAAATATGAATGATTAATATGAAATTTATAGTATTTTTTATTCAATTTTTAGGAGTCATATATATGATAGACAGATAAGTGAGAAGCACGTGGAGGACCCAACGCAGTAGCCAGAGCTAGATCCTGAGGGGTGGATGGCGATAGTCGATCCACTAAAAAGATCGATTATACGATTTTGGGAAGAACCTGAACGTTGGTAAGGTGATATCATCTTACGCGAGTTTAGGCGCTGTCGCGACCCATGCCTTCACTACGGCCCACTGCAGTTCTTCGAGCAACATCAGAGACCTAATCCGACAGCAGATTGCAACTACTGAATTACGAATCACGCAGGCCGTCGTCGTCCTCCTCTCCCAGGCGGGGGGGGGGGGGGGGGGGTTGCCTCCCTAAGGAGCACCCTCAACCGTAGCACAACCCCCGCATGTGAAGTGATGGGTTTGTTATATTTTTATTTTGTAGATTTTGAGTTATAATACTTCTATTTAGTTCAAAGGAACTTATGTAAAATTAACTTACTTCGAAATAGTCTAGTTAGTTTAAAACCAAAGAATTTGGATTCGGGGGGTGCAAAAACTCAAATATTGATCCGATCAATGTGCCCGATTATTCCAGCGCGGCCAGGAAGGTGAGAGTGACCTGTGGGTGTTGATGAAATCTAAATTGAATTCCCAATTTGGACTCGATGCTCAAAATACTCCTCTCCGAAATAACTTAGTTAAAAACCAAAAAACTCTGATTTGGGGATCCAAAATATAAAATATCCATTCGATGAGTATGTCGATTGTTACAACATGACCGGAGAGATGAGAGTGAATTGTGGAAGTTGACCGATTCTAAATCGGATTCTCGATTTAGGATCGGTGCTCACAATACTCATCTCTTAAATAACTTAATTAGTTTAAAACTAAAGAACACGGATTGAGGTCCAAAATCTGAAATACCGATCCGATCAGCATATCGATTATTCTAACACGACCAGGGAGGTGAGAGTCATCTGTGAGAGCTGACAGATTCCAAATCGAATTCCCGATTTGGGATCGACACTCAAACTATCCTTCTCCAAAATAACTCAGTGTAAAACCATAGAGCTCGGGCTCGGGAGGTCTCACATCTGAAATATCGATTTGATCGGTATGAACGATTATTTCAACACGATTGGGATGATGAGAGTGACCTATGAGAGCTAATGGAATCTAAATCGTATACTCAGTTTGGGCTCGACGTTCTAAATATCATTCTTCGAATTAACTTACTTTAAAATCAAAGAACTCGAGTTTGGAGGGGGAAGAGAGGAGGTCAAAATATGAAATATCAGTTCAATCAACGTGTTGATTGTTTCAACACGATTAGAGTGATGAGAGTGATCTATGAGAGTTGATGGAATCTAAATCGGATATCTGATTTGAACTCGACGCTTAAAATATCATTCTTTGAAATAACTTACTTTAAAACCAAATAATTCAGGTTGAGGGAAGGGGGCAAAATCTGAAATACTGGGTTGATCGACGTGTCGATTGTTCTAAGATGACCGGGGAGATGACACTGACCTATGGGAGTAGATGTAATCTAAATCGGATTTCCGGTTTAAGCTAGACGCTCAAACTATCTTTTTCTGAATTAACTTAGTTTAAAATCAAAGAACTCGAGTTCAGAGGATCTTAGATTTGAAATACAGTTAGATCGACTTGTCAATTATTCCGTCAATTATTCCAACGGGATGAAAGAGATGAGAGTGACATGTGAAAGTTGGCAGATTCAAAATCAGATTCTCGATTTGAACTCAGCTCTCAAAATACCTTTCTCCAAAATAATTTAATTTAAAATCAAAAAATTCATGTAGGAATCATCTCATTTCGATTTTATAAAACTAAATAATTTATTTCATTTATTTTTATATCGAATTTATTTTATTTATATATACTTAATATTATTTTATTTTTTATTTGTTTAGTGTAAGATCCTACTGCACATTCGACGCGCACGGTGAGATTGATTATTGTCCGGCCTGTTGTTTTATATGTGATGACTTTTTTACGGTCTCGCGGTGAGATTATTGTGCCTGTTGCCCGGCTGCCGGGTCGGGATCAGACACTTCTGGATCCATCTGGAAGGAACGCGAGGCTCATGCTTATCCAGACGTACCATGCACTTTGTATTCTTCTGCTTGGAGTGGTGTTGTCCGGATGCTGCCTCCTCGCTGTAATCATTGCATGTTCCAAATAATTAATGCAGGCCCACACACGAATACGTACATACCCATGTGCTCTGCGGTGATGGCATTTGGAAGCAGGTGGTCATCGCAGACCCAGCTTCATTTAAAATCTCTCGTCGACTACGTACGTACATCTTCGTCTGATCACGGAAGGCTATATATGCTGCTAGCCTATATGTAGAGCTTGGCTTGCCTTCAAATATTCATCGGTGCTTCCCTCAATTTAGAGTTTAATGTCTGATGATTATTAATTACCACAAATTAAGTAGCCAGTAGCTTAATTAATTAACTTGCATATCTTGTGTATCTTCACTTTGTGTTCAAACCTGCTAATCGATCTATATATTGTAACTTCGCAGCAAACTAACTCAAAGAGAAAAATGCTCGAATCTATGTGTATATATATGTGGTCCTAGCTAGGGTTTTAATTACATGCAGCTTATACTCTCTTGTACATATGATTAACTGATAGCTCTCTCACTCTAGCTACTTGAACCAATTAATCGTTACATGCATGACGGGACAAGTTCATCACTCTCTTTAATTTCCAACAGAACAAAGTTGTGACTGCACACATTTTTGTTAACATATATACGGCACTAGTGGTTTGAGTGATCGAACACTTCCCCCTTACTATAATGTCGTTCTCTCTCTCTCTCTCTCTCGATATATATATATATATATATACCGACAGTTGTACTTCGAGAAACGGCGAGTTATATATACATATATATGGAACTGGTGCAATATTATAGTATTCATGTCGATTGTCTCGGTAGCTCACGTCGCGTGTGCTGGTCATGCAGAAGACCTAACATCTCAGTTGTTAGTTTTTCTTTCGATGAACTGTCATGCACTGGATGTCTGTTTTTTAATTAGTGCTTACACATTTACGTGCGGGGAAACTAGTTAAATCAATTTATAGAGTTTACTCACTTTATATCTCTCAATACAATCAAAGTAATTGAAATAAAAGAAGAGTTAACTTTCTTTGTCCCATAGAGATAATTCATTGTCTATCAAATCGAATGGAACTAAAATACAGGATAAATTAATTTAGGAGAGATGATTTTTATTTTATCTATCCCTCTATTAAAGTGGAGCTTACGGCATATACGATATCAAATTATGCAAGTGCCAAGTATAAAAGTCGGCCAACGAGTTAATTAGTCATTGATATCTCCCTTTGTCAACCTTGGAGAGAAGGTCACCCGCATCGACAGATAGACAATGATTGATCTCAACGAGAGTTTCCGCAAGTTTAGAATCAAGCTTGCTAATCTCCATGAGTACATCAAAGGCATAATTTCTCTGAGACACATAAATGCTCCCATTAGAATGAGCTGATTCAAGTCCAAAGAAATATCGGACCAATCCCGACCCTTTAATTTCAAACACTTTGACAAGAGCCACTTTCAACTTCTTTATTTCCTTCTTACGATCTCCTGTGATAACTATATTGTTAACATAGACTAAGAGGATAATCACCTTAATTACTAACGTCCCACTTGACAAATAATGTGTGATTTATATTACTTTGGATATAACTGAACTATCAAATCACGCTGAAGGAGACTATTTGAGATCATACAGTGCCTTACATGATGTGTACACTTAGCCACATGTAGGATAACCAAGAGGGGGTTGTATGTATATTTTTTCTTGGAGATCATCATTCAGAAAAATATTTTTCACATCCAACTAAAATAATTTTCAAGAGTATTGGGTAAAAAAGAAAAATAATGACTCCCGAATATATTTTAGTTTGACCATGGGAGCAAAAATTTTCTCATAATTAAAACCACCAGTCGGAGGAGAAGATGGAGAAGGGGAGTGGGTGAATTAACGAAAGAGGTGGCGGCTATTGTTCTAGGCTGCACACATCCCAAAGGATTTTATTAAACAACCTAATTAATCAGTAGAAGACCAAAACACCAATGTTACAGTGACACAAGCCAAAGGTGATGCGGGACGGATGACGACCGGGCTCCTTGCGCTGGTGTCCGCACCAAAAGGTATTAAGAGTAAAAAGGGTTTAAGTCGAAAGGATCCATCTTAATGGGTCTAATAATGAATCAAATAGAGACTCAAATAGACCTGGTTCAGACCCAGATCAACTATCAACCTGAACATAGGCTCATCTCCTACGGTAAGGGAATACGTAAGTAGAGTAGAAATCTATCTAACTTTTAGGCAGCGTTTGACAATGGCATCTGCTTTTTCATTCATCACAAAAGTAATTTACCGTACAAATGACATGCATAGAGAAGATTTATAATGATTCAAAATCTAAAAAATCTTCTTTATATATACTTTTGAGGATTATTGGATGAAATCAATTTTGTGTCTTATTTTCTCTCTTCTTATTTTTATTTGATTGCTCGAAAGTCCATACGCACCATTTCATTTGATAGAGCTTAATGATTGTCAGGAGATTAACACTCCGAAAGCAACGCCAATTATGTTATCAAACGGTGTCTTAGTTGTCAAAAACATATTCAAAAAATTAGAATGATTTTTTGCATTTATACCTCTATTAATAGATAATTTACATGCAAAATTATCCTGCATTTGTATTTGTATCTACACTCTCCTTAAATAAATTAAATAAATATCCTGTATACTCCTTTTGTAAACTTCTGTCCTACTATCTATAGAATATTCTATCTACTTCTCCGTCTCTCCTTGTAAGTAGAGTAGAAATCTATCTAGCTTTTAGTTGTCAAAAACATATTCAGAAAATTAGAATGATTTTTTGCATTTATACCTCTATTAATAGATAATTTACATGTAAAATTATCCTACATTTGTATTTGCATATACACTCCTTAAATGAATTAAATAAATACCATGTATACTCTTTTGGTAGACTTATGTCCAACTATCTATAGAATATTCTATCTACTTCTTCGTCCCTCCTTAAGAGATTTTAATTAATGATCTCTTAACAAAAAATTGACGACAATTAAAGACACGCGTGATATTTATTAATTCAATTGAGGAGGGTATACATGGAAATGAAATGTAGGACAGATTTTATGTAAATTTACTTTTAAACGGAGTATACATGCAAAAAAAACTCAAACTAATTAGAATAGCCAAAAGTCAAAAACATGTGAACCAAATTAAGAAAGAATAAACTAATTGAGTAACTTTATTAGCGTTTCAATATCACGTAGACTTTTGGTCAACTTATTTGTCAGTCTTATTTCGATATTTTGAGACTTGGCCAAGTTGAAGTTTGCACCAAACTTTAAAAACATATATAGTATTATAATATTCCTCTAAATAAAAAATATTGATAAATTACACATGATTAAATGCAAATTTGACGACCATGCATGTTGATCCGTGAAGTTGCAGCTTGCCAGCCAGCTAAGCTAGTTATTAATTGCTACTTGGAAAGAACAGCAGGACTGCATGGGTTGGCTCTTGCCAGGTTGCTGTGTAGATACATGATCGATCGGTGTGAGCTTAAATTAGCTCTGCATGCTCGGTGAAACGTCTGGCCCTTTGGATGGGGGTACGGTACGGTTGAGCTGAAGGCCATGCGGTGAGGGCAGCGCTAGGAAGCAGAGGAAGTGGCATGCCCTCGTGGTATTGAATGTATACTAATCACAATAAATGAGTATCTAGTATATTGCTAATTAATTTTTTTTCCATAACTTGGGTAGTTTATTAATGACATCGATCAACTTAATCAAAAAATTAACCCGGCCGGCGCCCCCTCTCATGCAACCCCTACTTTACAAATCAACGGTCAAGTGTCCATTGACGTACGTACAGAGTGGGGCTGGCTGGTCGGTTGGGGCACATGCACACCCACCTGCGGACCGAACCGGATCTGCTTCGGATGGTCCACAACCCCAAATTATAATAATAAAAGACTGGACACTTGGCTGGAATTGGAGTCGCATGACTGTGAAGTAATTAAGCGCACACGGTTTATGTAATTGGGGAAACAGTGAGGTGATGTGATGTGATGTGATATATATATTAAGGAGGTGACGTAATGTTGCAAGGTATATGCCCATTCGTCGTTTGTGCACATATATGACATTCTTGAGAAAGTATTTGTGCAAAACATCTTAGGATACGTGACATATTTTTTAAAAAAATAAATAGTTTTTATTTTAAATTAATTAGATGTGAGTGTCGTATCATCTGATCATTACGTGACATAGAGATCACGTTAGAAAAAATAAGATCTTATGAATAATATAATAAAAAAATATTTTTATTATTTATAGATAATAATATTTTTATGTGAGTCTCACGTCGTGACATTACGTCCAAATAATTTGAGATAGAAGTCATTCAAAAAAAAATTTAAAAATAAGTATTATAAATAAAACACTAAGATTTTCTCTACGTCCTAATTAGCGCAGTACATATACCGTATTCTAGTGCAAATAAAATAACCGACTTAATGCATGTGATAGAGCGCATAACAGAAACATCGTTGGTATGTATGCCAAATTAATTAACCAGCCAAAATGGCAAGTGATTCGGACATACACATGGTTTGTATTAGTATATAACACACACCAATTAAGACGCAAATCACTTATAGCCTTGTATAAAATATCTCACTAACCTTGAAGGTCACCTCTGGTGGGTAGAATTTGATGACATAAATGATCTTTATTATTAAAAAAACAAAAATGTGACAGAATGTACAACGATGTAATATGATGCATAACGCTCCTAATGTATGCCAGCATTATACGTACATTCTCGATAACTCAGTTGATTCGTTATCTCGTGAGAAAGTACGAGATCTCAAATTTAAATCTTATCTCCCCTGTTATTTAGGGGAGTGTAAGTTCTTAAATTTTCCGGACCCAGTGAGTGTGATCCAACTGCGCGCGACTCTCACTTATCCATATATTTGGGTGATACGCGTGTAATCACCTCCGAGCACCTCCCGAGAGAGCTTCTCGGAAGAACTGTTGGGTCGTGTGTTTTACAGAGTCCCAGTAAAATTTTCGTCCCCTATTCCCCTCCCCATTATGTACCTAAGAATGTGAGGTAATTTAATCATGTCCGATAAATGTTGATATTTATTATATGGAAACAGCTCGACGTCTTTATTTTGGACGAAGTTCTCGTGATGGATAAGATTGCGTTTGCCAACCCAACGAGATTACGACTTTTTTCATAATCAAAAAATGTAGTGAAAAGGAGTTTTCAGAGATTATAAAAAGTGAGAATTTTTCACCCCTCCACTCTCTAGAACTCATAATCTTAGTTTTCAATAATCTGATGTGATATTTATATTGTTGATGAAGTTTTTGGAAGGTGACGATTTCGATGCCATAATTCACCTTCCATTTGATTGACAAATGTAACCTAAGAAATCATCTAAAATAAAGTAGTATTAATAAATTGAGCCTCAAAATGATAAGCAACTATTTTTTACCAAGATTCTTCTATAAATATTCATCTCCTTCTTCCCCCTTTCTTCTTCCCTCCACCTTCTTACGCACCCAACCGACCGTCGCAGGATGACACCGATCGACTATCCCCCCTCCCTCCCCCTTTCTTCTTCCTTCCAACCCCTTCACCACCAAGTCTGCCACCAGATTACTACACCTACCACCCGCCACCCTCTCTCTTTTCTCTTCCCTCTACCTCTTTCCCTAGTCAGCTCGCCACCGGAGAACACCGCGACCACCCCGTTGAACGTCGTCATCCACCTAACTAGAGCACCTCATCTTGCCACTCTCACGTCTCTCTCTCAGGCCGGCCTCCCCATCAACCACTGCCATTGTCATCACCGCCGTCGTCGACGGTCAACGACCCTATAATAGATTATGCCTGTGCTAACGTGTCGGTTCTGTGCTGACACAGTCGATACACATAGGCATGGTATATTGACAAATCTTGCCTACAATGCACCTTTTCAAAGTGAGCCATCCGATCAAGATCGAGTGGCTATTGCAAGCGTCCCAAATGGGATATATATACATATATATATATATGCATACGTACACACACACATATATAGATATATGGATTTTGTTTATAGTCCCTACAAACTTATGTAATTGCCCATTATCCTATGAGTTACAACTATTTGTCTAAAGGTCCCTATAATCTTCGATGTTATGTGAATAAGTCACTATTGTTCCATTCGTACGGTACAACCCACCAAAATGTTAACCCATCTATAGTTAACTCTACCCATATTTAGTAAAAGGTCAAACTGCCCCTGGTTATTGAGAGAGAGAGAGCAAGTGGGGGAAGAGAGAGAGTTGCTAGAGTTTTCTTGCCACCCCCTCTTCCTGCTACTCCCAGGCTATTGAAGGATAGGGGAAGGCAGGAGGGAGAGAGAGAGAGAGAGAGAGAGGGTGGGGGAGAGCAATAGGATGGAGGCAGCCATGCAGTGTCTACGGGATTGAACGGCAACAAGGCGTCTCTACGGGTAGTGTCTATGGTCGACGACGGCAAGATCGAGTGGAAACACCGACGATAACAAACTTGTTGCTGCGAGATCAAGCAATAGTAGGGCGTCAACGTCATCCAAGTCATCCTCGTCATCACTGGCGACATGGGTGTACTTGCCAATGGTGGAGGGGTCAATGGAGACAGCAGAGGTAGAGAAGGTGTCACCGCCTGTTATTACTACTACTACTATCTCTCTCTCTCTCTCTCTCTCTCTCTCTCTTCCCCACTTTTCTCCCTTCGCCCTTCCCATCCTCCAATGCTCTCTCTCTCTCTCTCCTCTTGTCAGGCTACGAGCAGCAGGAGGCACTGTGTAGGGGGGCAACATGGCGCCGCGCCACCGCCACAGTCTAGTCCGTGACCTCCCAGCAGCCATTCAAGTTGAGTCGACAATTGCGCTCAGGCGTCTGATGGCGAGGCTGAAGTTGGTGTTGGAGGTGAGAGAGAGGGAGGGGTTGGGGTTAGGATGAGAGAGATGGAGAGTTACAATGATAAGTTTATTACTTAAAAAGAATATTCATTGTATCTTTAATGACATATTCTTTTTTTACCGTATGCTAATCACATGGGTTTTTTAACAAGAGTTAAAAGATTGTAGGTGTTTGTGGACAAATAATTATAACTCACGACTAATCAATAATTACGTAAATTTGTAGGGATTAATAAACAAGAATGTCATATATATTTATCACTGCATTTAAAGTCAATGTGTCAAAACACTAGCTATCTACATTATTAGCTATAGGATTCTGTTGTGGAATTTACTACTCCTGGAATAGCCATTATGCTTTATTTTAACTCAATAATTGGGTAAAGGATAAAGGAAAACAACTATCGAAGTGCATGCATGTCATATCAAGTATGTCTCTCGGGATAAATCAAACCAAGGTTTGATGATTCGTTGATTCATATTGGATCGGAGCCTCTGATCTAATACGATACAATATGAATCGTATGTTGACTCGAACCGACTCATTCAAAGTCAGATAAGTCATTCTCCCTCTCAAACTCTCGAAACCCCACACCCCCACCCCTCTCCCCCTCCTCCTCCCCCTTCCAATGACGTTCCCCCCCCTCCCTACTCCTCCATCTTTCCCTCCTCCTTCCCCTTTTTGTTCCCCTCCCCCTTCATGCTCCTCCCTCTTCCCCTCCTTCTCTCCCTCCCCCTTTCGATGAGATCTGTCTGTTGCCTAGGGGGAGAAAGAAGAGAGTCATCTGTTACTGTTTCTACCGTTTCTGTTGTCTACTATCGCCACTACAGTAGAGTACGTGCAAAGGAGGAGGAGACGTCTCGATCAAAGTTGGCGGATCATAGATCAATTTCTCCCAGATCCGATGTAATACACTCGAGTCGATGCGAGTTGTACCGAGTGGTGAACCATGAATCAAACAATGCCCTATTAATTTGTCGTCTCATCCATTCACATCCAAAACTTCTTATCATCTAGATAAGCGGAAGAAGAATAGGGTTCACTTGTCGGACTTTAATCGGCCGTTGAATTATGGATCAATATGACATGACTATATGTCAGAGTTAGTTTAGGCATTGAATTACGTATCCTTACTAGAACAGAAAGGAGACTTCCGTGCGTTTTAACTCTTATATTCCACTCTCTTTTACAATGTTTACAAAAGAAACATTAATTTATTTTAGCTCATGAGTCTAGTGAAATAAGGTTTCAATATATCTTGGTAAAGAGTAAAGTTTTATGTAACATCATTGAATAATTACACTCCAAATATTTCACGTGTAACATTTTTTTTTAATTTTTTTAATATCTTTCACGTCAATTTAACTTGTTGTGTCAATCACGTCATCAGATGACGTGACATGGAGGTCACGTAAAAAAATTGTCTCTATTTGAATATTAAAAATAGTCCACTTTTATTATTCATAGAGTTGAAGTTTTATTTTTGCACGACCCCCATGTCACATTATCTGATGACGTGATCAACACAACAAATTAATTTGACTGACCACTCAAAAAAATTAAAAATAAAAATAAAAATATTACACGTGCAACAATCCGTGATGTAATTATCCAAGATGTTGCGTAAAACTTTACTCCTCGATGACATATAATTCTTCCGAGATTAACCTATCCAATAAGCCTTCCCAAAGAAAGAAAATTTAAACTTGCTCTAATTGAGTCAATTGGTCTATACAAACACTTGAACTCAGGCGGACATTAATTAATGAAGATTTAGCAACATATCTTTTGTACTTAAAATCCTTCTTTATTCCCTAATATTTACATGATTGTCACAGTTAATTAATTCCAGAATTTTTTTTCAACTTTTTGTTGTAAAAAGAGGTGCAATCCCCACGTGGCCGGTTTCAGTTGGCCCACACGAATCTGGGCGATCCAATAATAAATTCTCTATCTCTCTGTCTCTCTTCAACTGGAGAGTCTTCACGGCGCCTGCCCCCCTCGGGTGTGGGGACTCCCTGCCGATGGAGGGACGAGCACGCACCTCCGGACCAAGATTTCTTTGTCGGAAGTCCCCTCCCCCGGCACCGTTTCCTTTGGATTTTCCCCTCTCCCACCTCTAATATGTGACCTATAGTCCCACATTGGAAAACAATGTGAAGTACGTATAGCCATTAGAAAAGGAAAGTAGCTTCCAAGGGTTATTTGGAGATATTTAAAGCCACATAAACTTAGGGTAATAAAAATATATCTTACCTTTATTGCGATTGGATCAAGCATCAAAATTTCAATATGATATTTCTTATTTGTCATCGTGTTATTAGGCATGTCATCCGAGCGGATGTAAAGCGAATACGTGATTATTCATATTTTTGTTGAATCAATATCCAGATTATTTGATTTTACTCTATTATCTCATAAATAATTATAATATTTATCTATATTCAATTTCAATTTATTTTTCCAAATAATCTGAATATTTTGCTCCAATTTTTTGAACCTCTTCAAGCCATACTTTTTATCCAAATATATACTTAGATGATATGAAAAAAATGACACAAAGTATATTAATGTATATATTACATATATGCATGTTATAAATAAAAATAGGGATTTTTGCATAAAATCTATTGTTAAAATTAATTTTTTTAAAAAATATTGTTAAAATAAATTTTATAAAAAAATCATTCCTAAATATATATTAACATGCACGTCACGGTGTAAATTTATATTATACAAAAATGTCATTGTGTGATTAACTTACGTCCATGAGAAGATGAAAATATTCCAAACATATTCAAATATTCCCATCGAATCACGGTGATAAAAAATGACCTAAATAGTCTTCTCACATTTTTAAATCCTCTACCCTTACGATATAGAGATGAGAGAGAGGGAAAGAGCAAGAGAGTCCCTCACCGGTGGCAGTAGGATAATGATCGTACTCCAGCCATTGGGTGGGAGGTCATCAAAGAGAGAGAGAGAGACCACCGAGATAATGATCAGACTCCGACCACTGCGTGGGAGGTTAACAGAGAGAGATAGAGAGAGAGAGAGAGAGAGAGAGTAGAACAAGGAGAGAGAATGGTTGCAAGAAGCGCTCCCCTCCGGTACTGGCAACCCCCCTCTTGGGAGGGCTAGAGAGAGAGTAGAGATAGGAGAAAGAAAAAGAGAGGCAGAGGACCTGAGCAAATGAGAAAGTGACAGACGAGAGAGAGGGGTTGCAGGAGGCACTCCCCTCCGGCTCCAACAACCCCCCTACTGGGAGGATTAAAGAGAGAGAGGGTAGAGAGAGAGAAATTAAGGGAGGGCGCATCGTGGGGCGGGACAACCTGAGTAACTTGAGGGCGGCACAGAGGTAGTCCGACGGGCGGAGGGAGAGGTGAGGTCGAAGATGTCATTATTGAAAAGGGGGTTAGGCTGGGCAGATCATCTTGCAAAGGCGGGCAAGGGAGCAATCGGGCGGGGGAGACGACAATACCGGTACATGGGGTAAGGATGAGGAGGAGGAGAAGGGGGCAGCGGGAGGGATCTGAGTGAGTGGAGTAGCATCTTATGATCCCAGTGTCACGAGCCCCCTCTTTCTACCCCCGCCCCCCCAACCTCTCCCTCCCCCAGTGCCCCACCTCCTTGACCTCCCGATTAGTTTTACTGCTGATTACGATGATAATATTTTTACATAATATAGATTTACACAGTGATGTGCAGTGATGTACCTACTTATGTATTTTTAAAATTAATTTTTTATAAATTCTATTTTAACAATAATTTTCATGCAAAAAAGACTTAAAATTTAAAGATCGACTCAGATATATTACTAAATGAATAGTGCAATATATATATATATATATGTATATATGTATATCTGCTCAGAAAATACTCTAAACACTATCCATAACGAATAAATGGATATCAAATCGAATATAATCTGCCAGTATATATGCATGGATAAGGAATAGAAGGAGATCAGAATCCCGTTAACACGCCTAGATCGAGCGCCCACTGTCCGCATATATGGGACCCCATTGAGAAGAGGGCAGCATCACCATGGAAGCTTCCAGAAACGATCAAGCATTGCCTTATCTGGCAGGACACATGCACGACAGAAGAGAAAAAGATTCAATGTCACATGGACTATGTAAACACCCCAGAAGTGCCCGTCACTTTCCAGCCAAGGTAAAGATATGAAGATCTTTTTTTCTGGGCCGCACCTGCATCGATCTCAACGTGCATCCAGATGGGTGCCAAAACAATTGCTTCTGGGAAGTAGGAAGTACACATGCATATTATGATCATGAACAGGCCATAATAACCAAGAAAAAGGGAAAGAAAAGATTTAGGTACCCATCAAATTAAGAGTACGTACGTACTTGTGTGACTGTGTCAATGAGTTCCATATATATTGCCATTTATCTAGCTAGCTAGCTAGTACACCTCCGTAACAAGAGAGCTATGAATAACAATGGATGTATTGTGCCTCTCGGGTGCATGAAAAAACTCATCCAAATTAATGGTGCTGTCCCCATGAGTCCCTATGTATCGATCCTGGTGTGCTGTTCCAAATTTGAACATGTACAGTACCGAGCATATATATATATATATATATAGTTGGCATGACACAGAAAGATGAGAAGAAAGAAGAGGAAGGGGAGGCGTATCCGGGGCAGGCCATTCAAAGGCGAGAGAGAGAGAGAGAGAGAGAGAGAGAGAGAGCTTCTGCTCCCAAAATGCCAAACTCGCTTCTGTTCATGGGGTGGTGACAGCATCGTCTTGTACTTGAGGAACTTACTGTTAGATGGCGTACCCAGTACTGTGAGCTCCACTCCCATGTGTCGGGAGACCTGCATGTGGATGTGCATGCAGGGCCAGCGGCTGGTACGTGTCAGGGTGGGGAAGGGAACTGCTCTGGCCAGGGGGGGGGGGGGTTGGTCTATTAAATCTTATAATTATGTGAGGCCATCGATCGACGGCCGCACCAATCTCTGGTGAAATCTGTTTTCCTTTTCTTGGAAAGGATGGTGAAATCTTTTACTGAAACAGGATTGGCAGTCTTCACCACACGCCCACATGCACCCGGAAAAGCTTCCCTCAAAATCCCCTTTTCCTTTCACTTTTCCTTTCCCCCTTTTCCAATGTAACTATATATAGTGCTAGGTACGTACACAAATGAAACAAGATTTCTTAAGTACCAAAAAAATAAGAAGTTGTATATATGTCAACTTAATTAGGCTGTGTTTGGAAATGTTTTTGGATTGACGGAGAATTAAATTTTTATATGTATATTTTGAAGAGATGTAAAAATTTTAATGTAAAAAATGATGGTTCAATAATCTCATTTGAGAATGTACTCAAGTGTGAATAAATTTTATATAAAAGTCTCTATTTTTTATATTCAAATTTTAAATTCCATAAATATCATTATTTATTCACCTACTTTTGGAGAGTTTCCTCCATTCTAATGATTGGAATCTATTCTAATCATTGAAAGGCTCACAAAAAGAGATTTTAGAGATTATCACTCCCTCCACCTTTTGAGTCTATATCTCTCTTTCTCATCAAAATTTAATTTTCACGTACATCAAGATGCCTATGATTTGTTTGAAAAAAAATTATCATGTCAGATATTTCAATGATTGAAATCACTTGAAACTTAGTAAAAATATTTTGTGTGAGATTCTGACACCTCACTATGTTGACCTAAATAAATTGAGTCAAAATGATCACATTAGCTAAACAAATAGAGTTTATTAATTTTATTTGGGAATTAGCTAGTGTGGGTCGTCACAAATTAAAAATGGAGTTTTTTAAAATTCTATTAGTTTTTGGACTCAACTATATATATATATATATATATATATATATATATATATATATATATATATATATATATATGGGGCAAGGGAGGGGTCGGGGAGGAGTTAAAATTGATTCATATTTTTATTTGTTAAAATTAATTTACATATTTTACGAACATGAAAGATATGGGTGAAGAAAATATTACTCTTAATTACTATCATACTATTCTCTCTAAATTTTATGTAAATACAAAGGGCGATCGTTCACATTTAATTATGAATTTTTATCTACGACTTATTTTTAAGGATATTCCATGAACTTCTTGAATTTGAGTTCTCCAACACAAATTAACTCAATCTTCTTGTAAGAGCATTTAACTCAAAATCAAGTGACTCATTTTTATATGAAATCAAGACTCATCTAATGCACACAGCCAACCAACGTGAGATTAAGCATCTAACTCATGTTCGACCTGGTGTCGTAAAAGACATGGCATGTGAGATTCAACCGATAAAGGATGAAAACCAGACATAGGATCGACATATTGCACTAGATGTGGACGAAAACTAGACATAAGATTGAAATGTCGCATTAGATGTATATGGACTATAGTTACATTCAAAATCAATTACCCTATTTTATAAATTCAAGGACTGACATGCCCAGGTAAGATTTAATAACCATCAATCATTCCATCATCCCTTACTCTTGCATACAACTCAGTTGGTTCATTATCTCACGAGGGAATCATAAGGTCCTAGTTTTAAATCTTGTCTTCTTCATTGCTTGGGAGAATATTATAAGATTCTCAGATTTTCAGATCTCTATTGGATCTCTATTGAGACACAAAAGTTCAAAGTCATAAACACACAATCCAGGTGTTGAAATACACAAGTCCAAAATTATAAACATACAATCTATTTAACCGATATAGAACTATTATCCAAAGATTATATTCAAATTGAGATGACAAGATAAAAAATATATAAGTGGAGATGACAAGATTATAAATATATGGGGTTGGATCTAAGATCATGCTCTGATACTATGTTGAAATTCACAAAATCATAATGTTGAGATACACAGATCCAAAGTTATAAGCACATAAATTATAACTCATTTAATCGATACGGGACTATTATCTTATAACTGTACCTAAATTTCAACATCTCTCGACACCTTCAGGGAGACTATTCTCGAAGATATTAGAATGTGATTTCCATAATCCACCAGTATGTCTGGTACCCCTTCCCCTCCCCGGTATCCCCTTGAAAAATAAAAAACAAACAAACCTAGATAGACCGCAAATGAGGAGGGTAACAGTTCCTTTCAGCATGAGGTCAGAAGACTATCAGAACACTACTGCCGGTCATATTTATCTTCTGGGTGCAACGTGTCACCAGCCCAGCAGATCCACACTGTCCGAAAAGGATCAAAAGATTCGCCAGCGAGAGAGAGGGAGAGGGTGATGCCTTTTGCTCGGCGTCGCCCTCCCTGTTTACGCCGGCGCACGTGGATCGCACGCGGGAGCGCGCAGCGGCCCGTCCCCTCCGCGCCACCAAAGAAGTGGAGAGTGGGGGCTGCATGACATGGGCGGTGGCCGGGCGGCACCTGATACGTCCATGGAATGCAAAACAAATTAAAGAGAGGACATCGGAACGGGGCTCCTCGCCTCCTCCCCATCGATCGCTTCACCACCACCACCACGACCCCCCCCCCCTTCGATGCATGCACCGAACTGTGGTTTTCACCATGGGGGAGGAGAGGATGAGGAAGGTCGAGGGGCCACCGCCCGCAAGACGCCAGCCGAGTCACGAGTCCAACAAGCCCCAGCCGGGTCCCCTTCCCACACGTCGTCTTCTTCCTCTCCGGGAGATGACAAGGGCCCTCGATCCCCACCTGTTGCTCCATCTTCCCCTCCCTTGGAGGTGGCCGTCCCTTTCAGGTTCTCATCGACCCATGACGTTTGGTGCTGTTCAACTCGATCGATCGAGCCGTCCCCCCCTCTGCGTGTGTAGCTGAGGAGCTTGGAGGAGTATACATCAGGTGTGTGTTAATTTGTGTGTGGTTTTGTCTGTGCGGGAAACGTGTGGGGATGTAGTAATATCGGAGTATACATCAAGTGTGTTTTTGAGTTGGTTGTCTGTGTGAGGGTATGCATTAATGTATTGTGTGATTTTGTCCATACGATAACACATTAATGTGTCCTTGGGTGTGTTGTTGTCTGTGTGTGTCTCTCTCTCTCACACACACACACGTCAAGGGGGGTGGGGGGTTTACGTCAAAATAATTGGACAAGGGGTTAATGGTCTGGCTAGGATCTGTGAGGTGGGAAATATCATGCACTTGCTTACTGCAGCACGAATCTGAAACTTCGACGGGCAAATATCTTCAGAAGCTTGGGACACCTTTTGTGGACTACTTTGAAAGGGAAGCCGGCCGCCGAGGTGATCAGATTGGTTTTGTCATGGTGCTGTACTGTGATTAATTAACGTTGCTTTTGCGAAACTAAACAAGGTGGGAGGTTAGGAGGCAAGGAGAACAAAGAATCCACCAGCTGATGAAGCACATAATTTAAGCAGTTCGCCTCTCCAACAATCCAGCTCTCTTATAAATGACGATCGAGATTAGACAAATCCCCCATGTGTACTTGCCACATGATCAGCCAACCAGCCACTCTCTCTTTCCTAATCTCCCTCTCATACGTAGACGACACCAACCCCTCCCCCCCCCCTCTCTCTCTCTCACACACACGCGCGCGCGCGCGCACACACACACACACACAGAGGACAGGATAAGAAGCAGAGGGGGATGGAGTGTAGAGTAAATAGTCAGTTTGGTAGGGGGCCACAATCAATACCACCCTTTAGGGACAGAGGTCAGAATAGAATACCAAGGGACACAAATTCCGGATATGGTAAAATAAGGACACCGGAAACCTCATCTTCTTGTGTGCTGTTAGTGCAGGCATGCTTAACAATTGTTGGCCATTGGATAGAGGCCCCTCTGATGGGTCCCTGAGATAATCAGATATGAAAATTGTGTAACCAAGGAAAAGGTGTGATTGGCGAGATAGATTTTTCATGATTGTTCAGAGAGATTTGCAGAGAGAGAGAGAGAGAGAGACAATAGTAAGGGAATAACATGTATGTTTGGGCAAATCTGAATGTTCTTTACATTACAATCTTGATCAAAAAAAGAAGCAGTCAAACCTTTTGTAACTGTCGGTATACTTGGCACAAACCGTTGGATTTGATGATGGGATTACTGCAAAGCATGGTGATGAAAGGAATGTAGCATGATATATCATTTCACAACAAACAAAATAATGGGATGGGATAGTCTTGAGGAGAGAGGAGGGAGAGAGAGAGATCATAAAGCAGGGTAAAGCGGAGTAGGAAAACCGCAAGCTCGTATCATGCGATAGGGTACGCTTAACCTTTCGCCGCTTCCTCCACCCCACCAACACCCATCTCAGTTGCGATCAAATGCCATCCACCCACCATCTCGGGAACCTGCAGGCAGCTCCCCCGGGCTTCAAAACTGGGGTCTTTTCCAAATAGTTAAACTGAGGCCCTCCTCGAGATTCTACCGTCTGAACCAGGCGGTGCTGCCGTGCGTGCTCTGTTGTGCCGCGCAGACCTCGCGGCGGTGGGAACGGTGTGGCCGGCGCTGGGTCCTGTGCATTTCTGTTTTGGGAATATGAACTCTTGGGGTGCTATTGTTGGTGGATTGCGTGAGGGGTGTGAATAGAGTTGGATTCGGATGGGAGTAAGGTGGGAAGGGGTAGGTTGCTGAGATGGGATTTTCATTGACTGTTGTTCGATAAAAAGTCTGGATCTTGGCTCAGGTTTTCTTGCCTTGCCTTCGAAAATTTGAAATTTGGTTGTTGGGTTCCTCTCTCTCTCTCTCTCTCTCTCTCTCTTGAGTGTGTGTGTGCGTGTGTGTGTATGTGTGTATGTCTTCACGGGATTCGGAGAATTTGAGAGCTGTGATGATTGGTGGGGAGATCTTCTCACAAGCATTTATGAAATTTGGGTTGGCCTCCTTTGGTTTCATTGTTTTTGCATTCAGTTGACCGTGAGAAAAGGGTCAGCTTTTGATGTCAGAACATCATCCATTCGTGGAAAGATCCGTTTTTCCCTTTAATTTTACACTTTTTGTTGTATAGCTAGATCTTCCCTCCGCTGTTCCTCTCCTGGGTTTCCCCAGAATTGTTCGGCGATGTGAAATGGCCTGGGTTAGTGTAAAGCTGCCATGAGAAATTTGGAGAAGGGGGGCAATTCCTTGGATTCAGCGCGGTGGAGCGTCTTCTTGTGACGCGTAGCAGCTCGCAGCCTGTGATGCCTCTCTCCGAGTTCCACTCGGTTATGAAGGGCAAGCATGACTCCGGCCAGCGGAAGATGCCCAACTGTACATCGGCCGAATCTCCTTTTGCGTGAGTTTTCTTCTCCCGTGTCCTAGAATCATAGTACAAGTTCATAGAAGTTTAGTTCTTCAGACATGGGCATGTGACTTCGATTTGATTTGCCTCCTCTTTCCCTTTGTTTGTTTGTTGGTTGTGTGCTTGCATACTGAAGCCCGGAGCAGGATTTCGTCGAGCTGCTATGGGAAAACGGCCATGTCGTCATGCAGGGCCAATCAAACAGACCCAAGAAGAGCTCATTCCCCGGTGCTTTCCCTTCCCTTGCTGGGAGATCTAAAGAGGAAGAAGTGACGGATGCTGTAGCTCCGGTGAGGGATGCTGTGGCTCCGAAGTCCGGCAGGTACGGGGGGACAGACGCCCCGGGGAACGACCTACAGGCAACCGGGCCTTCGGGGCAAATCGGGTTGAGCGGCCAAGATGATGAGTTGGTCCCTTGGCTGAATTGCCCTATTGATGATTACTGCTCGGAGTTCTTGTTTGAATTCTCAGGGCTTAATCCCAGTTCTTTGTCCACTACGATGCCAACTGATAGAATCGGTGGTTTTGGCCAGGCGGCCAGGGATGCGCATGGTCTTGGGAATGGCAGTGGTTCCAGGGCTGCAGCAGGGACTCCAGAGGCTAGTAGGATGAACAACAGTTCATTTTTCCAGTTGCCACAGCAATACCAGATGTTGAGCTCAAGTAATAGACCAAGGGAGTCAGAAGCAGCGACGATGGGTGCTGCAGACCATGTCCATAGAGGGGCAGACTTGCCTGCTACGAAGATGCATAAGCAAGATCTGACAGCTTCCAAGCCGATGCAGCAGCCCAATAGCAGTACATCGGTGATGAACTTCTCACATTTCACTAGACCAGTTGCTCTGGTTAAAGCCAGCCTCCTAGGTGTTGATAGGGTCAGAGGTACTGAGAAGGCATCCACTGCTGCAAGTAGTAACCCGCTGGAGTCTACACTGATTGAGTCTGCTGGTGGTTTGAAGAGTGTTTCGGCGTCACAGGCACAGCCAGCTCTGGTTACAGCCAAGGCAGATGTAAATCCGCCTGTCCAGCCTTCAGAAGAAATTCTCTTTGTTGGGCGTTCAGAGGCCATCTGCCAGGAGGATGCTGCAAAAGATTCTAGGAATCATAAAAAAACTGACGACTCCGGCAACCGAAGGACGCCAGATCACCGCACGAATTGTCAAGACTCAAACATCAAGTCCATGCGGCAGCGTGAGACAGAGAAACATCATGAGCCACCAGCTATCGCATCCTCTTCCGTGTGTTCGGCGACTGGGGCTGGTGCAGCAGCAAATGATATCAAAAACAGGGCGAAGTGGAAATGCCTAGAAGGTGAAGAGTCTGAATATCCCAGTGAAGTGAGTGCAAAAAAATTTGAGTACTTCATCAGCAATAAAGCAATTTATCACTGGACTTGAGTGCCTTTAGTCTCTATGATGTTCAGCAGGATCATGAAGATGACTCGACAGATGTAAGGAAACCTGCCACAGGGCAAGGCACAAGTAAAAAGAGAAGCCGAGCTGCAGAAGTGCATAACCTGTCAGAAAGAGTGAGTCTAGAAATAAGCCTTGCTCTCCCTGACTTTGTTGTTGTAATTATTAAGCTTCAATGTTACTAATGTCATGAGCCTGGCTTTTGCATTTTCAAACAGAGACGAAGAGACAGGATAAATGAGAAAATGCGAGCATTACAAGAACTTCTACCCAATTGTAACAAGGTGGTATATGATCACATATTGTTTTTTTCTTGTCTGGGTGCAATCTTGAAAGATAAGCGATTTTTTTTTTCTGAAATGTGCCAATGCTGTTTTAAGGTAGACAAAGCTTCGATGCTTGACGAGGCCATTGAGTATCTGAAAACCCTTCAGATGCAAGTGCAGGTATGGGGCAATTTTTTCATTGCATCTCTCTCTCTCTCTCTCTCTCTCTCTATGTGTGTGTGTGTGTGTGCATGAGCTGAAGGGTTTGGTCTATACTAAACAGATTATGTCTATGGGTAGTGGGCTGTGCATGCCACCGATGATGCTACCCACAGGAGTTCAGAGCATGCGTCCACCTCACATGGGTCCCTTTTCACCGATGGCTGTTGGGATGGGAATGGGCATGGGGTTGGGATTTGGGATGGGAATGCTTGACATGACTCGTGCTCCTTTGATGCCAATACCTCGCATGCATGGGCCACAATATCCCTGTGCCTCCATTCCAGCTGGAACTGCAGGGCTGCATGGGATGCCTGGCTCTACTAACCTTCAAATGTTTGGTATACCTGGGCAGCCACTGCCCATGTCAATGCCTCACCCACCCCCTTTCATTCCTTTGATGGGGATGACTACAAATGTGCTCGAGGAACCTGTCGC
Organism: Amorphophallus konjac; assembly: GCA_022559845.1. Lineage (NCBI taxonomy): Eukaryota > Viridiplantae > Streptophyta > Magnoliopsida > Alismatales > Araceae > Amorphophallus > Amorphophallus konjac. Next base: position 95,138 of record JAHNEJ010000859.1, read on the forward strand.
CGAAGGTAATTCAGTGCAAGCATCAGATTCTGCTGCTCCGAGTTCAAAGGATCAGCAGTTGAACACCATAGAACAAGTAACCAAAACAAGCACTGACAACACACCATCAGAGTCATCTAGACAGGTACTGATTTTTTTTTTCCTTTGACCTGTTGAAGAACTCCCCCAACATTTTGTTAATGCATGTTTGTTTATCTTTTTTCTTAAAAAAAAGAAAGAATGCTTACATCAGTTTTCTTAACATAGGAAAGTTGGCATGCTTTTATGTTGACTTTCTTTTGCTCTTGCAGGGAAACAAGGAGTGCTTTGAACTGCCATCCATAGTACAAATTGATAATCAACCTCCAAATGTTAGTGGTAGTGAAGCAATCAACAATGGAGATGGCATTCACTTACCACCATGACAAGTGAGTTTAACATAGCATCCGTCGTCAGTTTGCTCTCTGTGTTTGTCGACTTTGATTAAGTAGGTGGAGAAATGGTATTTCATATCCTAGACTGTTAATTTGTAGGCGTTGGTAGGTAGGATTGATCTAAAATAGATGCTATTTATGCGAGTAAAGAAAGAAATACAACTGAGTTTATCCAATTGCTTGGCTATCCAGGGATTCGGGAAACTTCACTACACATAATCTTGTCATAAGCATCAAACTTGGAATCACATGGCGGATTTGAGGTGCCAAAAGTTTTGGGTTTGGTGAAAAATTGGCACTACGTTTTTCTGTACATATGATTGTGGGATAGATGCAGGCCAGTTTGAACAGCAGAGAGGTTATTTCCCGACAATGTATCAAAAAGATGCATCTTCCTTCTCTGCTATCGTCTTTTTTTTTCCCTCTTGTCATAATGGAAGGACATTTTCCCTTCAGGTCGTTTCCTCTACCTTAAAACTGTTATTTTTCCATTATCTGGGTCCAGCTTACTGAATCTCTAATCGTATGCTTGTAATGCATGTGAACGCTGCTACAACAGATCACAACTCATGATCCATATTAATATGTACATTACACTGAACCATTACTTCAGGAATACTATAATTTGGTGCTGTTGATACGGCATTCAATGTTCTTAAATGAAATTACATACCTTGGATCCCAAGGCATGCTAACTTGCAGTGACAAGCGTATGTGCCCATGGCCATGGACAGTGAGGAATGCGTGAGAGTTCGACAGTGGTTGTTCAGTGGAGGAGAAGCAATTTCTTAGACCGCAACACACGGTGCATTGAGAATTCTTGTTATTTTAATTAGCAGGATGGCAGATCATGGTGCTCGTTTTCTTGCACCTTGTTAAATGGGTGATAGAAGTCTCAATTCTTATAAATCTGCAGAAGGTTTGTGATAGCGATTCAAGTTATCTATATAATTTTCTCTGTCATGGACAGCCTTGATCTTCCTCTTTTTCCCCGGTAAACGATAAACATCTCTTAGTTATCAGCTAAGTTGGGTGAAAAATTGGGTTACTGGACTGTTTGCTGTGTTCTTCTATGAAAGATGCATGTTCTTCTATGAAAGACGCTAGCTGCCCCTCCCCTATACTTTCAGCATCCCTCTCTTTTCTGCATTTTGCTCTCATCTACTTCAACTTTTGGTCGAGTGAAAGCACGAAGGAAAGCGACAGTCTGTATGGTGTCCTTGAGCGAGGCATCATCTCATCCGTTCATTATTATTATTATTATTATTATTTTATTCTAAATGATTCAACTTTGAACTAGCTTATGTCTTTCTTCGATATGCATAAGTAACATTAAAAATAAGTCCCATGTCATGTTGGTATATATGATTGTGTCATGAATCCTTCGTACGTCAGCAATATTGCATGGATCCCTTAAACAGTTCGTGTAAATCCACCAAGACTTGTTCAACGTTACTAGGCTGAGAGGTTAGTGACAGAATGCGTATGCTTTGAAGGGAAAATATGTAGGGTCACGTCGTGCATGACTTACCATATTCCTACGTAAGTTGGGTGATTTGGGTTGGATTTTATATCTCCTCATTCGGAGTTTAGATATAGTTATCGATCTGTATGCACTTCATCACCAATCGTTATCGCGATGAGATTTGTTTGTATGCCATCATCAGCCACTCCCCTCTTCTATGAATTTATTTATGACTTGTGATTACTTTTTTGGTGGATGTGAATCTCGCTAATTTTGCTCGGCTACGTACGGATGTTACCAAGCTCATGTTTATTGTGTCAAAATCTTGTCACTTCCCCCCGGGGGGGGGGGGGTCTTCCCTTTTCAAACGATGCTCCAAAAGTTAATTAAGGTGATGCTCATTCACCAGCACTCGCTTTGCAAAAACATTGCATGATCGTTGTCCATGGGTCTAGGGCTATCAATGGGTCGAGTCGGTCTGACAGGTCCACATATTTGGTATGATTTTGGGTCAAGTCGTAAGGTCTTTTTCGGCCTGTGGATTCTTAGTCGGGTCTAAAAGTCCGGCCCGACTAGGCTCACGGGTCGTGCTCGGGCTTTAAGTTCGGTCCGTAGGTCGGCCCGACCCGTTCTCTTTTTTCTTTCTTTAAATTTAAAAAAACTACTTAGTTAAAATTATATCATTTAACTTAATTAGATATTTTAAAACTCTATTTTCACACAAATTATATAATTAATATCAACATTTTAATTAATTTAGTGAGATTATAAGTGTTATATTATTAAATATACTATTTTTTATTATTGTTATTTTTTATTTAAGTTGTCGGGTTGGGTCGGAACTTAGTCGGACTTTATAATTTTTTAATAGCGTCGGACCTCACCTGGCTCGACCCAACATAACTCAGGCCCGGTCCGAGCTCGGACTTTAATATTGATAAGTCAGGCCCGAGCTGGGCCGACTTAAACCCGGCCCGAGTCTGACCCATTGACAGCCCTATACAGGCCAGGCGTTTGAATTAGTTGTCTTGAGTATGAATTTGCTGACCTATTCTATGAGGGGAAGATGAGATAATTAGATCTTGAGATTTTGTGATTAATTTTTGAGTAATGCTTGATGCTGCATCATCGGGCTAATTACATCCCCCAACTATCTACCATTTTTTTTAAAAAGCTTTTGGTGTCTCGGCCCATACCACCAAGAAACTTAAGAAAAAAATTCATAGTGTGCCAGGCACGCCAAATGGGTAGGCGCGTGTGGACGCACTTTCCGTTAAACTGTTGTTCCGGTTCGTCTGTTGGTTTTATTAAGTGCGTGGGCGTGCCAGTCACCGGAGTGACAATTTATTCGGGCTCCGGAGAGCCCATGGTGCGCTCGATCTGACTTCGTCAGACGATTGTGTGGTTCGTGTCGGGACCGAATCCCGTCGCGCCATGAAGGTCACGACGTCATTTACATCCCTCATACGAGGGAATACCCTTGATTAATTGCCGAAATTAGAGGCCCCGCGGCCGAAAGGAGTAACACTAATTATACGAGAGAGATAGGGATGGGTCACACTGAAAGTTGTATTAAGGCCATAAACTGTCGGCCGTGTCGGCCACTCGTAGACCTTTTGTATTCGGACACAAGTCCGTGGCAGCGCCACAATGAGAAAATCGAGGTAGATCCCTTCAAATGTCTGCCGAGCATGCGGCAATTTAAATGAAGGTTCGGAAGGTATCCGGAACGAGAAAACAAATCCGGTCCGATTAGGATGTCGGCCCGAGGTTAGATCAAAGCCCGGCCATATCGGGGGAATTCCCGAGACTCGGGCTCGACCTAAAGGGGCAGCGTTGTTGTTCCTTTTGCCCCGGGTCCCGGGGAGAGAGCGGGCTGCGGCGTGGGCATTAGCGTCTTTTATCTAGAGCTTTCTTGGTTATACCTTCTGGGATTTCTGATTTGATGTTTACTATTTATTCGTGCCTTTGTCCGGGATGATTTCTCTTCTTCTATGCATGATTATTCTTATTATTATCATTGGTTTGTTATTTATTTTTTTATTACCCCTCCCGCCTCTTTTATTATGATCAATATTGCGCATTTGGAGTCCTTCAATTAGCGTGATTTTTATTGATTTATTTGCTATTGTTGATGCCCTTATCGTGATGTATATATGCATGCATGTAGTGTGCCGGCGAAGGAGAGACGGGAGTGTACCGCTGGGTATTGGGTGTACCGCTGGGTGGCGAAGGGGTGTACCGGTGAGGGCTGCAAAGGGCGTACCGCTGGAGGCCAAAGGGGCGTACCGCTGGAGAGTGTGTCGGTGAAGGAGGGGGAGTGATATAAAGTCTATACGTTCCCCAGGCTCGAAGTCTATACGTTGCCAAGCCCAAAGTCCGTACACTGGAGCAGAGTGGAGCAAAGTCTACGCGTTGCAATTTGGAGTCTGTACGTCGACTGGCCCGGAGTCTGTACACTGGCCAAGTCTATACATCGGAGTGTGAAGTCTATACACTGCCCAAGTCTATACGCTGGATAAGTCTATACATTGGGGGTGTGAAGTCTATACACTGCCTAAGTCTATACACTGGCCATCATGAAGTCTGTACGTTGGGATATGAAGTCTATACGCTGGATGCTCAAAGTCTATACATTGCCCAGCATAAAGTCTGTACGTCGGTGTGTGAAGTCTATACACTACCCAAAGTCTATACACTAGTTATCATGAAGTCTGTACGTTGGCTGGCTCAAGTCTATACGCTGGATAAGTCTATACATTGGAGTGTGAAGTCTATACACTGCCCAAGTCTATACACTGGCCACCATGAAGTCTGTACGTTGGGATACGAAGTCTATACGCTGGATGCTCAAAGTCTATACATTGCCCAGCATAAAGTCTGTACGTCGGTGTGTGAAGTCTATACACTACCCAAAGTCTATACACTGGTTATCATGAAGTCTGTACGTTGGCTGGCTCAAGTCTATACGCTGGATAAGTCTATACATTGGAGTGTGAAGTCTATACACTGCCCAAGTCTATACACTGGCCACCATGAAGTCTGTACGTTGGCCAAGTCTATACAGTGGCTGAGGGTGTACCGGCGAAGGGAAGGAGTGTACCGCTGAAAGGGCCAGGAGGAGTGTGCCGCTGGGGGGCTCAGGGGGAGTGTGCCGCTGAAGGGTTGAAAGGGGGAGTGTACCGCTGAAGGGTTGAAAGGGGTGTACCGCTGAAGGCCAAGGGAGCGTGCCGCTGAAGGCCAATGAGGGCGTGCCGCTGAGGGCCAAAGGGGCGTACCGCTGAAGGTCAATGGGGCGTGAGGGTGGAGGCTCGATCAGTTTTTTGATTATTTGTTTTAAGGCTTTTCTTTTCTTCTTATCTTAACTTTCGTGTGGTTTTATATAAAACTCCTCCCGTGTTTTGTTCTCTTTGTTCGGTTCGATCTCTTTTCTTGTGGGTCGGAGGCTCGGGCTGCCGGGTGGTTAGTTAGCTCGGTTCAGTTCTCGTCGTGATGCCGGCAGTGGTTTGATGAGTTGGAAGGTTTCGTCAGTTATCTTGCTTGTTTGTTGCCTCCTTTTGCCTCTTTTAATTGTTTATTAGTTTCTCACAAAAATTCGGCAGCATTTCCCCTTGACCCGGGGCGTAAGGGAGATACAGGGAACGCGCCCACATGATGTGGCGGAACCCGACAACTGGAGGTGGGCCCCCGGGGGGGGGCAACACCTTTATAGAGACTCGAAAAACGCGAAGGAGAACGACAGACCGAAGACATCTAAGGGACCTGGACTGGGACTGGACAAGGAGTAAGCTGAGGGACTGAAGGGCGTGCCGCTGAGGGCTGAACAGGGGGTGTGCCGCTGAGGGCTGAACAGGGGGTGTGCCGCTGAAGGCTGAACAGGGTGTGCCGCTGAAGGCTGAACAGGGTGTGCCGTTGGAGGCTGAACAGGGTGTGCCGCTGAAGGCCAAGGGTGGGCGCACCGCTGAAGGCTGATCTGGGCGTGCCGCTGAGGGCTGATCTGGGCGTGCCGCTGAGGGCTGGAAAGGTGTGCCGGCCAAAGGCCGGAAAGGTGCACCGCTGAGAGGCTTAAAAGGGGTGTTAGCAACTGGGGGGGTACTTGGTGGCTGTTCAGGAAAAGAGGAATAAAGATGGGGGGATTTCAAGGCCGGGAGTGGCCCATTAGTAACTGGGTGGTTGGGAGGAAAGAAGGGTACCTCCCCTTCTCCTCAAGCTCGGGAACACGGTAGATGGCCATAGAAGGGAATGAGTGAGGAGCTCACGGAGCCAAGGCCAACAGAAGGGGGAAACCTACATCGACGTGGAGGACCCTAAAGACGCCGGAGGAATAAGGAGACAGAGGGAGGAACGGATTGTCCGTCAAAAAAGCCCGCAAAGCCTAGCCTAAAACATCGAAGATCGAAAAGAAACCCGGAGAGGGTGGTTTTCATTCATGAGAATCAAGAGGGCGAGGCCCTTCATACATATGGCAAAAGCAAACTCCCCAAATGGGGCCATGGACAAGAGTAAGAAAGACCAAGAACGCCAGGAGGAATGGGATACAAGAGGGAAGAAGACATCCGGGCCTAAGACTTCGGCCGCTATCCCCAACCCTTTCCCCCAATACAACAAGCTCTCTCTCTCTTACTCTTGTTTCTTCCCGGTGGCCGTCGGACGGAGCTCAGGCCGGGAGGGCCTCTTCTTCTCTTCTTTCTCCGGTGTGTGTTGTGTGTCTCCCCGTCTGTCTCCGTGCGTCTGCCTCCTCCTTCGCCCTCCTTCTTCTTCCGTTCTCCTCTTCCTCTGCCTCTCTCCGTCCCCGTTTCTCTGTGGAAGACGGGCGTCTTTTATACCCTCAGCAGCGGGGAGCCCTCGAGCATGGCTGTCGAGGGCGGGAAGCAGCCCGTGATGATGGGGTTTGACTCCCCTCCGTCCTGGCTGTCAGTGGGGTAGCCTGCGTGGCCCAACGATCGGCTGCCACCTCAGACGGCTCCACTGCGCGCCAAGGATGCGTAGGGCGTGGGCCTCACGTCGCCCGTTGAAAGAACTTCACCGCTGTGCCGCTGAAGAGCCAAAAAGGCCTGCCGCTGAAGCCTTTGTAGGCTGTACCGCTGAAGACCCCTTTGGGCGTGCCGTTGAAGGCCCCAAAGGCCGTACCGCTGAAGCCTCAAAGGGCTGTGCCGCTGAAGGGCCTGCAGGACGTGCCGCTGAAGCCCCTGCAGGGCGTGCCGTTGAACACCCAGAGGGGGCGTGCCGGTGAAGCCACTTGGGGGCGTACCGTTGAAGGTCCCCCCCTTGGGGTGTGCCGGTGAACCCCCATAGGGGTGTGCCGGCGAAGGCCGCGGCAGGGTGTGCCGCTGAAGGCTTTCCAGGGCGTGCCGCTGGAGGCCCTTTGGGGTGTGCCGGTGAACCCACCCGGGGGCGTGCCGCTGAGCCCCAGGGAGTGTGCCGCTGAACACCCAAAGGGGTGTGCCGGTGAACCCACCTGGGGGCATGCCGCTGAGCAGCCTTGGGCTGTGCCGCTGAGCACCCAAGGGGGTGTGCCGGTGAACCCACCTGGGGGCGTACCGTTGAACAGCCTTGGGCTGTGCCGCTGAGCAGCCTTGGGCTGTGCCGCTGAGCACCCCCGGGGGGGGTGTGTATTTGGGGCCCGTTCTGAGCCCGTCGCGGACACGAGTCATGGCCCGTTTGATTTCCTTTGGGGCCCACGGACTGTGGGGCCTTTTGTGCTTGATTTCTCCGGGGTTTCTTCACTCGGCGCCGTTGTTGATGCTGGGCCGAACATGACACTTGGATGTGCAATTTTCGGTGTCCACAAATGCCCCCCACCCACGGGTATCGCAGGCGAAGGATGAGCCGGGCGGTGCCCGCGGGTGTCTCCGTCTCTTCTCTCTTTGTCGATGGCGGCGGGGTGTCGAGAGCCGACCTGGTTTGTTGTTTGTTGGTCTCTTTGTTAGTGCCGACGGAGCGTCGGGAGCTGAGGTAGTATGTTGGTCTCTTCATCAGTGCCGACGGAATGCCGGGAACTGAAGCAGTGTGTTGTCTCTTCGTCAGTGCCGACAGGGTGCCGGGAACTGACCTGGTCTCTTGTTCTCTTGGTCTCTTCGCCCGTGCCGACAGGGCGTCGGGAGCTGGCCTGGTCTGTTGTTCTCTTTGTCTCTTCGCCAGTGCCGACGGGGTGTCGGCAGCTGGCCTGGTCTGTTCTCTCTTTGTCTCTTCGCCAGTGCCGACAGGGTGTCGGGAGCTGGCCTGGTCTGTTGTCTCTTTGTCTATTCATCAGTGCCGACAGGACGCCGGGAACTGACATGCTTTGTTGATCTCTTGGTCTCTTCGCCAGTGCCGACGAGATGCCGGGAACTGGCATGTTTTGTTGGTCTCTTGGTTTCTTCGTCAGTGCCGACAAGATGCCGGGAACTGACCTGGTTTGTTGTCTCTTAGTCTCTTCGTCGGTGCCGACAGGATGCCGGGAACTGACATGCTTTGTTGATCTCTTGGTCTCTTCGCCAGTGCCGACGAGATGCCGGGAACTGGCATGTTTTGTTGGTCTCTTGGTTTCTTCGTCAGTGCCGACAAGATGCCGGGAACTGACCTGGTTTGTTGTCTCTTAGTCTCTTCGTCGGTGCCGACAGGATGCCGGGAACTGACATGCTTTGTTGATCTCTTGGTCTCTTCGCCAGTGCCGACGAGATGCCGGGAACTGGCATGTTTTGTTGGTCTCTTGGTCTCTTCGTCAGTGCCGACAAGATGCCGGGAACTGACCTGGTTTGTTGTCTCTTAGTCTCTTCGTCGGTGCCGACAGGATGCCGGGAACTGACATGCTTTGTTGATCTCTTGGTCTCTTCGCCAGTGCCGACGAGATGCCGGGAACTGGCATGTTTTGTTGGTCTCTTGGTCTCTTCGTCAGTGCCGACAAGATGCCGGGAACTGACCTGGTTTGTTGTCTCTTAGTCTCTTCGTCGGTGCCGACAGGATGCCGGGAACTGACATGCTTTGTTGATCTCTTGGTCTCTTCGCCAGTGCCGACGAGATGCCGGGAACTGGCATGTTTTGTTGGTCTCTTGGTCTCTTCGTCAGTGCCGACAGGATGCCGGGAACCGACATGCTTTGTTGATATCTTCGTCTTTTCTTGTTCTTCTTTCTTTTTGTACCATATTACCGATACAAGCGCCCTTTCGGGTTTTCGCCGGTACCGGCCCCCTCTTGCTTTTGCCCACGCGCCCTTTCGGGTTTTCACGTGGCGGGGTACCCAATTTTGCCCGTAGCGCCCTTTCGGGTTTTCGCCACAGCCGGGTTATTGCCATTTTTACCCTTGTCCCCACATAGGGGAAAGTCCGGCGGGATATCTCTATTTTTTAACCCCATTTTATTTTATTTTCTTTTTTTTTGAGTGAGTGATATGCAAGTGTCGGCTAGGGCACGAAGCCTTGCGCCGGACGGTAGGGCTCATTCGTTGGCAAGAAGACAATGCCAGCGCAACGGGAGAGTTCGTGCCGATTCGGACGTAGGGTCCGTAACGGCCATATTCGTACAGAGTGGGCGGCTAGGGTACGGGGCCTTGCGCCGGAAAGGGACTTATTCGTTGGCAAGGGGCTAATGCCAACGCAAGGATAGAGGTTCTACCGATCCAGGCGTAAGGCCCGTGATGGCGAGATCGTATGGCGTGGGTGGTAGCTGAGGCCCGAGGCGATGTGCCAGAGACGGGCTTGTTTTGGTGGTAGGGTAGTGACACTACGACAAGGGCATAGCCACAGGGGTAGAGTCGTCTTTGCTGGTGTGGACGTTCGTCTGACCGGGATCGTGGGGACGGGATGTCTTCCCCGGGGACATTCATTATTGTGTGTTGTCGACTTACTCTTCCGTATAGGTGAGCGGATGGACATGTAAGTGTGTGTACATACCTGGGTGTATATATATATGTATATATTTATTTAATATGTATATATATATTACACATATTTATTTTCTTTTTGCTTTCCCTTCCTTCGTTTCTTCTTTTATTTTCTCCTTACATTTCCCTCCTTTCTCTTCCCCTCTTTATTCCCTTTTTATCTCTCTCTATTTTCATCTCTCTTATTATTTTTTTTTCTCCTTTCTTTTTTTTTTATATTTTCTCCCCTCTTTTATTCCTTTTTTATCTTCCCCGCTCTCTTTTCTTCTCCCCTTTTTTATTCTCTCCTTTTCTTTTCTTTTCCTTTTTCTCCACTTTTCCTCTCTCTCCCTTTTATTCGCTCTTCCTTTTATTTCCCCCCTTTTTCTTTCTTCTTTTTTGTATAAAAGGGGGGCGGGGGCGTTTCGAACGGTCAGCCGTTTCGAAGCGCCCCTCTTCCCTCTCTCTCTCTCTCTCTCTTCCTTGGTGACCGAAGGGGCGAAGCGCTCCCCCCCCTTTCTTTACTCCGTCTTCTCCGTCGCCGGCCACCGCCTGCGTCGTTGCCGTTGTCGCCGTCGCCGTGGTGAGGGCACCACCGTGGGCCCCCCTCTTCTCTCTCCTTCTCCTTCCTCTCTTACCTTCTCCTCTTCTCCCTTCTTTTTCCCTTGGACCGTCGTCGGCGGCGGGGAGGATCGCACCCCCCCCTCCTCCGTCTTTCCCTCTATCTCCTCCCCCCCTTCTCCTTCTTCTCCTCTTCTCCCCTCTTCTCTTCTTCCTCCATCTTCTTCCCCTTTCTTTTTTTTTGCTGTGGGACGCCGCCGGTTGCACTGGCGGACTGAGCGTGCCGGGGAGAAGGGGTTGCAGGCGTGCCGGCGGAAGCCTTCTAGGGCGTGCCGGGGAGCGGCGTCGCAGGTGTGCCGGGGAGGACCTCATGGGCGTGCCGGCGAGGGGCCTTCGGAGCGTGCCGGGGAAGCTCCTCCTCAGGGTGCGTCGGGTTGGGATGCGCTTCCGAGCGTACCGGGGAAGGCCACTTGGGCGTGTGCCGGTGAAGCCGTAGTAGGGTGTGCCGGCGAGAGGCACTCGGAGTGTGCCGGGCAGGGAGGCCACAGGCTGTGCCGGCGAAGAGGCCGAGGGGCGTGCCGGGGAGGAGCCACTGGGCGGTGTGCCGGGGAAGCCTTAATGGGCCGTGCCGGCGAAGGCGGCACCAGGGAGCGTGCCGGGGAGGCACTGAGGGCGTGCCGGGGAAGGCGTATGTGGGTGTGCCGTGGGAGGCACCTGTGGGCGTGCCGGCGGAAGGCACCCAGTGTAGTGTGCCGGTGAGGGCAACCGCAGGGTGTGCCGGGGAAGGCACTGGGCAGTGTGCTATTGAAGAAGCCTTAAGCCATGGGAAGAAGACTTTTGACCGGTGGACTTCTGGTGTTGCCTCTCGGGGCCCACCATGACTTTGTTGGGGCCGTCACTCCTTGTGGACGCGCACCCGTGTTTTCCCTTACGCCTCTGGCCTAGGGGAAACTCTGCCGAAATTTCGTCAGAAATCGGCAATATTTATTCATCTAACTTGTAGCAACGCCCCTTCACAGTCCTTTTACTTGTGATCTATTCTGATCTTCTTATTTGTGTATCTTTGCAGACAAATGGCCGCCCCAAGTGGTTCTTCTGCCCCTGCTGCCGCCGTCGGTGCCGACCTCATCCCGCGGGGTCCCGTGCCGGCAGTCACATGGCTCAATGTGGAGGACCTAGATCGAGAGCACGCGGAGATTGCCGCCTTGGCTGAGTCATCGGGGTCTGACTGTGAAAGCATGGACGTCCGCAGACTCGTCAGAGTTGAAAGCGGCTTCACATTCGATCGGGCCACTGAAGAATACAGGAAGGATTTCCCGAAAGATAGGCACCTCGTTCGATTTCTGAAGCATTTGCGCTCTCGAGAGGGGCGAGATTATCGCGTCATAAAGGCGGCCGAGCGGGCGATCCTGCATGCCCGAGACAGTCTGCTGTACAGCGTCCCCAGGAGCATTCCGATGTATCTGGTGGGAGAAGCCCGGGAATGGAAGCCAGTCCTGGGGATCGAAGGGGTGCTGCCGGCTGAAGATAAATTGGTGCGAGCCCCTCAGTTCACGCCAGCAAGGTGGGACATGTCTGCGGGGAAGGTGCATGGCGAGTCGCCCCGATTTGGTTTATTCTTGGCTCCCCTGAAATGGGGTTATAGGGAGGAGCCGTTCATATTGGACTGTTTGGCCATCAGGTTCAAGTACGAACTATCACTGGGCTGGTTCGGGGAGCTGAAGCTTCAAGACGCCCACAGCTTCCGAGAAGGGGCGGTGGAGTTCACGGAATATGTACTGTTCAACTACGCCCCGTTGCTGGTCCGAGTTGGCATCTATCACAGCGTGTACGCTTCCCGGTATGGTTATCCCATCTCCAAGGGTCTCTGTTGCGGCATGATAGAAGTATTTAGTGCGGAGACCAATACCTTCTACACGGCAGAGGGAGAGACTTCACTTGATTTGTGGAGCCTAAGCCAGCTGAGCGGCTTGCCCATTGACGGGGAGCCTTATGAAGAAGTATGCCTCCCGGACTTGATCAAAGACGAGACTAACGGGGACGGCTATTATTCTCTGGGGTATTCATACCGGTACCTGATGAAGGCGTACCGGGAGCTGTACCAGCTGTCGCACAAGGGGAAGCAGCCCGCCCGTGGGGATAGGAAACGGGTGCGTATGGCGGTATGGCTGGAATATTTCTATGATGGGCTGAAGCAGTATGAAGATTTTCCTTGCGTCGGCACCGCTGTTGCTCGCAAGAAACGTGCGAAGCCCAAGCATGATGTGAAGATCCCCTCCAGGGGACGTCGGAGCGGGGCCAATCCGATGGGGGTCGACCCACAAACTCACTGTGCCGCCTATCTGACGTACTGGCTGTGTTCATTTGCCATGCCGTACGGGGATGAGACGGTGATCCGGCCAGATGCCATCTACCCGGCGTGTCAGATGGCGTGGGGTGTTAAACTTTCTCTGTGCCCGGCGGCGCTCTGTCTGATTTATAAGGCACTGGGAGACATCAGCACGCACCAGTTCCCGAGGCAGGCCCGGTACGTGTGCCCACTGCATTTCTTCAACGCGTGGGTTTGTTCACTGTTTCCGGAGTTCGCCCCACGAGTCCTTCAGGATTGGGGGCTGGTGCCGAGGATGCTGGAGTTCGCGAGTGCAGAGCCGGCTTCCACTTCCATGCGGATATATGATATTCGGGGCCGGTTGACCACGGTTCCCCGGGATGCAGCCGGTACCATTCATTTCTGGACGCTGGCCGCACATTCAAGCCCCCTCGTGAATAATAAGAGGGAATGCAAGGATGACCAGGTGGAGAGGTACGTCCACCCTATCAGCCAGGAAAACGTGGTGCGCCCGTTGCTGGAGCCCGAGCTGAGGGATTGGGCGCTGGCTATCCGCCCGAGCGTGTTGGTGTTCCGGAAGGGAGACAATGCACTGCTGGAGCCGTATTACCCCTTCCGATTTGGCCGCAACTTCGGGTATGACCAGCATATCCCTGCTTATCATGCGCAATTCGGCTTGCCTTCGCGGAACGTCCGGGGGAGTGCGGTTCCCGAGCACGCTAGAAGCTGGTGGGACTTCTTCCACCGGGCGGACTCTGCCTCCTTCAGGGTGCCAGCCCCGGGTCGCGTGCCCCGAGTGACCCAGGATTATATTAAGTGGTGGAATAGCCGGACGGCCTTCTATCGGCTTCACAAGACCGATTGTTGGGATGGGGCCGAGAGGAAATTCCTTAGTCGGCAGCCGATGCCGGTTCTTGACATTGAGCCAGACCATCTTCTTCGGCTCAAAAACAGACAGGAGAAGGAGGTGGCAGCATATCTGGTGGCTCGCCGAGAAGCCCGGGACAAGAGGCCGACGCCGAAGGTGGAGCTACCCCCGGTGGCCAAGGATCATTACGAGAAGACGCTGCGGGACTTGTGCCGGGTGGGGAGCGGCCATCTGGAGCTCATCAACTACCCATTCCCCATAGAGGAAGAGGGGACCCCTGCCAAGAGCTGGCGCCCAGAGAGGGACTTGGCCTGCCTATACCGCACGTTCATGAGGCGGGAGGAGAGGAAGCCCGAGAACTATAAGGACACCACGTGGCTATACGTCCTCCTCCGGGTAAATGGAATGAAGATTGAGGATGTGACGGCCTCCATCCTGGGCAAACGCCTGCACATCCCCTATTATTATGCTGATGGGTGGGGCATGGACCACTTCAATCTTTTCTGCCACCTCTCTTCCAAGAAGCACGCGGATCTGGCCAACCTCACGGATCGATGTCAAAAGATCGAGGACGTGTGCTGGCTCGTTCGAGAGGCGGCGCGTCGGGACAAAGAGCCATCCCTGAACTACTGGCCGATCACCCTGCGGCTGTATACTGGCCCTCATGGTACTTAATCTCTTTTTCTCCTTTTGTCTTCGTCTCCCATCATTGCGGCCTTTACAGATGGTCGGATGCTAATCATGCGTGCATGTCTGTTCTTTCTCTCTTCCTTCCTGACAGACCACCCCGATAGCACACAAATGGCCACGTACCGGAATCTCCTTCGGCTTGTGCAGAAGCCTGCATATTTCGAAGCCGCGCCACTGGCCCCGACTGCGGCTCCTATGCCCAAGGCGGCGAAAAGGCCCCGGGCAAAATCTCCCGTGAAGAAAGCAGTGGATGCCGCCAAGGCGGCTAAGCAGCGGGACACAAAGCGGAGGAAGACGGAGGCGGCCAAAGCCCCGACGACTGTCCCTCCGGTACCACTAGTCCCGTCTTTCGAGGAATTCGAAGCTGCCCGTCCCGAGCCAGGCCAACCTGCCGGTCCGCGTCCCTGCTCTTTAGCGTGCCTTTTGAATCTCCCACCTCCCTTTTTATTTTGGAGTGGGGCCATGACACCTGGGTACTTCTTTTGTTTCAGCTTCTATGGAAGAGCCCACGCCCACGCCTGGCATGGATGAAGTTGCGGTCCCAGCGGAGGCGACCCCGGCGGCGGCTCCAGCTCCCTTGCCGCAGGCAACGGGAAGGCCCCGGGCACAGTCGCCCGCTAAGAAGGCACCGGCTGCTGCCAAGGTGGCCGGGGAACGGGCGGCCAAGCGGAGGCGGGCCAAAGAAGCCCTGGGTACGACAGTAGCCTCACCGGCGGTCGCTATCCCGTCCTTCGAGGCATTTGCGGCCATGCAGACCGGGCCGGGCCGTGATACTGGTGAGGCTCGGCAATCGCCCGCGTCGTCCATGGCGGATCTCGCCCCTGAGTTGGCCTTGCGTCCCCGCGCGGAGACGATGCGTTTCTTCTTTGAGGGCGAGGCTGCGGCTCCGGAGAAGGCTTTGTCTGCCGAGGTCGAAGAAGGTATCTGCCTTTGTCGGCCTATTTTACCTCTTTCATCCTTTGGGAGCCGATTGGGCTTGCCATGACCCGCGTGTTGTTTTTTTTTGTAACAGGTGCAGCTGGAGCTACTACTGGGCTATTTGGCCCCCGAGTGCACCTCCCGGCGACGCAGCTGTATGTGCGGAAGAGGCTGAAGTCCGGCACGGCGGTCTCACCCAGTCCACGAGAGGAGGCGCCGGTCGTCGAGCTCGAGGTGGAGGCCCCTTTGCCGGTGCCGGGCGAGCCAGCGGCAGTCGAGTCTCCGTCCGGGGAAGAGGTAGACTATGACTACTCTTCCGACGAAGCGGCTCCTGCTGAGGTAGCGTCTTGAGGCATCGGGCCGTCCGAGCTGGCCTTTAAGGCTTCTTCATTTGCTAGGTCGCTCGGCTCGATGGAGGCTGCTGCCGTAGGCGTGGCTTCATTGGCGCAGGGCTACCTGTATGGCCGCCTACTGACGCCGTTTTTTGTTGTGTCTGCTCTTTGCAGGAATCAGCTAAGCCGGAGGCCGCAGGAGGGGCTGCTCCAACTGCGCCGGTTGACCGCCCGGCGGGGGTTGCTGTTGGCATGGGCAAGCTGGCCCTTCTGTTCGAGGCCCTTCAGGCGGACGCATCGCTGGGACCTTTGGCAGGCGAGCCTCTGGAGGAGGGGGAGATTGCGCCCGAAAGTAGCGTACCAGCGGCTAAGGTAAGCATGCGGGCTCCGAGATCTCTTTTCGCCTCCTGCCCTCGCATGATTTGTTATGGATGGCGAATGGCTGATTTCCCTCCACATGGTCAGGCGATGCTGGAACCGGAGAAAACGACTGGTCGTGTCCGAAAGGCCGTGGCCAAGCGGCGACCAAGCGTTGCCCCGATAGCGGTGGAGGGGCCGGCTCTCGTCTCCGACTTAGGGGCGGCGAGTCTTGCTGCACTGGTGGAAGCGGGGCGTCTACCCCGAATGATGATTCCACTCCCGCCTTTCCCGAAGCTTCCGGCCCAGATGGAGGACCCGCTCCTGAGGCGAATATTTACGGGGCTCCGCGCACATCTGGAGGGGTCCCAGACGCGAGAGAGAAGTTCGTGGGTGGCGGCTTCGGGCCCGGCCTTACTCGAAGCTCCCCCTCTAGCCGAGGTAACGGCACCTGCACCCCTGCCCCTTGGAGCAGTGGCAGAGTCGGGCCAGACGGAGGCAGAGGGGGCAGGGGAACCCCAAACGATGGGGGCACCGGAGGCTTCGGCAATGGCCTTTTCCGTTCCCCAGGCAGTGGTTGGCCAAGAGTCTCTCGTTGAGCTACGCCGGCCGGGCGACTTGACCCTCGCCCTTCCTTCATCTTCAGTGGCGGCAGATACCGACCTGTGGGCGGAGGTGGACAGCACCGTGGAATTCACTCCTCCGGTCGTGCCCTCAGTTAGTCACACCTCGTCAGAAGCGCCAGTCCGCCAGATGCTGGTGACGCTGCGGACGATGCTCTCCGCCGACCTGCCTTTATCATATCGAGAGGTGCATGCCATTGTGACGCAGTTGACCGGGGCGCTGCAAGTGTTAGGCTGTCCGCTGGGGGAATGGTCACGGCGGGTCTTGTTATTATTAAAGTATGTCAAACGCCGTGAATTCCTGGAGACTCAAGCTCCTGATGAGCGCGCCGCTCTGGATACTCAGGCAGGCGAATATCTGCAGGTCCTGAAGGCCCGACGCCACGGTAGAGACCGCCACGGAAAGGCCTTAGAGGAAAGCGAAGGCAGCGTTCGTTCCTTCAGGAGCCGGATCGAGGAGCTGGAGGGCTATCTCGCTGCGGCTAAACTTGGCCTCGCCGAGGCGGAGAGGGCGGTGGCAGAGGAGAGGGAAGCTCTTGCCGTCGCCGTCGTTGAAACGATGTCCGTCGAAGCGGAGCTCGCCCGTCTTGAGGGATTGAGGGGCCGACTGCGCGACAGGATAAACTTCCCTTGGGTCGGGATCCTCCCTCTCGAGGACATCTTCAGGGACATCGACTAAGCGTTGCATCCCTTAATTTCTCTCCCCTTTTTTTTTAAAATGTAACACAGGGGTATGCCCCGCAGCACATGTAGCTCAATCTTCTTTTGAATAGAGCAAGGCATTTATGATTTCACGCGTTCTTTGTGTATGCATTTGTCTTTCTTGCCCTTCTTCCTCTTTCTTGCATATTGTTTTCTTCTTCCTCTTCCCTCGCTCTTGTATATTTCCCCCCTTTTTGTGTAGAAACCCATTGGCAGGGTATGAGTCCTTGCGGGGATTCACTTTGGGAGGACCAAGCAGGAACCCATGTCAGGGTACAGGAGAGTGCTCGCCTTCCCAGGGGGAGGACGAGGGGACCACTCCCCTGTACCGGACGGGCACCTTCCTAGTCTCGCCGCAAGGTCGAAAGCTCGTGCCGGCTTCAGGGGGGGGGCTCGGTCGGAGACCGTTTACTGGCCGCCCAGAGGGCCCGGAGAGGAGAGTTGGTTTAGTCAATGACCTGGACTGGAGGTCCAAGCCAAAGGGGTACTCACCGCCCGGGGAGGACGGAGAGAAGAGTTTGTTCAGTCAATGACCTGGACTGGAGGTCCAAGCCCAAGGGGTACTCACCGCCCGGGGAGGACGGAGAGAAGAGTTTGTTTAGTCAATGACCTGGACTGGAGGTCCAAGCCAAAGGGGTACTCACCGCCCGGGAAGGACGGAGAGAAGAGTTTGTTTAGTCAATGACCTGGACTGGAGGTCCAAGCCAAAGGGGTACTCACCGCCCAGGGAGGACGGAGAGAAGAGTTTGTTTAGTCAATGACCTGGACTGGAGGTCCAAGCCAAAGGGGTACTCACCGCCCCGGGAAAGACGGAGAGAAGGGTTTGTTGTTTGTTTCCTTTTTTGTCAACTTTTGGTACCTCTGCTGATGCGGGGCGGTGGCTGGAAGTGGGGGGGGTTCCCCTTTTCTGGTTCTCTTTTTTTTATTCTCTCTCTTTTTTTTTTGCTTCTTCCTTTTTTCTCTTTCTGTTCTTTTTTGCTTCTTCTTCTTCTTCTTCTTTTTTCTATTATTCTTTTTTTTCTCTTCTTTCTTTTTTTTTCCTTTTTTTTTTCTCTTTCTATTCTCTTTTTTCGCTTCTTCTTCTTCCTTTTTTTTTCTCCTTTTTTATTTCTTTTTTTTTCTTCTTTTTTGTCTCTCCTTTTTTTTTATCATTCCCCTTTTTGGGACCCGGCTGGTGATCAAATCGTTTGGACATAGGTCGCGCAAAACCGCCCCAAAATGGGGCGAAGAGTAATATTATTACCTGAATGGGGGTGCTGGAGCGTGGTACAGTCTCAAGTGCCTTCCATTAAGAGGCGGGAACTGAACTTCCCCGCGGTGGTTGACGATTACATAGGCCCCACCCTCGTAGACTTTTTGGACCACGTAGGGCCCGAGCCAGCTCTCGTTCAGCTTACCCTTGGGATTGGCAGCCATGAGATCTCTTCTTTTGACCATGACAAGGTCACCTTTCTTGAATTCGCGCTCCTTGACTAGCTTGTCAAAGGCGCGTGAAATTCGGGCCTGGTAGACCTGAATATTCTGTTGGGCTTGAAGTCGCTTTCCTTCCAGACTGGAGAGTTCTTCGAGTCTCCGCTCGGTGTTGGTCTGCCTTTCAAGGACAAGCCCCTGCTGAATGGCGACCCGGAGGGAGGGTATCTCCAGTTCGACGGGGACGATCGCCTCCGAACCGTATACGAGAGAAAAGGGCGAGCAACCCGTTGGAGTCTTGTATACAGTTCGGTATGCCCATAGTGCCTCGTACATCCTTTCTTCCCAGTCCTTCTTGTTAGAGCTAACCGTCTTGGCCAGGAGGGTGCAGAGTGTCTTATTAAAAGCTTCGGCTAGCCCATTGGCCTGTGGATTGTAAGGAGTCGATGTCCTCCAGTCAATTTTGTATTTTTCTGCTAGCCGGTAAACCTTCTGGTTACGGAAGTGGCTGCCGTTGTCTGACACAATCCGGTCGGGCACGCCGAACCGGAATATGATATTGCGGAGGACAAACCTGGCCACGACTTCTCCGGTGACCTCTCGTAAGGCAACGGCCTCGGCCCAGCGGGAGAAGTAGTCGGTAGCCGCCAGAATGTATTTGCCGCCTGTGGAAGATGCGGGTAAGGGGCCCACGACGTCCGTCCCCCATTGGGCGAACGGCCAACTGGGCGCTGTTGGGTGTAATGGTGCCGGAGGTCTCCTGGGTATAGTGGCATGCTCCTGGCATCTCTGACACGACTTAGCATACTCGCAACAGTCGTTGAACATTGCAGGCCAATAATAGCCAAGTTTCTTGATTTCAATTTTCATTTTCGGTCCCGCCTGGTGCGCGCCAGCTATGCCGGCATGGACCTCCTTCATAACCCTCCAAGCTTCTTCGGTGGACAAACATCGGAGGAGCAGCTTCCTTCTGGCGTCTGCCACAATTCGGAATAATATTCCGCTTCGGAGCTCGTAAGAATCCTTGGTTCTGACTAGCTTGATCTTTTCTTCTCTTCGGTCAGGCAATCGCTGGTGTTTGAACCACTGCACCAAGGGGGCTCTCCAGTCGGGCAGGCTGACGGCTTCCACTGTAGTGACCTCTAGGTCTTCTTCTTCTGACTCCTCTGCCATCATGCTGGGTACCTGGCGTTGGTTTATTACTTGGATATGGAGAGATCCATCTGGAGGCACTGCCAGTGAGCTTGCCAATTTTGCCAATGCGTCGGCTTGTGCGTTCTCCCCTCTGGCGACATGGCCTATCTCGAGGAGGTAGAACCGCTCCATGAGCCCTTTTGCTTTAGTGTGATACGGGAGCAGCTCAGGTTTTCGGACATCAAATTGCCCCTGGACTTGCTTGACGACCAACAGCGAGTCGCCGAACACCTGGAGCATTTTGATCTCCATTTGAAGGGCGACCTGGAGACCGATGATTAGAGCTTCATATTCTGCTTCATTATTGGTGCAGGGTTTGCTAATGCAGCAGGAGGTGTGCATCACTTCTCCATCTGGCGATTTGAGGACGATGCCAGCTCCGGCACGCACCTTGCCATGCCCAGACGGGGTCGCTTCTGTTCTCGAGGCCCCGTCGAAGTATAACTGCCAGACGGCTTGTTGCACTTGATCCACCTCTAGTGTTTCGTCTTCGGGTAGCTCTGTGGCCAACGGAGAGTCTTCGGGCACAGGGTGTGCTGCGAAGAAGTCCGCGACGGCTTGCCCCTTAACGGCCTTCTGTGGCACGTAAGTGATGTCAAATTCCATGAGCAGCACGGCCCACTTGCCAAGGCGCCCCTTCGGGACTGGCTGGAGGAGAATGTGCTTGATGGGGTCGGCCCTGGATATCAGGCTGACTTCATGGGACAACATATAGTGCCTCATCTTCTTGACCGCGAAGACCAAGGCAAGGCAGATTTTCTCAATCGGGGTGTACTTAGCCTCTGCGCCCACCAACCTTCGACTGAGATAGTAAAGAGCTTGTTCTTTTCCCTCATCATTGTTCTGGGCGAGCATTGCCCCCAGTGAGTACTCGGTGGCCGCTATGTAGAGAATAAGCGGTCTACCTTTGACAGGTGCCCCCAGGACGGGTGGGGTCTTCAGGTACTCCTTTAGCTGGTCGAACGCGTGCTGGCATTCGTGACCCCAGCTGAAGGGTGCATTCTTCATCATCAGTCTGTGGAAGGGTTGGCAACGCCCTGACAGGTTGGAGATGAACCTGCGGATGTAAGCTAAACGCCCCTGTAGGGACCTCAGCTCCCCCAGACTCTTCGGAGGAGGCAGCTCCTGGATGGCTTTTATCTTCAGGGGGTCGATCTCGATCCCTCTGTGCCGGACAATAAAGCCGAGGAATTTCCCGCTGGACACGCCAAAGGCGCACTTCATGGGATTCATTTTCAGCCCGTACTGCCGGAGCCTTTGGAAGACGGCCCTGAGGTCGCTCAGGTGCTCGTCTCTTTTCTTCGTCTTGACGACCAGATCATCAATGTAGCACTCGACCTTGCCGTATAGCAGCTCGTCGAAGATCTTGGTCATCGCCCGCTGATATGTGGCACCGGCATTCTTGAGGCCGAAGGGCATCCTCTTGTAGTGAAATACCCCTTTGGGTGACCGGAAAGCCGTATGGACCCGGTCGTGGTCGGCTATCCAGATTTGGTTATAGCCGGACGACCCATCCATAAAGGACAGGGCCTCGTGGCCGGTGGTTGCATCAATCATCACTTCGGTGATAGGCACCGGGAAGTCATCTTTCGGGCAGGCTCTATTCAGGTCGCGGAAGTCCACGCAAATCCTGATCTGTCCATTCTTCTTTTTCACCGGTACAATATTGGCCAGCCATGTGGTGTATTGATTTTCTGCCACGAAGCCGACGTTTATGAGCTTGTCGACCTCTTTGCAGATCTGGCTGGTTAACTCCGGCCTCATGCGCCGGGGAGGTTGCTTCACTGGTTCCATTTTGGGATCAATAGACAGGATGTGTTGAGTCACCTCGGGGCTCAGTCCGGGCATTTCTTCATAGTTCCAGGCAAAGCAATCCCGGAATTCTTGCAGCAACTTTGTGTATTGTTCTCTTTCCTGTAGAGGCATGAGAGCACTCAGAAAAGTCGGCCTGGGATTGTCTTCTGTGCCGAGGTTGATTTCAACCAATTCGTCGACTGTGGCCTGGCCGCCATTTTCAATTTCCGGCGGGGCTGGCGACAAATCCACGAAGTCTTGGTCTTCATTGTCTTCGGGCTCGAGGACGTCATCTCCCTCCCCTTGTTCATCATGACTGGGCATAGAGGTTGCATTTGCCTCGCAGTCCCCCAGGGTCGTAGCCGCCGGGTACGTAAGGTCCGCAGGTTCAGGAGGGCATAAGTGCATCTCGGGCTCTTCTGTGTATTCATCATAGACCGCTCCTGCAGAGGCTGGGGTAGCCGCATCTTCGGGCGCCCGGCATCGGATGGACACAGTGTAGGCTCCTGCCCTGGGGCTGTCTGCCACATGGGGGCGTGGCGGGGCTACCACGTAGTCCCCCATTCTAAGCTCATCCCTGTTGATGAGGCTTTGAGCAAGGTCTTTGAAGACATAGCAGTCTTCAATGGCGTGGCCCAGTATTTGGTGGTAAGGGCAAAACAGTGGATTCCCGCTTCTTCGGGTGTCCTGCGGCCTCTTGGACCGTGGAAGGGAGACCTTGCCGTAATGGCAAGCCCAGTCGAAGATGCCCCGGGTCTTCTCTCTCGGAAAGGAATAAGGCTTCTGCAGCTTCTCTTGGAGTGTCAGCCCTTGCCTGGTTGGCCGCTCGATCAGCGGGCTTGCCATGTCTCTCATTTCCCGCCTTGTCAAGGCGGGGGTGTTGGGACTGGTGCCTCGGGGCCGAGGCATCCGGCCACCCCATGGGGGAAGAGATCCTTGGATCAGGTCGGCGACTAGCGAGGTTAACTCGGCCAGTCGTGCTTTTAGCATCTCGATCTCCCGTTGCTGCCTATGGTACAAGGCGTACATGACGGGGTCGTATCGAGGGGAACTCGGGGCATGGCCCATGCTACTGCTCCTTGCTTCGCCGGCCGGCCGGGGTGGAGGCGCCTCGCTGGCGTGCCCTCTCGAGGTCGACACTTCGGAAAAGGAGGGGGTCTTCTCCATATAGCGGCGGCTGGGAGGCTTCCACAGGAATACTTCTTCGTCTTGTGCCTCTTCGGCCGAGGCCCCGGGACATGTGTCTCGGTGGGTTTCCAGCGAATCTGCAGCTTCTGCGGGGTCGTCGCCGGGCCATGCTGAGACCGATATGACATCAGTCTCGTAGTAATCTTCTAGTGAAAAGCCCAGACCGGGGTGCTTGGTGATTTTCAGCAACCGTCGATCCAGGTTTGGTGGGTTCCACATTCTTTCAAACATTTCCTTCCGGCTGGAGGGCTGGTAGGGAGGAATCTTCTGCTTTCTGACCATTCTGGCTGCCTGGTCAGTCATGTGGGGAAGTCCCGTGATGGGGACGTGCGGGTCATGCAACTCGTCAGGGAACCGGCAATCATCGTCTTCCCTGACCGGCTTTTCCCCGGCCACATAGAAAATAGTGGGCGGCCCCTCAGAGTTAGGCACCTCGAAGGTTTTCAGTCGTTCAGCTGCTTGGGATTCTATCTCTGCTATCGGCTTGACGATCCCTGGCGGGACCCTGACATCTTCTAGCAGGTCTTCGAGGCAGGGTGCCCCCGGTGTGGGGTAGATGGCGAGAGGGGCTGCCCTGAATACCCCTTCTTCTTGTGCAATAAATGGTACATGCGGGGGAGCTACATAGCCTGGGGGCGGCGGAGGAAACCAGCCCCCTGATTCCATTTTCTTCTTGCCCTTGTCTTGGATGACTTGAGGAGCTTGCTTCGCCTTCTCCAAGTACAGATTAGCATCTGACAAGTGACACTCGAACACCTCGAACGGGTGGAGGTCGGCGAAGATTCTGACTTCCTTTCCCTCACAGGGGTACTTGATGCATTGATGCAGGGTGGAGGGCACCACTCTGTTCTGGTGTAGCCAAGGCCGGCCAAGCAACGCCTTGTAGGAAGTGCTGGAGTTGATGACGTGGAACTGGACCTTGGTGGTGAAGTCATCAAAGGTCAAGTTGAACTCTGCGACCCCCATAGGAACTTCACATTTCTGGTTAAAGCCGGCAATCTTGACATTTTTAACTTCGACCAGATGTACGTCAAAGTAGTGCTTCTGGTATACCCGGTACGGGAGTATATTCACCGCTGCCCCTGGGTCGATCAAGACCCTGTTGATAGGCTGGCCGTTCAGCTGCCCTTTCATGTAGAGGGGCCTGTTATGGCTGCAAGTCGGTAGGAGCATGTCATCTTCTGTGAAAGCCACTGCTACTTCAGGTGGTATTTCTGCCAAACAGGCTTCAAGGTGTGCTGGCGTCTGGAGTGCGGTGATGATGGCTTGCCGTGTTTCTTCATTCAAGGACAGCATTTCCCACACCGTGAACCGGGTCGGGATTTTCTTGAGATGTCTGACTATCCGCTCGGCCGCCCGTACCTTGAGCAGTTTCATCTCTTCGGGCTTGCTGCGCCTGCCTTCATCCTGGAATTGGGGTGCCGGATCAGGGGATGCCTGTTTTGTGGGTTCTGCTGCAGCTTGTTGAGCCGGCGGGGTCGGTCGGGCCTCTTCCGCTGCCCGCATGAATTCGGCGAGGTTTGGGGTGCCGCTGAATTCTTCCTCTGGCTGGACAGGAGTTGCCGCTGGTAAAGCTTGGGGAATGCTTGCTTCACTGGTCGCAGCGGACCCCTGGGGGTGCACCCGCCTTCCTGCTCGGGCGGACAGGAACTCGGCGAATGACGGGGTGCTTTGACTCTTGGTGCCTCCGGGGTAGAGGTCTGATGGAGGAGGGATCTCGGTGCCTCGGACCTCGGGCTCGGGAACCTGGTATGGTCGTTCCCCCCTGAGCATGATGTTGAGGTTGTCCTGAGGAGGGCGCCCCCATTTCCTTCCGGACCTGGTGGCGTGTTGGGAGGTGGACGCCTCAGCTTGATTCACCTCTGCCGGCTCATGGGGTGGCTCTCCTTCTTTCTCTTCCAGGGAGAGAGCGGTGTCGAACAGCGCCGAGAGGGTATTGCAGGCGAAGACGACCTCCTTCTTCTTCTTGCCCCTGGGTCTTCTCTTCTTCTTCTTCTTGCCTGCTGCAGCGGGTGGCTGCTCTTGAGGAGGTTCACCCCACAGGGGAGGCTCTTTGTCTGCATCAGCTTCTGTTCCCGGAGCCAGCTCGAGTGATTCGAACTCCGTCCAGGGGACATACTCCTTCAGCTCCACAGGCTGGATTTCGGGCTGTTCATAATCTTCGAGCCCATCAATAATAGCCTGGAGTCTTTCAACCGCCGGGCTAGTCTTCTTGTGCATCCGCAGCGGGGCAGAGCTCTTCCTGTTGTGAGTGGGCCGCCTCATGACCAGCCGGGGGGCCGTGTCGTGGCAAACAGGGTTTATCGGGGGCGGTGCAGGCAGGGGCGCTGCTACCCTCGAGTGAATTCCTGGGGTAGGTCGAGAGGCGCGCGCCTTTCTGGTTTTTCCGGGTGCAGTCTGCCACCCTTCTTGGTCTTGAGCTGGGGCCATGATAAAGGTTTCATAAGTGGCACGGGCACAGGCCTTCGCCCATTCTTCTGGCAGCTCCTGATATAGCGAGATCATACTGACGGAGGAGGCTATACTGGGCAGCTCGTGTGGCTGCGGGGGGTCTACTTTATGCTCCCCCATGTCCAGCTCCCCGTCCCTGATTAAGGACTCAATAACATCCTTGAAGACGTAGCAATCTTCAATAGTATGCCCGAGCACCCGGTGGTACAGACAGAAGCGCGGGTCATCTTTCTTCTTTGAGTCGCCAGGCCTTTTCGGCTCTGGCAATGTGATCTTATTGTAGCTGGTTGCCCACTCAAACAGGAGCTTGGACTTGTCCCGGGAGAAGGAATACAACTTGTTTCTCATCTTCTCTCTTAGTGAGGGGCCTTCTCGCCGTTCTGTGGTTCTGGGCGGCGGAGGGTTAGCTGCTCCCTTGGCTTTCTCCTTCTGCTTTTCGAAAGCCTGGAAGTCTAGTGCATGCACCTCCGGGGGAGCCGGCTTCTTCTCCGCCTGTCTGGCCCTCTGGCTTGACATGGCCGGGGTGGAGGAGTATCGGGCCAAGAATGCCTCGATCTCTGCTACCACATTATTCAGACGGTCAAATGTCTTGACCTCGGTGCCGATCATTCTTTCTAGGATTTCCTTCTTTAAGTTTTGCTTGCAAATCTGAACTGCGTCCTCCTGATGCGGGGGGCGTTTGCACCTCATACTAAGGTTCCTCCACCTTTTGATGTAGTCGAGGGCCGACTCATCATTCTTCTGTCTTGTGGCGTAGAGTTCAGTCATGGTAACTTCTCTCTCGGCCACGTAGAATCTTTCTTTGAACTTCTTCTGCATGTCGGGCCAATCGGCCACCGACCCGGGCGGCAAGCCGGAGTACCATTCAAAGGCAAGCCCGGTGAGTGTTGAGCCGAAGAACTTCAGGAGGTAGGCTTCATCAGCAGCCAAGTCTCCCATGACGTTCACATAATAGGCAATATGTTCTCTGGGAGATCCTTGCCCATTGAACTTTTCAAATTTCGGCGGCTTGGTGACGCCAGCCGGCAACTTCCTGGCAGCATAATGAGCCGGGTAGGGTACTCGGTAGACGTCGAAAGGCGTCCGATCCCCATCGCCCCTCTCGGCCAACTTCATGTCTATCATCTGCTCGAGCATCAACCGGCTGACTGCCGCCGGGTCGACTGGGCTCGGGTAGAAATGAGCGGGCTGTGCGCTCGGGGTGGCTACCACGGTCGCTCGGAGGGCCATGGGGGACCCTTGTGAAGGCGGAGCCTGTGGCGGGGTCACCCCTGTGCAATGTGCTTGTTGCGGGGGCGTGCCCCCGAGGGGATCGAGGGTTGCCGGAAGGGCCGCCTCGGAAGACTGCCCCCTGTCCCCGGGTACCTCGGGTATGACCCCGGTCTGCCAGGACGTTGGGGGTGGCGTGTTCCGCTCATTCAACTGCTTTTTAAGTGATTCGATTTCCTGCTGGAATCGTTGCATCATGAGCAGCATTGCTGGGTCAGCTGTGGGGAGACTGGGCATGCCCCCCATCTCTTCGGCCGGGGCGTCCTCGAATGATGTCGAGGGTCCGCCACTCGTGTCGCCGGTGGTGACTACATTGGCCGTGAGGGCCGTGAGGGGTTCCTCAGGTGGGGCCCCTTCGACTCCTGTGGGTGTCGCGCCGCCTGCCGCTCTTCTTCTTCTGGTAAGGGGTCCCGGCCTGGCGGCTATTCTGGCCAACTCTTCCGGGTCGGTGGGTAAGGCCCCATACCGACCATGAACTCCTGCCATATTGCAGGTGAATGTCTGCCATTTCTTATTCTTATTTTTTTCGACGCCCTCCGGGACGGTCCTCCTGGGAATGTCAGCCTGTCGAAGACCGACCGTCGGGGCGGCGCTTCCTCCCGTACAGGGGACTGGCGCGGCTCTTCCGGGCTGGCCCTCGACTCCATGCTAGGTGCGGGCTCCCCCCTTTCTTCCTGGGAGGCGGAGGCCATTGCCCCCAGTAGTCTCTGGCGGCCAGCGGGGGTGCTACCCGGGCCTCGGAGGTAATTTCTCATGGCCTGCTCGATCCCTTCCCACTCCTGGTCTGGAAGAGCAAGCTGTGGTTGCATATCGGTGACAACGACAGGAGGGGAGTAGGCCGTGAGAGCCGGGCGGGCGGCATTGTGCCGGCGCCCTCGGCGACGGCGATGAACATCCTCGGACGGCACCAGGATGACAGGTGCCGGTCGGAGAGTGGGGGTCACTACCTCAACCCTGTCATGGCGTCGGGCCCTCCTGGGGCGGAAGATGCTGGGCCCTGCCTGGGCGGGTGCGTTGGGCTGGGTCTCCTTAGGCACCCAGACTTGCTTCAGTTTAGCCGGCCTGTGACCCGGCGTCCTCTTTGGTGCTACGACCGGGGCTGTGGGCCTCGTCTTCTCCTTCAGCTTAGCCAGTCCTTCAAAGGAGTTGCGGACTGGAACGGTTGGGATGATGCGGTCCGGTGTCACCTGGGACCTCTGCCCGTCTAGGCGGACTCGGAGGGCCCCAACCGTCATGGACTTCCCGGAGTTGGAGGCGCGACGCCCTGATCCGGCGCTGGTGTTGCTTCTCCGGAGCCTTCTCCGGTGGGATGTCGACCCTTGGTGGAACGGGCCGGTAGTTTGGTGCACGTGGTGCACGTTGCAGCTGAGCGTCGTTGTGTGGACGCTATTGTTGTCTTCGGCCACAGCTCGGCCGGCGGCAGCTTCGACGGCTCCCGGAGCGGGAGCGTTGGTTTGAGGCTCCTCGGGCGTTTCCACGTCGAGGATCTGGACGAAGGCTACCCCCAGGAAGTTGGGGAAACCCACGGTGGGAGGGAAGCTCCCGAAAGTGAGGGGTACCGCCAGGTAGCCACCTCGCACGTGATTCTCCACAACCTCAGGGCTGCAGATGACACCCATTGTCGGCTCCATGATGCCTCTCTCTTTACTTTTCTGCATTTAAGAAGATAACGCAGTTAGTATTACAAGAAGGGGGCTGTGGGGCCCCTAATTTCGGCAAAGAGATGAAGGGTGGATGAGTCCCACCGGGCGTGCCAGAGTTGTGGACGCACTTTCCGTTAAACTGTTGTTCCGGTTCGTCTGTTGGTTTTATTAAGTGCGTGGGCGTGCCAGTCACCGGAGTGACAATTTATTCGGGCTCCGGAGAGCCCATGGTGCGCTCGATCTGACTTCGTCAGACGATTGTGTGGTTCGTGTCGGGACCGAATCCCGTCGCGCCATGAAGGTCACGACGTCATTTACATCCCTCATACGAGGGAATACCCTTGATTAATTGCCGAAATTAGAGGCCCCGCGGCCGAAAGGAGTAACACTAATTATACGAGAGAGATAGGGATGGGTCACACTGAAAGTTGTATTAAGGCCATAAACTGTCGGCCGTGTCGGCCACTCGTAGACCTTTTGTATTCGGACACAAGTCCGTGGCAGCGCCACAATGAGAAAATCGAGGTAGATCCCTTCAAATGTCTGCCGAGCATGCGGCAATTTTAAATGAAGGTTCGGAAGGTATCCGGAACGAGAAAACAAATCCGGTCCGATTAGGATGTCGGCCCGAGGTTAGATCAAAGCCCGGCCATATCGGGGGAATTCCCGAGACTCGGGCTCGACCTAAAGGGGCAGCGTTGTTGTTCCTTTTGCCCCGGGTCCCGGGGAGAGAGCGGGCTGCGGCGTGGGCATTAGCGTCTTTTATCTAGAGCTTTCTTGGTTATACCTTCTGGGATTTCTGATTTGATGTTTACTATTTATTCGTGCCTTTGTCCGGGATGATTTCTCTTCTTCTATGCATGATTATTCTTATTATTATCATTGGTTTGTTATTTATTTTTTTATTACCCCTCCCGCCTCTTTTATTATGATCAATATTGCGCATTTGGAGTCCTTCAATTAGCGTGATTTTTATTGATTTATTTGCTATTGTTGATGCCCTTATCGTGATGTATATATGCATGCATGTAGTGTGCCGGCGAAGGAGAGACGGGAGTGTACCGCTGGGTATTGGGTGTACCGCTGGGTGGCGAAGGGGTGTACCGGTGAGGGCTGCAAAGGGCGTACCGCTGGAGGCCAAAGGGGCGTACCGCTGGAGAGTGTGTCGGTGAAGGAGGGGGAGTGATATAAAGTCTATACGTTCCCCAGGCTCGAAGTCTATACGTTGCCAAGCCCAAAGTCCGTACACTGGAGCAGAGTGGAGCAAAGTCTACGCGTTGCAATTTGGAGTCTGTACGTCGACTGGCCCGGAGTCTGTACACTGGCCAAGTCTATACATCGGAGTGTGTCTATACACTGGCTGTCATGAAGTCTGTACGTCGGGATATGAAGTCTATACGCTGGATAAGTCTATACGTTGGAGTGTGAAGTCTATACACTGCCCAAGTCTATACACTGGCTGTCATGAAGTCTGTACGTTGGGGTATGAAGTCTATACGTTGGCTACCCAAAGTCCGTACACTGGATAAGTCTATACATTGGGGTGTGAAGTCTATACACTGCCCAAGTCTATACACTGGCCATCATGAAGTCTGTACGTCGGGATATGAAGTCTATACGCTAGATAAGTCTATACGTTGGAGTGTGAAGTCTATACACTGCCCAAGTCTATACACTGGCTGTCATGAAGTCTGTACGTTGGGGTATGAAGTCTATACGCTGGATAAGTCTATACATTGGAGTGTGAAGTCTATACACTGCCCAAGTCTATACACTGGCCACCATGAAGTCTGTACGTTGGCCAAGTCTATACAGTGGCTGAGGGTGTACCGGCGAAGGGAAGGAGTGTACCGCTGAAAGGGCCAGGAGGAGTGTGCCGCTGGGGGGCTCAGGGGGAGTGTGCCGCTGAAGGGTTGAAAGGGGGAGTGTACCGCTGAAGGGTTGAAAGGGGTGTACCGCTGAAGGCCAAGGGAGCGTGCCGCTGAAGGCCAATGAGGGCGTGCCGCTGAGGGCCAAAGGGGCGTACCGCTGAAGGTCAATGGGGCGTGAGGGTGGAGGCTCGATCAGTTTTTTGATTATTTGTTTTAAGGCTTTTCTTTTCTTCTTATCTTAACTTTCGTGTGGTTTTATATAAAACTCCTCCCGTGTTTTGTTCTCTTTGTTCGGTTCGATCTCTTTTCTTGTGGGTCGGAGGCTCGGGCTGCCGGGTGGTTAGTTAGCTCGGTTCAGTTCTCGTCGTGATGCCGGCAGTGGTTTGATGAGTTGGAAGGTTTCGTCAGTTATCTTGCTTGTTTGTTGCCTCCTTTTGCCTCTTTTAATTGTTTATTAGTTTCTCACAAAAATTCGGCAGCATTTCCCCTTGACCCGGGGCGTAAGGGAGATACAGGGAACGCGCCCACATGATGTGGCGGAACCCGACAACTGGAGGTGGGCCCCCGGGGGGGGCAACACCTTTATAGAGACTCGGAAAACGCGAAGGAGAACGACAGACCGAAGACATCTAAGGGACCTGGACTGGGACTGGACAAGGAGTAAGCTGAGGGACTGAAGGGCGTGCCGCTGAGGGCTGAACAGGGGGTGTGCCGCTGAGGGCTGAACAGGGGGTGTGCCGCTGAAGGCTGAACAGGGTGTGCCGCTGAAGGCTGAACAGGGTGTGCCGTTGGAGGCTGAACAGGGTGTGCCGCTGAAGGCCAAGGGTGGGCGCACCGCTGAAGGCTGATCTGGGCGTGCCGCTGAGGGCTGATCTGGGCGTGCCGCTGAGGGCTGGAAAGGTGTGCCGGCCAAAGGCCGGAAAGGTGCACCGCTGAGAGGCTTAAAAGGGGTGTTAGCAACTGGGGGGGTACTTGGTGGCTGTTCAGGAAAAGAGGAATAAAGATGGGGGGATTTCAAGGCCGGGAGTGGCCCATTAGTAACTGGGTGGTTGGGAGGAAAGAAGGGTACCTCCCCTTCTCCTCAAGCTCGGGAACACGGTAGATGGCCATAGAAGGGAATGAGTGAGGAGCTCACGGAGCCAAGGCCAACAGAAGGGGGAAACCTACATCGACGTGGAGGACCCTAAAGACGCCGGAGGAATAAGGAGACAGAGGGAGGAACGGATTGTCCGTCAAAAAAAGCCCGCAAAGCCTAGCCTAAAACATCGAAGATCGAAAAGAAACCCGGAGAGGGTGGTTTTCATTCATGAGAATCAAGAGGGCGAGGCCCTTCATACATATGGCAAAAGCAAACTCCCCAAATGGGGCCATGGACAAGAGTAAGAAAGACCAAGAACGCCAGGAGGAATGGGATACAAGAGGGAAGAAGACATCCGGGCCTAAGACATCGGCCGCTATCCCCAACCCTTTCCCCCAATACAACAAGCTCTCTCTCTCTTACTCTTGTTTCTTCCCGGTGGCCGTCGGACGGAGCTCAGGCCGGGAGGGCCTCTTCTTCTCTTCTTTCTCCGGTGTGTGTTGTGTGTCTCCCCGTCTGTCTCCGTGCGTCTGCCTCCTCCTTCGCCCTCCTTCTTCTTCCGTTCTCCTCTTCCTCTGCCTCTCTCCGTCCCCTTTCTCTGTGGAAGACGGGCGTCTTTTATACCCTCAGCAGCGGGGAGCCCTCGAGCATGGCTGTCGAGGGCGGGAAGCAGCCCGTGATGATGGGGTTTGACTCCCCTCCGTCCTGGCTGTCAGTGGGGTAGCCTGCGTGGCCCAACGATCGGCTGCCACCTCAGACGGCTCCACTGCGCGCCAAGGATGCGTAGGGCGTGGGCCTCACGTCGCCCGTTGAAAGAACTTCACCGCTGTGCCGCTGAAGAGCCAAAAAGGCCTGCCGCTGAAGCCTTTGTAGGCTGTACCGCTGAAGACCCCTTTGGGCGTGCCGTTGAAGGCCCCAAAGGCCGTACCGCTGAAGCCTCAAAGGGCTGTGCCGCTGAAGGGCCTGCAGGACGTGCCGCTGAAGCCCCTGCAGGGCGTGCCGTTGAACACCCAGAGGGGGCGTGCCGGTGAAGCCACTTGGGGGCGTACCGTTGAAGGTCCCCCCCTTGGGGTGTGCCGGTGAACCCCCATAGGGGTGTGCCGGCGAAGGCCGCGGCAGGGTGTGCCGCTGAAGGCTTTCCAGGGCGTGCCGCTGGAGGCCCTTTGGGGTGTGCCGGTGAACCCACCCGGGGGCGTGCCGCTGAGCCCCAGGGAGTGTGCCGCTGAACACCCAAAGGGGTGTGCCGGTGAACCCACCTGGGGGCATGCCGCTGAGCAGCCTTGGGCTGTGCCGCTGAGCACCCAAGGGGGTGTGCCGGTGAACCCACCTGGGGGCGTACCGTTGAACAGCCTTGGGCTGTGCCGCTGAGCACCCCCGGGGGGGGTGTGTATTTGGGGCCCGTTCTGAGCCCGTCGCGGACACGAGTCATGGCCCGTTTGATTTCCTTTGGGGCCCACGGACTGTGGGGCCTTTTGTGCTTGATTTCTCCGGGGTTTCTTCACTCGGCGCCGTTGTTGATGCTGGGCCGAACATGACACTTGGATGTGCAATTTTCGGTGTCCACAGCGCGAGATCCACGTCAAGATGTCAAAAAATTTTTTAAAAAAGTTTGGTACAACACAGGTTGGTGTATAGAGACCGAGTGATGTACCAAGCATTACTCTTAATTTTTTTAGGATAACTAACTCAAGTGGTTAGACACTGAGCAATTGGGGATGAAGAGTTCAAAACTCAGTGTCCACAAGGGTGTGGGGAGCATAGGGGATCCCGCTCTTACACACTAAGGGCCACTTTGATAATAGGTTAGGATAAGCTAACCAAGGTGGACCCAGGGTGAGTTATTCTTAGGTTTTCCATATTTTTAGTTTGGTATCTATCCTACTTAGAGTCGTGAATATATTCTTATGAGAGAGGTGAAATGAGTTAACCCTGTGTTAAGGGCTTTAACCCTATTAGACCTTAAGGTGTCGTTTGGTAGAGGGATAGGAGGGGGATATCCCCAATCAAACCTTATTATGCATTTGGTACAAGCAAAAGTGGCTGGGATATCCTGGGTTAAGTGTCTTGGGTATATCCCCGAAAACGGGGTTGGGAATGAGAATATCTCATTCAATTCCACCGAAATGGTGGAATGAGATATTCTCATCTCTTAACCTCATTTTCGTCTCTCTCCTCACCTCCACTCTGTCGATCGTGCCCCTCTGTAGGTGCTGCCCCTCTCTGAACCCTCGCTGCAGGCGCTCCTTCTCCTCTGTCGATCGTTGCTGCAGGCGCTCCTTCTCCCTGTCTGGCGGACCCGTCTCTGCACCCTCGCTCCTTCTCCGGCGGTGGAACCCGTTCCCCTCTTCCCTCTCCGACGGCCCTCACTCCTTCCCTCTTCGGCGGCGGAACCCTCGTTCCTCTCTTCCCTCGCCCATGAAACTCTCCACCCTCGATCTTCGCGATCGTGCCCCTGCTCGTTCCCTCTCCGGCGGAACCCTCGTTCCTCTCCCTGTACCCTCGCCTCTTCCCTCTCCGGCGCTCGCTTGCTGTCGCCGTCTGTTGCTATCTGCTCGCTCATCTACTGTGGCCTGCAGTCGTCTACTGTCGCCTGCCGGCGTCTACTGTTGCCTGCGCTTGTCTTCCCAGTCGATCGCGCCATCCTCAAAAGCCCTTCCAGGCGGCTCCCATCGTCTCCTCGCCTGCCGACTGAAGCGCTCATTCTACAGCCAAGAGAAAGGTATACAATCTGTATCGAGGTAAGAGCATTTCTTCCTTATTTTTTCATTCATGTAATATCTTGACTCACCATATGTATTGCTCCTCCCCTGTCATGTTTTTAGCATTCCTTGGTATGCAGCAAATACCTATTGTTTGTGGTGTTTATTGGTTGTTAATCTATCATCCAATGTGTTTTTATGGGCGGGTGCCACTATGAGCAGAACATCTGAGTTATTTAATCTCACGGAATCTGCAGATTTCCATCCTTCATAGGGAATGCCGCTATACATGACTGGATTATATGCTTTTGCTAATTGTCAGAGTCTTATTAATTTCTACTCTCTGTGCGTGTGTGCGTGTGTGTGTATATATATATACACTCCCGAAGAATATCTCCCTCAGCAAATTATCCACTTTTTCTTTGTAGTCCAAGATTAGATATGGTATTATGAGATTTTTTACCTTTTAATCTCTACAAATGGAGGTATTACATTTCAATCCTTCGAATACAACTATTTGTTAAAAAGTCCCTACAATCTTCTAACTCATTAATCTATCATCAAATGTGTTTTTTAATCTATCATCAAATATACACACACATATAATCTGTCTCCCCTCACCACACACACAAAGGCTGAACACACACACACACACACAAACACAAAGGCTGTCTCCACTGTCACACACACTGTACACACAAACACACACCTTGGTTGTCTCCACTGCATGTGATTTTTATTGGCTGTTAACCTGTCATCAAACGTGTTTGTTCTAAATTAAATATACTCTCACACAATTTCATTTTTAGTCCCATCTAAGAAATTATTTGGCAATTATGTAGATTGCTCCTTCCCTCCCTTGGTGTGTTACTTGCTCCTCCCCTCCCTCGGTGTGTTACCTGCTCCCCTCCCTCGGTGTGTTACCTGCTCCTTTCCCCTCAGGTAACCTAGTAGCATGTGACTGCAGTTGATTTTTAATATGCATTTGTCAACCATATCTTTATAGTTGTTTACGTTGTTCATATCTAATAATAGGGCAGTGCATCTAAATATTGTTGTTAATATGCCCTCAACTTTTGTGTGTTGTTGATTAAATTATGTTGTTCTTAAAAGTATGAGTGGATCAAAGGATGATAAAAGTAGGGTGGTCAATTGGAGCAATGAGGCAAACTTCTGTTTTGTCGATCTGCTTGCCAAGCACCGTGTCAAAAATGACGGTTTTGCCAATGAAAACTTTACAAAGGAGGCATGGAGAGATACGGTGAAAAAATTCAATGAAATGACAAAGTTAGGATATTCATTGGAAAATTTGAAAAATTATTTTAAAAATTTGAAGAAAATGTACTATTTAATTATGGTTATAAAGAACTGTTCAGGTTGGGGTTGGGATGACGAGAAAAAAATGTCAGTCCCAGGTGCAGAGGAAACTTGGGATGATCTCACTGCGGTAGGTAACTATTGATTTGCACGTTGAATTGTTGATTTTACCTATTATTATATTAATAACATCTTGGCATAAATATCATATCAACAAGGAGTACAGAGCAATTCAAGGAAAGCCTTTCATAGTCTTTGACCAAATGGATTTGATTTGCGCCACTTCCATGTCGAGAGGTGACTTGGCTGCTAGTAATGAAGGCATATCCTATCTTGACACATGTGGTAGTGATGGAGATAGATGAGGAACAACGGGTTGACCACGATGAATCAGAGTTGGATTTTAATGTCAGCTCTATCTTGAATGACTCTGAAACACCTGAAAATATTCACCAACCGTCACAAATGTCAACTCCTAAGACAGAGGCAACCATGAATCCTCCCGCTGCACCCACAAGCATTCCCTCTAGTAATGTTACTTTGAAGAGGAGACGGGCTTCACAGGGTAACGACGAATCAATTGACAAGTTAGTAGCCCTACGTCATGAGAGGTTAACATTGGCCCGAGAGATGCTCCAATTACAGAAGACACAAGCCACATCGCCAATGAATGAGGCTGTTGGCATACTTATCAAGTTTCCTGGACTTCCTGAGCAAGATTTGTATAGAGCTATTGATGTTGTTAGATCTGTCGAGGATCGTTCCATCTTTGTAGCCCTGCTAGAAGACTTGCGGCTTGGTTGGATATTAAGTCACCTAGGCTACTACTGATACCTTCACATCCTTTTCTCCAGTTCTTAATTAAATGTGCAATTTTCAATATTGTTATTTACTATTGTCATTTTTTCATGTAATTAGATGTGAACATAATTTACATGCTTCATTTTCATTAATTGCCTTATGTGGACACCGAAAATCGCACATCTAAATGTCATGCTCGGCCCAGCATCGACAACGGTGCCGAGTGAAGAAACCCCGGAGAAATAAAGCATAAAAGGGCCCCACAGCCCGTGGGCCTCGAAGAAAATCAAATGGGCCATGGCTCATGCTCACAATGGGCTCAAAATCGCCCACTTAGCCCTTCAGCGGCAAGCCCAGTTGAGGCTTCAACGGCACGCCCTGGAAAGCCCTCCAGCGGCACGCCCCCTTCAACGGCACGCCCCAAAGGGGGGGGCCTCCAGCGGCACGCCCCCAGGTGGCTTCACCGGCACACCCCTTTGGGGTTCAGCGGCATGCCCAGTTGAGGCTTCAGCGGCACACCCAGTTGAGGCTTCAACGGCACGCCCTGGAGGGGCCTCCAGCGGCACGCCCCCAGGTGGCTTCACCGGCACGCCCCTGCCGCCCCCAGGTGGCTTCACCGGCACGCCCCTTTGGGTGTTCAGCGGCACAACCCCTTTGGGATTCAGTGGCACGCCCTTTGGGTGTTCAGCGACACGCCCCTCAAGGCTCTTCAGCGGCACACCCCTTTGGGTGTTCAGCGGCACGCCCTCAGGGCTGTTCAGCAGCACGCCCTCAGGGCTCTTCAGCGGCACGGCTGTTTTGTGCTCCCAGTGGTACGCCCTTTTGGCTCCCCTGCGGCACGCTGGTTCAGCCCTTCGACGGCACAGCGTGAGGCACTTTCAACGGCCGACGTGAAGCCCATGCCCTACATATCCTCGGTGCGCAGTGGCCGATCCGAGGTGTCGACCGACGACTGGGCCACGTGAGCTACCCCCCTGACAACCCAGGACGTGGCAGGTCAAAGGCCATCATCACGAGGCCACCTTCCCTCCTTCAACGGCGGTGCTCGGAAGGCTTCCCGCGGCTGGAGGTATAAAAGACACTCCACTTCAAAGGGAAAAAAGGAGGAAGGCCAAGGAAGAAAGCCAGAGAAGAGGAGGACAACAGAGAGAAGAGGAGAGGCAGGCAGACGCACACACGCAGAAGAAAAGCGAAGAAGAGAGAAGAAGAAGAAGAGACTCCCTCCCTGCCGGGAGCTTCCTCCGATGACCACCACCACCACTGGAAGGGAGCAAGAGTAAGGGAGAGAGGGTTCGATGTAACGGGGAAAGAGTTAGGGGCGGCCGGCCTCCCTCCTGCCCTCCGTTCTTCCTCTTCCTTTTATGTCTTCTTTTCTTTTGTGGGGCCTTTTCCCTTTTCTTGGCCATGGCATCATCTTTGGCATTCTTTTTTGCTATGATATGTATATAGGGCCGTGCCCTCTCGATTCCCATGAATGAAAGTTGTTCCTCTCGGGTTTTCTCTTCGATTTCGTTGGCTTATGCTAGTCCTCGCGGTTTCCAACGGGCTGTCCGTTCTTCCCTCCGTCTCCCCGTTCCTCTGGTGTTCTTGGGGCCTCCGTGTCTATATGACCGTCCTCCCACGATCCTTAGCCTTATAGGCCCTTCGATTCCTTCCGTGGCCCTCTGCCATGTCCACCGATTTAGGAAGGAGGAAGACCCTCACCCTCTCTCCCAATACGCAGCAGCTAAGTGGATTCTCCCCCGGCCTTGAATCCCTCTCCCACGCTCCTGGATGGCCTGCAGATCTCCCAGCCCACACACTCAATCCCCTTTGATCCTCCAGCGATGCCCCTTTTCAGCCCTCAGCGGCACACCAGTTTTGGCCCTCAGCGGCACACCTCATCTATTCTTGGCCGGCACACCTGTTTGGTCCCTCAGCGGCACGCCCATGGAGGCTGTCCAGCGGTACACCTCCTTATCTATCCTTGGCCGGTACACTCCCCTTTCTGCCCTCAACGGCACACCCCTTTCTGCCCTCAGCGGCACACCCATACTGTGTCACCCCTCGCCGGCACACTCCTTGGCCGGTACACTCCCCAGCTGCCCTCAGCGGTACACTCCCCTTTATGGCCTTAAGTGGCATGCCCTTCAGTTCTTCAGCAGCCCACTCCTTGGCTTTGCCCCCGAGCCCTTCCCTTTACGTTTTCCGAGGCTCCTTAAAGGTGTTGCTCCCCCGGGGGCCCACCTCCAGTTGTCGGGTTCCGCCACTCCATGTGGGCGCGTTCCCTTTATCTCCCTTACGCCCCGGGTCAAGGGGAGATGCTGCCGAATTTTTGTGAGAAATAATGAAACATTAAAAGAGGCAAAGGGAGGCAACAAACGAGCAAGATAATTAATGAAACCTCCCAACTCATCTAACCACTGCCGGCACCATAACGAGAGCTGGACCAATTAACGACCCGACGGACCGAGCTTCCGATTACGGCAAAGGGGCTGAATAGAACAAGGCCAAGAAGAAGTTTAGATAGAACTACGTGAAAATTAAAGATAAGAAGAAAAGAAAAGCCTTAAAACAAATAGTAAAAGAGAGAGCCTTCACCGGCATGCCTGCCCCTATCCTCCACTCAGATGGACCTCCGCCAGTGCACTCCTTCCAGCCTCTAACGGCACACTTCTATTTAACCCCTTGAACCCCCAGTGGTACACCCCTATAGCCTTCAGCGGCACGCCCGTTCTGCCCTCAGCGGCACGCTTCCCTTCAACCCTCAGCGGCACGCCCTCATTGGCCCTCAGCGGTACGCCTTTTTCAGCCCCCAGCGGTACGCCCCCTTGGCCTTCAGCGGTACGCCCTTTGGCCTTCAGCGGTACGCCCCTTTCAGCCCTCAGCGGCACATCCCAAGCCTCCAGCGGTACGCCCTATCCCCTTCTCCGGCACACTATATACATATACGTATATATGACCTGATAAGGGCATTAACAATAGCGAATAAATCAATAAAAATTATGATAATTAAAGGACTCCAAATGTATAATATTAATCACAATAAAAGAGGTGGGAGGGGTAATAAAAAAATAATAAATAGCAAACAAATGATAATGATAAGAATAATCATGAATAAAAGAAGAGAAATCACCCCGGACAAAGGCATGGATGAACAATAAGCATCAAATCAGAAATCCCAGAAGATATAACTAAGAAAACCCCAGATAAAAGACATCAAGGCTCACACTGCAGCCCCTACCTCTCCCCGTGACCCGGGACAAAAGGAACAACAACGCCGCCCTTTCAGGTCAAGCCCGAGTCTTGGGAATTACCCCGATATGGCCAGGTCTTGATCTAACCTCGGGCCGACAGCTTAATCGGACCGGATTTGTTTCTCGTCCCGGATACCTTCCGAATCCTCATTGAAATTGCCATATGCTCGGCAGACATTTGAAGGGAACTACCACGGTTTTCTCGCCGCGTTCCTGTTACGGGCCCGTGTCCGAATATGAAAAGGTCCCCGAGCGGCCTATGCGGCCGGCAATTTATGGCTTTAATAAAACCCCCAGTGTGATCTACCTATATCTCTCTCACATAATTAGTATTACTCTTTTAGGCCGCGGGGCCCCTAATTTCGGTAATTAATCAAGGGTATTCCCTCGTATGGGGGATGTAAATGACGTCGTGACCTTCATGGCGCGACGGGATTCGGTCCCGACACGAACCACACAATCATCTGACGAAGTCAGATCGAGCGCACCATGGGCTCTTCGAAGCCCGAATAAATTGTCACTTTGTGACTGGCACGCCCACGCACTTAATAGACGAACCACGCGACGCCAGCGAATTGAATTTTTTTAGTGCGTCCACAACTCTGGCACGCCCGGTGGGACCTATCCACCCTTCATCTCTTTGCCGAAATTAGGGGCCCCGCGGCCCCCTTCCTGTTACACTAATTGTGCCACTTTCTTAAATGCAGAAAAATTAAGCAGAGAAGAGAAAGCAACATCATGGAGCCGACAATGGCTGTTGTCTGCAGCCCTGAGGTTGTGGAGAATCACGTGCGGGGTGGCTACCTGGCGGTACCCCTCGCTTTCGGGAGTTTCCCTCCCACTGTGGGCTTCCCCAACTTCTTGGGGGTGGCCTTCGCCGAGATCCTCGACGTGGAAACACCCGAGGACGCCCAGATCAACGCCCCCGCCCCGGGGGTCATGGGAGCTGCTGCCGGCCGAGCTGTGGCCGAAGACAACAATAGCGTCCCCACAACGACGCTCAGCTGCAACGTGCACCACGTGCACCACACCACCGGCCCATCCCACCAGGGGTCGACATCCTACCGGAGAAGGCTCCGGAGAAACAACACCAGCGCCGGATCAGGGCGTCGCGCCTCCAACTCCGGGAAGTCCATGACAGTTGGGGCCCTCCGAGTCCGCCTAGACGGGCAGAGGTCCCAGGTGACACCGGACCGCATCGTCCCTACCATCCCAGTCCGCAACTCTTTCCACGGACTGGAGAAGCTGAAAGGGAGGGCAGTGCCCGCGACCCCAGCCGTGACGCCAAAGAGGACGCCGGTTCACAGGCCGGCTAAACTGAAGCAAGTCTGGGTACCTAAGGAGACCCAGCCCACTGCACCTGCCCAGGCAGGGCCCAGCACCTTCCGCCCCAGGAGGGCCCGACGCGATGACAAAGTTGAGGCAGTGACCCCCACTTTCCGACCGGCACCTGTCATTCCGGTGCCGTCCGAGAATGTTCACCGCCATCGCCGAGGGCGCCGGCACAATGCCGCCCGCTCGGCTCGCACGGCCTACTCCCCTCCTGCCGCTGTCATCGACGCGCAACCCCAGGCCGCTCTCCCTGACCAGGAGTGGGAAGGGATTGAGCAGGCCATGAGGAACTACCTCCGAGGCCCGGGTAGCACCCCCGCTGGCCGCCAGAGACTACTGGGGGCAATGGCTTCCGCCTTCCAGGAAGAAAGGGGGGAACCTGCACCTAGCATGGAGTCGAGGACCTGCCCGGAGGAGCCGCACCAGTCCCTTGTACGGGAGGAAGCGCCGCCCCGACGATCGGTCTTCGACAGACTGACATTCCC
Source organism: Amorphophallus konjac (assembly GCA_022559845.1). Lineage (NCBI taxonomy): Eukaryota > Viridiplantae > Streptophyta > Magnoliopsida > Alismatales > Araceae > Amorphophallus > Amorphophallus konjac. Next base: position 136,004 of record JAHNEJ010000859.1, read on the forward strand.
AGGAGGACCGTCCCGGAGGGCGTCAAGAAGAACTAAGAGTAAGAGATGGCAGACATTCACCTGCAACATGGCTGGAGTCCATGGTCGGTACGCGGCCTTGCCCACCGACCCGGAAGAATTGGCTAGAATAGCCGCCAGGCCGGGACCCCTTACTAGAAGAAGGAGAGCGGCAGGCGGCACGACACCCACGGCCGCCGAAGGAACTTTACCCGAAGAGCCCCTTGCGGCCCTCACGGCCAATGTGGTTACTACCGGCGACACGAGTGGCGGACCCTCGACATCATCCGAGGACGCCCCGGCAGAAGAAACAGGGGGCATGCCCAGTCTCCCCACAGCTGACCCAGCAATGCTGCTCATGATGCAACGATTCCAGCAGGAAATCGAGTCACTCAAGAAGCAGCTAAGTGAGCGGGACGCACCGCCCCCGATGTCCTAGCAGACCGAGGTTATACCCGAAGTACCCAGGGACAGGGGGCAGTCTTCAGAGGCAGCTCTTCCAGCAACCCTCAATCCTCTCGGGGGCGCGCCCCCACAGCAGACACATTATACAGTGGTGGCCCCGCCACAGGCTCCGCTCTTACAAGGGTCCCCTACGGCCCCCCGAGCAACCGTGGTAGCCACTCCGAGCGCGCAGCCCGCTCATTTCTACCCGAGCCCAGTCGACCCGGCGGTAGTCAGCCAGTTGATGCTCGAGCAGATGATAGAGATGAAGCTGGCCGAGAGGGGCGAAGGGGATCAGACGCCGTTTGACGTCTACCGGGTACCCTACCCGGCCCATTATGCTGCCAGGAAGTTGCCGGCTGGCGTCACCAAGCCGCCGAAATTTGAAAAGTTCAACGGGCAAGGATTCCCCAGGGAACATATTGCCTACTACGTAAACATCATGGGAGATTTAGCTGCTGATGAGGCCTATCTTCTGAAGTTCTTCGGCTCAACACTTACCGGACTCGCTTTTGAGTGGTACTCCAGCTTGCTACCCGGGTCCGTTGCTGACTGGCCTGACATGCAGAAGAAGTTCAAGGAGAGATTTTACGTCGCTGAAAGGGAAATCACTATGGCTGAACTCTATGCCACAAAGCAAAAGAATGATGAGTCGGCCCTCGACTACATCAAAGATGGAGAAACCTTAGCATGAGGTGCAAGCGTCCCCCGCATCAGGAGGACGCGGTGCAGATCTGCAAACAAAACATGAAGAAAGAAATCCTAGAAAGAATGATCGGCACCGAGGTCAAAACATTCGACCGCCTGAACAATGTGGTAGCAGAGATCGAGGCGTTTCTGGCCCGATACTCCTCCACTCCAGCCATGTCAAGTCAGAGGGCCAGGCAGGCCGAGAAGAAGCCAGCGCCTCCCGAGGTGCACACACTAGACTTCCAGGCTTTTGAAAAGCAGAAAGAAAAAGCCAAGGGGGCTGCCACCCTACCTCCGCCCCGGACCACAGAACGGCGGGAGGGCCCCTCACTAAGAGAGAAGATGAGAAACAAGTTATATTCCTTCTCCCGGGACAAGTTGATAGTTAAAATGCATGCCGTTAATACATCCACTACCAAATTTATTTATCGATCCACAAATTAATTAACATGAAATAGTTAAGTGGTGAGACCGAGTCGAATCCACAGGGAAATTTAGATATTTTAGGCTAGAAAACCTTGAGTTTTAAGCATTCATGAGAAAGTTGATCAATTGAAACTAATTCACCTAGATGGGTGGACGTAAAGAACTAAGACACCAATTAAATTAAATGGGAGACAAGAGACATCAGACACACTACACTTAGAGAAGAGGGAGTGTGATCTGAAGATACTGAATAAAAATTCAAACACATTTAATTAACATTAAAAATAGGGTGTACTTAAGACTTATCTGTAAAGTCTAAAATCATAAAATCAAAGGACTAACTAGATTATACTATGAAGAAAAATAACGCTATGAACATATACTAAAGCTAAATGGAAGTGACTGTAAATAAAAGAAAATAACAGAGCACGGGCTTGGGGGCAGCGGAAGATGCACGAGCTGCAGCTTGAACGGGTTTGAAGACGGCAGGATCTGCAAGGACCCAAGCCTGGAGTGCACGGACTGGGGCTGCACGCTGATGGGAGCTGCACGGACCAAGATCTGCACGAGCCAAGGCCTGCACGCTGTTGGTGGGGTCTCTTCTGCACGAACCTGAAGACGGCAGGCATGCACGGACGCACGAAGGGCTTGAAGCAGTGGTTGCACGGACGCAGAAGGGGCACGGACCCTGGCCAGGAACCGCACGGACCACAGGGTGCACAAGAGTTGCACGAACCTTGGGTGCACCAAAGCTGCACGAACCCAGAGTGCACAGAAGATTAATGGACTCCTGACGTTTAAACTTTAAAGAAAATAATATCCTAAGTACAAGAAGACACCACAAACGTAAAAGAACGCTAAAATGAAAAAATATGTAAATAGCAAAAGACCAAAGAACACAATGGGGCTTCTGCTATATTCCCACTTGTTGTGAATCCCTGTCCAGCACCCAGGGGAGACTGCCCACAGAATGGGCAGAGGATTCCTCCAAAGAAGGTTAATAGCCCAACTGCAAACACCCCAGCGAGAGGACAAGAAAATTCAAAGATTAAAAATCCCAAAGAGAGAAATAGAAGTAGAGAGATTAAAAATTTCCATTGAACTCCAAACAAAGATTACAACTCTCAAGAACTCCCAAGACAAGGCTAAGACTGGGAGCTCTAAACCACGCACTAAAAACCCAAAACCAAAAAAATGAACTGAAAGCATAAAACACGAACTATAGTTCCCCGCCCAAAGAGCAGAACAACAGAGAAAGCTATAAAACCCAAAAAGAACTCAAAGAAAAACCCAAAGCCAACGAAAATCCAACCAGAGAGAACCCCCTTTTCTACGTTCCTGGAGCCCTCCTTTTATAGGGGCACAGCTCGCCCATAACTCTACGGAACCACCTCCGCCAATCCCGCTTCTCCCACTGTTCACGCACCGCACACGGCGTCGCCTCCGCATGCAGTTGCTGCAGATCGAGTGCAATCCGTTGTTCCCGTGTGCATGCTGCGAACCTCCGTCGTCCATCGTCCTTATCTTAACGTCCACGTAGAGCACATCGTAAGCCACTAGCTGCCGTTATTCGCGCGGTGATCAGGGAGATGCAAACACCCATCGTCTGCATGCGTTCAGCCGTCAACGGTTTGCCACGTTAGCAGCCACTTCATCCTGTCACTGTCCCGTGGAGCAAACGAAGTAGTCCGCCCCATCTTCTGCATGTATTCTCAATGCACCCAGCCATGCACGTGCAATGTGTGCCTCATGCAACTCATATATAGCAGCCACCTTGATGTTTCTTTGAATATTATAATGCCATCGCATCATCCAGCCATGCACGTGATCGGCCCATCAATTTGCTGCCTTCGTGCAACTAAGCCATTATAAATGCATGTATATGTATCTTGCATTCCCCTGCACGTGATGCTCTTTATACCAACACCTTCATCTCCATGTGAGAATGCCAACTGCAACTGCCAACAACCTGTCATTAAAAAAATGTGAAATGTGCGTATGCTATATATAACGTTGTTAACACAATTATGCAAATCTTATATATATATATGCATTGAGTTTTATTTGCTCCCAATAATTCATCATTTTTCATGAAAGCTCAATTGTTAACAAAAATCTCTTTTTGTGAATATTTTCACACATAATTAACAATTTACTTTGAATTTTATCCAAAACATGTGAAATTAGCATGTAAAAATATGAAGTTATCACACCCCCCAACTTACTCATTGCTAGTCCCTTAGCAATGCAAATAATTATAAGATTAGGGCTAACAAGAGTTCAAAAATCACGTTTCATGACAAGAAGGTGAGCATCATGAATTTGAACTATAGAATACTGCAAGTTCAAGCAATAAATGTCAGGAATAAATTTCGTCAATCCATATAGTTAGACACTTCCTCAGGTTACACTCATAATTTTTTTTGTATCTCTTTGTGCATGTGATCTAATTTGATTAGTGGATATCAGACAACTGGATGCATGAGCCTTCTATTTATCGCTTAACAATGATTTCCAGTTCTACCTGTTTCAAATCAGACTCTCGAATTACAGGTAGCTTCACTCTGCCTAATCATCATTTTTTCTATCATGGTGCTGCACATTCCTTCACTGTTTGACGCGAACCTCAACTCTTGTTAGGAGAAGCAGGCCCGGTTACTAAGATCCGGAGCATTTTCCATCATTTTTTTTTCTTTTTGGTGCTTTGCACTTATTTGCAGGCAGGTAGCTTTTTCCTCACGATAGATCTTCAATGACTAGGCAGAATTTTCAATCTTCGCCTAAGTTTTAAGCAAAAAACTCATCATCCTTGTGTTTAATACCTACTATTCTCATTAGTGTGCGGATGTGTGTGAGTTCAAAAAAAAAATTTGAGTGTATTCCGAGGAAGATGCTAAAAACATAACCAACTAATTCACCCTTTAATTCAATGCTGTCACAAGTGGATATTCTAAGCCTTATCATTTTGACAATGTTTCTTATCATAAAAAATGACCCTGAAGTATTTGTTAGGGGAATGTCATGAAAGATTACAACATTTTGATGAAAATTTAAGCTTAAGCTACCCCCCAACTTAGGTGACATTGTCCTCAATGACATGATTAAAATAGAGAACTAGGACAATATAGAGTGAATGTATTGAGAGGGAAAGGTACAACCTGAGCAAGATGAAGTGCTGTAGGTGGAGACATGTCGCTTCATGTTTCATGTTCCTGGAAAAAAAAATAATCAGTCATCCTCATTTATTCATGAAAAAGAATTGGGTTGCCTCCCAATTAGCGCTAAGTTTAATGTCTTCAGCCAGACATCAGTGAATTCAACTTGGTTCAATTAATGCAATTTCTTCCCCAATCATTTCATTTGAGACTCCTTCAATGAAGGGTTTGAGTCTCTGGCCATTGACTTTGAAAGTGTTGCCACTTTTGGGGTCACAGATCTCAACAGCACCATGGGGGAATGAATTAACTACAATGTATGGCCCATCCCATCTAGATCTAAGCTTCCCAGGGAAAAGTTTCAATCTAGAATTGAACAACCAGACCTTTTGATTAGGTTCAAATGTTTTCCTGGATATGTGTTTGTCATGAAAAGTTTTCATCTTGGCCTTATAGATTTTGGAGTTCTCATAGGATTCCTCACGAAGCTCCTCTAACTCACTTAATTGCAAGGCCCTGTGTGATCCAGCTTGGGTCAAATCCAGGTTAAATTGTTTGATTGCCCAATAAGCCTTGTGTTCCAGCTCCACTGGGAGGTGGCAGGCTTTTCCATAAATCAATCTGAAGGGTGACATCCCAATAGGGGTTTTATAGGCCGTTCTGTAGGCCCACAATGCATCATCCAATCTCTCAGCCCAGTCCTTCCTATCAATCCTCACAGTCTTTTGCAAAATATTTTTGATCTCTCGGTTGGAAACTTCCACCTGCCCACTCGTTTGGGGATGATAAGGTGTGGCCACTTTATGGGTGATCCCATACTTTTTCAGCAAGCTTTTGAATTGGTAGTTAGTGAAGTGACTACCTCCATCACTAATTATGGCCCTAGGGAATCCAAACCTAGAGAAGATGTTCTTTTGCACAAATTTCATGACCACTTTGTGGTCATTGGTTCTAGTTGCTACAGCCTCAATCCATTTGGAAACATAATCCACAGCCACTAGAATGTATTCATGCCCATAAGATGGTGGGAATGGTCCCATGAAATCAATTCCCCAAACATCAAAAATTTCGACCACAAGAATGGGGTTTAAGGGCATCATGTCTCTCCGAGAAATATTCCCCATAGTTTGACATTTTGGGCAAGAGTGACTAAAAGCATGGGCATCCTTAAAGAGAGTGGGCCAATAAAAACCGCATTGGAGGACTTTTGCAGCAGTTTTCTTTCCAGAAAAATGACCTCCGCAAGCAAGAGTGTGGCAGAAGGTGAGAATGCTTTGATGCTCATTTTCAGGGACACACCTTCGAATGACATTATCCGCACAGATACGGAATAATTCTGGATCCTCCCAAAAATAGTGTCTTATCTTAGCATAGAATCTATCCTTCTCATTCTTAGACCAACCTTTAGGGGTCAATCCAACAGCCAGATAATTGACAATATTGGCATACCAAGGGGGTTGGATGTGGCTAATGGACAAGAGTTGTTCATCAGGAAAAAAGTCTCTTATGGGCTCCTTTTCTTGCACCAGAATTCTAGAGAGATGGTCAGCCACCACATTCTCAGACCCCTTTTTATCCCGAATTTCAATATCAAATTCTTGCAAGAGTAAGATCCATCTAATCAAACGGGGCTTGGCTTCTTTCTTGGACATGAGGTATCTCAAGGCTGAGTGATCAGAGTAGATGATGACCTTGGATCCTAAGAGATATGATCTGAATTTTTCAAGGGCGAACACCACAGCCAAGAGTTCTTTTTCAGTGGTGGTGTAATTCAGTTGGGCATCACCCATAGTGCGACTAGCATAATAAATCACCACAGGGCGTTTGTCAATCCTTTGCCCTAAGACTGCCCCTATAGCAAAATCTGAAGCATCACACATGATTTCGAAGGGAAGGGACCAATCAGGTGGTTGAAGGATTGGAGCTTTGGTCAGAGCTTCCTTCAAAACATTAAATGCTTGTAAGCATTGCTCATCAAGACTGAATGGGACATCCTTGGCTAGGAGAAGGGTTAAAGGTCGGGCAATTTGAGAGAAATTTTGGATAAACCGGCGATAGAAGCCGGCATGGCCAAGGAAAGACCGAATTTGCTTAACTGAGGTGGGTGGGGGAAGATTAGAAATGAGGTCAATTTTGGCCTTGTCCACCTCTATACCCCGCTCAGAAACTATGTGGCCCAACACTATGCCTTCTTTTACCATGAAGTGACTCTTCTCCCAGCTTAGAATCAACCTCTTTTCTATGCACCTCTCCAAAATTTTTGTCAAATTATCTAGGCACACATCAAAAGAATATCCAAAGACTGAGAAATCATCCATAAAAATTTCTAAGAAGTTCCCCACCATATCTGAAAAAATGGCCATCATGCATCTCTGAAAAGTGGCTGGAGCATTACATAACCCAAAGGGCATTCTCCTAAATGCAAATGTCCCATAAGGACATGTGAATGTGGTCTTTTCTTGATCCTCTGGATAAATGGCCACTTGGTTATATCCTGAATAACCATCCAAGAAACAGAAATATTGTTGGCCAGCTAATTTCTCCAAGATTTGGTCAATGAATGGTAGGGGAAAATGGTCCTTCTTAGTGGCCTCATTCAATTTCCTATAATCTATGCATACTCTCCACCCTGTGGGTAATCTAGTGGGTACTAATTCTCCTTTGTCATTGCTCACCACAGTGAGCCCAGCTTTCTTAGGTACCACTTGAGTTGGACTAACCCATGGGCTGTCAGAGATTGGGTATATAATTCCTGCATCAAGCCATTTGACTACTTCTTTCTTAACCACTTCTTTCATGTGAGGGTTCAGCCTTCTTTGCATCTCCCTAGATGGCTTTGAATTGTCTTCCAGATAAATGTGATGCATGCATACTGATGGACATATTCCCTTAAGATCGGCCACAGACCAACCTATGGCTTCCTTATGTCTTTTGAGGACATCAATCAGTTGGTCCTCCTGAGTGGGTGTCAGATCAGATGCTATTATGACAGGTAAAGTCCTCTCATCCCCTAAGAAGGCATATTTCAGGGAATCGGGTAGGGGTTTCAATTCTAGGTGTGGTGGGGCATAGATGGAGGGAAGTGAAGGTTCATGTTTCACATCAGACAAATGTTCAAACTGATGAAGAGCATTGACCTCTGAAATGGGCTCTTTGTCTTCAGCTTTGTCAAAGTTTTCTATTCTGGTCAAGGGAGAGTCATTTTCTACCATCTCATCAATCACATCAATGATGTAACAATCTTCTTCCTCCCTTATTTGTTTAGACGCCTTGAAGACATTTAGAGTCATCTTCTGATCTCCAAAAGAGATGTCCATAAGTCCAGACTTACAATTGATGTTGGCATTGGCTGTGGCTAAGAAGGGACGGCCCAATATAATTGGGCTTTGGGCTAGGTCTGATTTAGATTCCATGTCAAGGACTAAAAAGTCAACAGGAAAATAACAGGTGTCTATTTTGACAAGGACATCTTCTACTAACCCCTTAGGTGTTCTAACAGATCTATCAGCCAACTGGAGAATGACAGGGGTTGATTTGAGTTCTCCCATACCAAATTTTTGGTACACAGATGTTGGGAGGAGATTGACACTTGCTCCTAGGTCCAACAGAGCATTTTCAAAGGTGACCCCCCCAATGACACAAGATATGAGTGGGGTGCCAGGATCTTTCATTTTCTGGGGGAGTTGATTTAGTAGGACAGCACTAACATCCTCAGACAATAGAATTCTTTCCAGATTCACCTTTGGTTCCCTCTTTTGAGTGCACATTTCCTTAAGAAATTTGGCATACGCAGGCACATGTTGGATTGCATCTAAGAGGGGAATGTTGATGTGGACTTGTTTGAACAATTTCATCAATTCTTCATTCTGAGCTTGATTGTTCTTCTTTTTCTTTTCTTTTCTAGCGTCCAAGACATTAGGGAAGGGAATCTTAGGTTTGTAGCTTTCAGGTGATTCATCTATCTTTGCCTTCCCTTTCTCTTTGTTGATTGCCTCACTATCCACTATAGGAGTGGAAATGGGTTCTTCTTCTTCTTGGGTTTGACTAGATGAGGTTTGATTGGATTCATCAATTTGGTGTGGGTCTGATAAGATTTTACCATTTCTTAAGGCCGAAATGGCTTTAGCATTCTCAAATTGTGGGCCCTTTGGAGGATTTGGGCCTTGTTGGAATTGCCCTTGAGGGGCAAGTGGAAGGGGCTGCTGAAAACCAGGAGGATAATTTCTAGGGTTGGGAATGGGTTGACTTGGAAGTTGACCCGGATCTCTCCTTACATTGGTTTCCAAGAGTTGGCCAATCTGGGCCTTCATTTCAGCCATTTGGGTTTGGAAAGATTGGTTTTGGGCCAAAATGAGTTGTTGTAATTGATTGATTTTGTCATCATTTTGGGCCATTGGTGGAGGTTGCATAGGTGGTTGGTAAATTGGAGGAGGATGTGAAGATTGCCCATATGCGGGTTGAGCAAATGAGGGTTGGCCATAAGATGGCTGGCCATAAGGGACTTGAGGGTGATTGGGTAACTGTTGTGACAATTGGCCCCTATGGAAAGTTTGATTTTGAAAATGGGCCTGAGGTTGGGGTTTGGGTTGGAAATTTTGATTTTGCTGGGGCTTCCAAGAGAAGTTTGGGTGATTTCTCCAGCCCGGGTTGTAAGTGTTTGAAAATGGGTCATTGTTGGGCTTAGACAATCCTTGAGCTGCATAAACTTGCTCCTGGATAGCAGGTGGTAACTGGGCTGCCGCAGGGCATTCATCCACTTGATGGGCTGGGCTTTCACAAAGCACACATGCCTCTTGGACTGGACCTTGGCGAGAGTAGAAAGATGGTTGTGATTGGGCATTGAAGGTTTGTTTATTCAATTTAATGAGCTCGCCCACTTGTTGGGTTAACAGGTCAACTTTATCTAATTTTTGGGCCAAGGCATTCACATCTAATCTAGGCTCAAATTCTCCCTTCTCTTTTACCTCATACATCCCAGCTTTTCTAGATGGCCCCACTGATTTTTCATATGAAGAAAGAGAGGCATGGTTGATGGAGTTCTCACTCAACATTTCAAAGAGAGCATAAGCTTCTTCTTCACTTTTACTCATAAACGCACCTCCACACGAAGCATCAACCATTTGCCTATAGGGTTCAGTCAATCCTTCATAAAAGGCCTGCACAATCTGCCATTTTGATAGCCCATGATGTGGGCATTTTCTTAATAACTCCTTCATTCTCTCCCAAGACTCATGGATCAATTCTCCGGGGGTTTGAGCAAAACCTGTGATAGCTCTTCTCATTGTATTGGTCCGACCTATAGGATAGAATTTTTTCAAAAATTCTTTTTGCATTTCCTCCCATGACCGAATGGGTCTTCCTAAGGTCCCTAACCAATATTTGGCTTTATCTTTCAAGGAGAAAGGGAATAGAGTCAACTTTAGGGCATCGTCTGTGAAATTTTGAATTTTCACAGTGGAACATATCTCCAAGAACTCATCTAAGTGCTTGTATGGGTCTTCATTTGTAAGCCCATGGAAAGAAGGGAGCATTTGGATCGTGCTAGATTTGATCTCATATTGGGCTGCTGGCACTTCCGGAAGATGGATACATGTGGAAGGTTGATAGTTAGAAGGAATGAAATATTCCTTCATCTGTTTGGGCAATTCACCTTGATTGGCCATTGGTTGGATTGGATTTTGGGCCTGATGGATCACTCTTTCAATCTCTTGGATGGGTTCAACTAAATGTGGAACTTGGGATCTTCTACCTTGCATGAACTCCAAAAAGTAATTCAAATTTTTTTTTGTTTTATTTATTTATATTTTTATATTTTTATATGTAATAGCAAACACTTGTTCAACAAATTAACCGACAAAACCTAGGGCTCCTTAGACTTAAAAGCACAAATAATGAGAATTCCCCAAAGTTCAATTGCAATCTTGCATATACCGACCTTCAAGTTGGCCAGGTAAGAGGTAGGATCGTGGGAGGTTCCCCTTGCTTTCGCAAGCTCCTAATTAATGAACCACGGATCCACTTAGGCGTAGCCTTTTAACCTCTTGCCTAGACACCAGCCTTTAGATGGTGATACAAGCACAATTTCCCTTAAGGTTCAACCACTAAGTGGGCTTAAATGTTAGCTTTCTCACAAATCAACTTGGATCCAGCCCAAGTCCACTACCAAATTTGTCCACTAGCCAGGAAAGAGGTGGGGTTGTGGGAGGCTCCCCCTACAGATGTAGGGTCCTAATTAATAAACCACAATCCCACTTAAGGCGTTTGCCATCGGACCTCTTTCCTAGACACTAGTTTCCAAATTGATAATGGGCCCAAGTGAAATCAAATCTCAAAGTGAACCCTAGGGCCAATGTCTACTAGATTTTATTAGGCTTGGGAAATGCAAAATGTGGAGTTGTGGTTTGTGGGCTAAGGAAGGGTGATGAAATCCCCACCTTATGTGATTATGGGTTTTACCCTTAAGATAGATTTGAAATGAAATGCAACACCACAATATCAAACAAGGGGTTCTATGCAAATATGCATGTCATGTGATTAAGAAAAGATAGTAGAACTCACCTTGCCCCCGCAATCTTCAACGATGCATTTAACAAAATTCAATAACAAAAACAATTCTAACCTATATGATGCATGACCTATAGCATAGAAATGTGATTGCTACGCTTGAGATGTTGATTTTTATTAAAGTTCAAGTGAAAAAATTTTTTTCAGTTTTATTTTGTGAACCTATCTAGCCACAAGATATGAAAAATGAAAGAAAGAAAAAGAAATTGAACTCACAAGAAGGGAAAATGTGAGTACTTACTTGGAAAAGCGTTCCCTCATTTTTTTTTGAAATAAATGACAAAGAAAACTTACCACTTTTTTTTTTTGATTTTCCTACAAAAATAAGAAAAAGAGAAATTATTAGTGTCAATTTATGTACAAAAATACAAGATTAACGACCTAAAAATTATAAACTTCCCCGGCAACGGCGCCAAAAATTGATAGTTAAAAATGCATGCCGTTAATACATCCACTACCAAATTTATTTATCGATCCACAAATTAATTAACATGAAATAGTTAAGTGGTGAGACCGAGTCGAATCCACAGGGAAATTTAGATATTTTAGGCTAGAAAACCTTGAGTTTTAAGCATTCATGAGAAAGTTGATCAATTGAAACTAATTCACCTAGATGGGTGGACGTAAAGAACTAGGACACCAATTAAATTAAATGGGAGACAAGAGACATCAGACACACTACACTTAGAGAAGAGGGAGTGTGATCTGAAGATACTGAATAAAAATTCAAACACATTTAATTAACATTAAAAATAGGGTGTACTTAAGACTTATCTGTAAAGTCTAAAATCATAAAATCAAAGGACTAACTAGATTATACTATGAAGAAAAATAACGCTATGAACATATACTAAAGCTAAATGGAAGTGACTGTAAATAAAAGAAAATAACAGAGCACGGGCTTGGGGGCAGCGGAAGATGCACGAGCTGCAGCTTGAACGGGTTTGAAGACGGCAGGATCTGCAAGGACCCAAGCCTGGAGTGCACGGACTGGGGCTGCACGCTGATGGGAGCTGCACGGACCAAGATCTGCACGAGCCAAGGCCTGCACGCTGTTGGTGGGGTCTCTTCTGCACGAACCTGAAGACGGCAGGCATGCACGGACGCACGAAGGGCTTGAAGCAGTGGTTGCACGGACGCAGAAGGGGCACGGACCCTGGCCAGGAACCGCACGGACCACAGGGTGCACAAGAGTTGCACGAACCTTGGGTGCACCAAAGCTGCACGAACCCAGAGTGCACAGAAGATTAATGGACTCCTTACGTTTAAACTTTAAAGAAAATAATATCCTAAGTACAAGAAGACACCACAAACGTAAAAGAACGCTAAAATGAAAAAAATATGTAAATAGCAAAAGACCAAAGAACACAATGGGGCTTCTGCTATATTCCCACTTGTTGTGAATCCCTGTCCAGCACCCAGGGGAGACTGCCCACAGAATGGGCAGAGGATTCCTCCAAAGAAGGTTAATAGCCCAACTGCAAACACCCCAGCGAGAGGACAAGAAAATTCAAAGATTAAAAATCCCAAAGAGAGAAATAGAAGTAGAGAGATTAAAAATTTCCATTGAACTCCAAACAAAGATTACAACTCTCAAGAACTCCCAAGACAAGGCTAAGACTGGGAGCTCTAAACCACGCACTAAAAACCCAAAACCAAAAAAATGAACTGAAAGCATAAAACACGAACTATAGTTCCCCGCCCAAAGAGCAGAACAACAGAGAAAGCTATAAAACCCAAAAAGAACTCAAAGAAAAACCCAAAGCCAACGAAAATCCAACCAGAGAGAACCCCCTTTTCTACGTTCCTGGAGCCCTCCTTTTATAGGGGCACAGCTCGCCCATAACTCTACGGAACCACCTCCGCCAATCCCGCTTCTCCCACTGTTCACGCACCGCACACGGCGTCGCCTCCGCATGCAGTTGCTGCAGATCGAGTGCAATCCGTTGTTCCCGTGTGCATGCTGCGAACCTCCGTCGTCCATCGTCCTTATCTTAACGTCCACGTAGAGCACATCGTAAGCCACTAGCTGCCGTTATTCGCGCGGTGATCAGGGAGATGCAAACACCCATCGTCTGCATGCGTTCAGCCGTCAACGGTTTGCCACGTTAGCAGCCACTTCATCCTGTCACTGTCCCGTGGAGCAAACGAAGTAGTCCGCCCCATCTTCTGCATGTATTCTCAATGCACCCAGCCATGCACGTGCAATGTGTGCCTCATGCAACTCATATATAGCAGCCACCTTGATGTTTCTTTGAATATTATAATGCCATCGCATCATCCAGCCATGCACGTGATCGGCCCATCAATTTGCTGCCTTCGTGCAACTAAGCCATTATAAATGCATGTATATGTATCTTGCATTCCCCTGCACGTGATGCTCTTTATACCAACACCTTCATCTCCATGTGAGAATGCCAACTGCAACTGCCAACAACCTGTCATTAAAAAAATGTGAAATGTGCGTATGCTATATATAACGTTGTTAACACAATTATGCAAATCTTATATATATATATGCATTGAGTTTTATTTGCTCCCAATAATTCATCATTTTTCATGAAAGCTCAATTGTTAACAAAAATCTCTTTTTGTGAATATTTTCACACATAATTAACAATTTACTTTGAATTTTATCCAAAACATGTGAAATTAGCATGTAAAAATATGAAGTTATCACAAGTCCAAGCTCCTGTTTGAGTGGGCAACCAGCTACAATAAGATCACATTGCCAGAGCCGAAAAGGCCTGGCGACTCAAAGAAGAAGGATGACCCGCGCTTCTGCATGTACCACCGGGTGCTCGGGCATACTATTGAAGATTGCTACGTCTTCAAGGATGTTATTGAGTCCTTAATCAGGGACAGGGAGCTGGACATGGGGGAGCATAAAGTAGACCCCCCGCAGCCACACGAGTTGCCCAACATAACCTCCTCCGTCAATATGATCTCACTATATCAGGAGTTGCTAGAAGAATGGGCGGAAGCCTGTGCCCGTACCACTTATGAGACCTTTATCATGGCCCCAGCTCAAGACCAAGAAGGGTGGCAGACTATACCCAAAAAAACTAGAAAGGCGCGCGCCTCTCGACCTACCCCATGAATTCACTCGAGGGTAGCAGCGCCCCTGCCTGCACCGCCCCCGGTAAACCCGGTTTGCCACGACACGGCCCCTCGACTGGTCATGAGGCGGCCCACTCACAACAAGAAGAGCTCGGCCCCGTTGTGGATGTACAAGAAGACTAGCCCGGCGGTTGAAAGACTCCAGGCTATTATTGACGGGCTTGAAGATTATGAGCAGCCCAAAATCCAGCCCGTCGAATTAAAATAATATGTCCCCTGGGAGGAGTTCGAGTCACTCGAGCTGGCTCCAGGAACAGAAGCTGATGCAGATAAAGAGCCTCCCCTGTGGGGTGAACCTATTCGGGAGCAGCCATCCGCTGCGGCGGGCAAGAAGAAGAAGAAGAGAAGACCCAGGGGCAAGAAGAAGAAGGAGGTCGTCTTCGCCTGCAACACCCTCTCGGCGTTGTTCGACACCGTTCTCTCCCTGGAAGAGAAAGAAGAAGAGCCACCCCATGAACCGACAGAGGTGAGTCAAGCTGAAACATCCACCTCCCAGCACGCCACCAGGTCAGGGAGGAAGTGGGGGCACCCTCCTCAGGGCAGCCTCAACATCATGCTCAAGGGGGAACAACCATATCAGATTCTCGACCCTGAGGTCCGAGGCACCGAGATCCCTCCCCCATCAGGTCTCTACCCCGGGGGTACCAAGAGTCAAGGCGCCCCGTCGTTCGCCGAGTTCCTGTCAGCTCGAGCAGGAAGGCGGGCGCACCCTCAGGGGTCCGCGGCGACCAGTAAAGCAAGCATTCCTCAAGCTCTACCAGCTACAGCTCCTGCCCAGCCAGAAGGAGACTTCAACGGCATCCCAAACCTCGCCGAATTCATGCGAGAAATAGAGGAAGCCCAGCAGGCCCCGCCAGCTCAACAGGCCGCAGCAGAGCCCACAAAGCAGGCATCCCTTGAGCTGGCACTCCAGCCTCAGGATGAGGGCAGACGCAGCAAGCCCGAAGAGATGAAATTGCTCAAGGTGCGGGCGGCCGGGTGAATAGTCAGACACCTCAAGAAAATCCCTGGTGAGGACACGCGCCACGCTTCACGACGGAGTACACGGATCTCGCCGGCATCCCTTTGGCTCGGTGATCACTTGGCGGACGCGCAGAGTTATCTTTAGTTATTTATGCTTTAGGCCATGCTGGGCCTTGGTTTAGTCCCTGCGTGGACACTTTATTTATTATTGTGGACCTTTGTAGGCCAATTGGGGCCAATTAGGCTTCCATTAGGTGATGTTAGGCTTATTAGTTAGGGAAGAGGGTTAGTGGGCCACCTTGTGGTCCACCCTTCTTGGCCCATTTGGGCTGACCACCTTCCCACATGGTTGGCCCATTGGGATTTGCGCCCCCCCCCCTTGTGGATTAGGGTTTTGGGCGCCCCCCTTCATCTCTTCCAAGAGGAAGAGGTGGCAGCCGCCCCCACTCCTACTTTGTAGGAGTGGAGTGCGCATCCCCCCCCCTTCCCCCAATTGCCTCCTAGATTCTAGGAAGCCTTGCGCCCCCCCTTTCCCCCCTTGCCTTGTGCGCACCCCCCTCCCCTCCCTCTTGGCTAGGGTTTCAAACCTAGCATTCCCCCTCCCCATATAAAAGATCTCTTGTATTTTCTTTAGGAAATTAATGAATAGATGAAAGAAAATTGATTGAGCAGCCATTGGCGCAGCCACCCCTTGGAGAGGGCGACCCTCTCTTCCTCCTCTGCTCCTGCGACGGGAGCAACCCCGGGGTGCGACTCCCCATCCCCTCGGTGCGACGCCGAGGTTCTCCCTCCTTTCTACTTCATCTCCGGTTCGTGTTCGCGAGTTCCAGATTCAGCCCCGAGTTGCAGCGGCGACCCTGTCCGGTGCTGATCGAATCTGAGCCCCCTCCTTTTTCTGTGGATACGTCTACAAGTCAGCGACGCGTGGGTCTTGGTTTCGCCTCGATCCGAGGTCGGCACCACCCGTGGCGGATTTCCTCGTGAGCTAGCGCAGGAGCCTCCATCTCTGCGCGCCCAGATCCCACCTCCTCCTTGCAAAAATCCCACAGGACGCACAACGCCGAGTTTGGAGCTGATTTCTTCAGGGTTGGTACCTCTCGTCGTCCTCTTTCCAACGCCGCCAACCTCGTCTCCTTCCGACGCCCGAGCTGTTCGTGGCGTCCGTTCCCGTGAAGTCGCGCGGATCTGTCCAGTCCACCCAGCGCCAGAAGACCCGGCGACTTCCCGAGTTCACGGCGTCCAACCTCGACCAGATCTGGTCGAGCCCTTTTGTCCGGACCTGCTGCTCTGCGTCCCCAGCGTCCTCCCTCAAGCGGAGCCTCGTTCGTCTTCCAGAACAGCGAGTTACCATTTTCCCCGCTCGACAGCGCGGTTCTGGAGGCAGTTTTCTTGTCCCCACTTGCAGGTGCGGCCACGGCTACTTCGATCGGAATCTGAGGGTGCCCTTTGGCCGAGGCTTCCTCCTGCGACCTAACTGCGCGCCGTCGCTGACGGCACCCCAATCGGATCCCGGAGCGGACCGTGAGAGCCCTTTTCGCCGAGTCGCGCGTTGCTGCGATTCTGCCGGTCGGCGTCCGGGCCTTCCTCGCGATCAACCCCTCCACCGAGTGCCGCCCGTCAGCCCGTGTATCGGCCGCCCCGAATGGAGTTGTTGTAGCCTGTTATCTCCCTGCGAGGAGTGGGCACCATTGCTGGCTTGTACCTATTCTTTCATTGTGTGTATCGGGGTTGTCGGTCTCGGCCGGGGTTCCTTCCCCACGCCTAGGCGTGGAGGTACGTGCGACGCTCCCCCCCTTGGCATTTTGCTTTACTAGTATGTGATTTTGTATGCCGCGTGAGAGTGTAGGAATCCTAGCTAGCATTCAACACCGCGAGATCGTGAGTGAGCGTATCCCATTCCGTGGCCCTAGTCGAGCACCGAGCTCGGACTAGACTCCTATAGTTGCGCGTCGGCTCCTTTGCCGCTTTGATCCACTCGCTTCCCTCATAGGGACGACCGTGGACTTGGGTTTCTTGTTGAGAGACGCCTCTCTTCGGAGGAATAGTACGGAGGTCGATCACTCGGCTTGCCTTGTCGCGTGCGCGTGCTGGTCGCATTCTTTAGCGTCCTAGGTTAGCTAGCGAGTCAGTTGTCCCGCATCAATCCCGACCCGGTTCACGGTGTGGGAGATGCTGTCCTTGAACGAAGAAACGCGGCAAGCCATCATCGCCGCACTCCAGACGCCGGCACACCTTGAAGCCTGTTTGGCAGAAACACCACCTGAAGTAGCAGTGGCTTTCACAGAAGATGACATGCTCCTATCGACTTGCAGCCATAACAGGCCCCTCTACATGAAAGGGCAGCTGAACGGCCAGCCTATCAACAGGGTCTTGATCGACCCAGGGGCAGCAGTAAATATACTCCCGTACCGGGTATACCAGAAGCACTACTTTGGCGTACACCTGGTCGAAGTTAAAAATGTCAAGATTGCCGGCTTTAACCAGAAATGTGAGGTTCCCATGGGGGTCGCAGAGTTCAACTTGACCTTTGACGACTTCACCTCCAAAGTCCAGTTCCATGTCATCAACTCCAACACGTCCTACAAGGCGTTGCTCGGCCGGCCTTGGCTACACCAAAATAGGGTGGTGCCCTCCACCTTGCATCAATGCATCAAGTACCCCTGCGAGGGAAAGGAAGTCAGAATCTTCGCCGACCTCCACCCGTTCGAGGTGTTCGAGTGTCACCTGTCAGATGCTAATCTATACTTAGAAAAGGCGAAGCAAGCTCCTCAAGTCATCCAAGACAAGGGAAAGAAGAAAATGGAATCGGGAGGCTGGTTTCCTCCGCCGCCCCCAGGCTATGTGGCTCCCCCACATGTACCATTTATTGCACAAGAGGAAGGGGTATTTAGGGCAGCCCCTCTCCCTATCTACCCCACACCGGGGGCACCCTGCCTCGAAGACCTGCTAGAAGATGTCAGGGTCCCGCCAGGGATCGTCAAGCCGATAGCGGAAATTGAATGCCAAGCGGCTGAACAACTGAGAACCTTCGAGGTGCCTAACCCCGAGGGGCCGCCCACTATCTTCTATGTGGCCGGAGAGAAGCCGGTCAGGGAAGACGACGATTGCCGGTTCCCTGACGAGTTGCATGACCCGCACGTCCCCATTACGGGACTTCCCCACATGACTGACCGGGCAGCCAGAATGGTCAGAAAGCAGAAGATTCCTCCCTACCAGCCCTCCAGCCGGAAGAAAATGTTTGAAAGAATGTGGAACCCACCAAACCTGGATCGACGGTTGCTGAAAATCACCAAGCACCCCGGTTTGGGCTTTTCACTAGAAGATTACTACGAGACTGATGTCATATCGGTCTCAACATGGCCCGGCGACGACCCCGCAGAAGCTGCAAATTCGCGGGAAACCCACCAAGACACATGTCCCGGGGCCCCGGCCGAAGAGGCACAAGACGAAGAAGTATTCCTGTGGAAGCCTCCCAGCCGCCGCTGCATGGGGAAGACCCCCTCCTTCTCGAAGGGTCAACCTCGAGAGGGCACGCCAGCGAGGCACCTTCACCTCGGCCGACCGGCGAAGCAAGGAGCAGTAGCATGGGCCACGCTCCAAATTCCCCTCGATACGACCCCGTCATGTACGCCTTGTACCACAGGCAGCAACGGGAGATCGAGATGCTAAAAGCACGACTGGCGAAGTTGACCTCGCTAGTCGCCGACCTGATCCAGGGCTCCCTCCCCCCATGGGGTGGCCGGATGCCTCGGCCCCGAGGCACCAGTCCCAGCACCCCCGCTTTGTCAAGGCGGGAAATGAGAGACATGGCAAGCTCGCTGACCGAGCGGCCAACCAGGCAAGGGCTGACACTCCAAGAGAAGCTACAGAAGCCTTATTCCTTTCCGAGAGAGAAGACCCGGGGCATCTTCGACTGGGCTTGCCACTACGGCAAAGTCTCCCTTCCACGGTCCAAGAGGCCGCAAGACACCCGAAGAAGCGGGGACCCACTATTTTGCCCTTACCACCAGATGCTGGGTCACGCCATTGAAGACTGCTATGTCTTCAAAGACATTGCTCAAAGCCTCATCGACAGGGATGAGCTCAGAATGGGGGACTACGTGGTAGCCCCGCCACGCCCCCACGTGGCGGACAGCCCCAGGGCAGGAGCCTACACTGTGTCCGTCCAATGCCAGGCGCTTGAAGATGCGGCTACCCCGGCCCCCGCAGGAGCGGTCTATGATGAATACACAGAAGAGCCCGGGATGGACCTGTGCCCCTCCGAGCCAGCGGACCTCGCTTACCCGGCAGCTACGACCCAGGAGGAGTGCGAGGTGAATGCAGCCTCCATGCCCAGTCATGATGAACAAGAAGAGGGAGATGGCATCATCGAGCCCGAGGACGATGAAGACCAGGATTTCGTTGACTTGTCATCGGCCCCGCCAGAAATTGAAAAAGGCGGCCAGGCCACAGTCGACGAGTTGATTAAGATCAACCTTGGCACAGAAGAGGACCCCAGACCGACCTTCCTAAGCGCTCTCATGCCCCTGCAGGAGAGAGAGCAATACACAGAGTTGCTGCAAGAGTTCCGGGATTGCTTTGCCTGGAATTACAAAGAGATGCCTGGGCTCAGCACCGAAGTGACTCAGCACATCCTGTCCGTTGATCCCAAAGTGGAGCCAGTGAAGCAATCACCCCGGCGCATGAGGCCGGAATTAACCAGCCAGATCTGCAAGGAGGTCGACAAACTCATAGATGTCGGCTTCGTGGCGGAAAACCAATATACCACATGGTTGGCCAACATTGTACCAGTGAAGAAGAAGAATGGACAGATCAGGATTTGCGTGGATTTCCGCGACCTGAATAAAGCCTGCCCAAAAGACGACTTCCCGGTGCCTATCACCGAAGTGATGATCGATGCAACTACTGGCCATGAGGCCTTGTCCTTTATGGATGGGTCGTCCGGCTATAACCAAATCTGGATAGCCGACCACGACCGGATTCACACCGCCTTTAGGTCACCTAAAGGGATATTTCACTACAAGAGGATGCCCTTCGGCCTCAAGAATGCTGGTGCCACATATCAGCGGGCGATGACCAAGATCTTCGACGAGCTGCTATACAGCAAGGTCGAATGCTACATCGACGACCTGGTCGTCAAGACTAAAAAGAGGGATGAGCATCTGAATGACCTCAGGGTCGTCTTCCAAAGGCTCCGTCTGTACGGGCTGAAAATGAATCCCATGAAGTGCGCCTTTGGCGTGTCCAGTGGAAAGTTCCTCGGCTTCATTGTCCGACACAGAGGGATCGAGATCGACCCCTTTAAGATAAAAGCTATCCAGGAGCTGCCCCCTCCGAAGAATCTGGGAGAGCTGAGATCCCTACAGGGGCGTCTAGCTTACATCCGCAGGTTCATTTCCAACCTGTCGGGGCGCTGCCAGCCATTCCACAGACTAATGATGAAGAATACACCTTTCAGCTGGGGTCATGAATGCCAGCACGCGTTTGACCAGTTAAAGGAGTATCTGAAGACCCCGCCTGTTCTGGGGGCACCTGTCAAAGGTAGACCGCTTATTCTCTACATAGCAGCTACTGAATATTCACTGGGGGCAATGCTCGCCCAGAACAACGATGAAGGAAAAGAGCATGCTCTCTACTACCTTAGCCGGAGACTGGTAGGGGCGGAGGCCAAGTACACTCCAATAGAGAAAGTCTGCCTTGCTTTGGTCTTCGCAGTCAAGAAGATGAGGCACTACATGCTATCCCATGAAGTCAGTCTAATATCCAGAGCTGACCCCATCAGGCACATTCTCTCCCAGCCGGTCCCGAAGGGGCGCCTTGGCAAATGGGCCGTGCTACTCATGGAGTTTGATATTACCTACGTGCCGCAGAAGGCCGTTAAGGGACAAGCCGTCGCGGATTTCTTCGCAGCACACCCCGTGCCCGAAGACTCCCCGTTGGCCACAGAGCTGCCCGAGGATGAAACACTGGAGGTATACCATATACAACAAGCCATCTGGCAGCTGTACTTTGACGGAGCCTCAAGAACAGAAGCGACCCCGTCCGGACATACTAAGGTGCGGGCCGGAGCGGGCATCGTCCTCAAGTCTCCAGATGGAGAAGTGCTACACACTTCTTGTTGCATCAGCAAGCCCTGTACAAATAATGAGGCGGAGTATGAAGCTCTGATTATCGGCCTCCAGGTGGCCCTCCACATGGAGATCAAAATGCTCCAGGTATTCGGCGACTCGCTGCTAGTCGTCAAGCAGGTCCAGGGACAGTTTGATGTCCGGAAACCCGAGCTGCTCCCTTACCACGCTAAGGCGAAGGGGCTCATGGAGCGATTCTACCTCCTCGAAATAGGCCATGTGGCCCGAGGGGAGAACGCCCAGGCCGACGCCTTGGCAAAATTGGCAAGCTCATTAGCAGTGCCTCCAGATGGATCTCTCAGTATCCAAGTAATAAACCAACGCCAGATGCCCAGCATGGTAGAAGAGGAATCAGAAGAAGAAGACCTAGAGGTCACTACAGTGGAAGCCGTCAGCCTGCCCGACTGGAGAGACCCCTTGATGCAGTGGTTCAAACACCAGCGGTTGCCTGACCGAAGAGAAGAAAAGATCAAGCTAGTCAGAACCAAGGACTCTTATGAGCTCCGAAGCGGAATATTATTCCGAATTGTGGCAGATGCCAGGCGGAAGCTGCTCCTCCGATGTTTGTCCACCGAAGAAGCTTGGAGGGTCATGAAGGAGGTCCATGCCGGGACGGCGGGTGCGCACCAGGCGGGACCAAAAATGAAAATTGAGATCAAGAGACTTGGCTACTATTGGCCTGCAATGTTCGACGACTGCTGCAAATATGCTAAGTCATGTCAGAAATGTCAGGAGCATGCCGCCATACCCAGAAGGCCTCCCGTGCAATTGCACCCAACGGCGCCCAGCTGGCCGTTTGCCCAATGGGGAACAGACGTTGTGGGTCCCTTACCCGCGTCTTCCACAGGATGCAAGTACATTTTGGCGGCAACCGACTACTTCTCCCGTTGGGCAGAGGCTGTAGCCTTGCGGGAGGTCACCGGAGAAATCGTGGTCAGGTTTGCCCGCCGCAACATCATATTCCGGTTTGGCGTGCCCGACCGGATTGTGTCGGACAACGGCAGCCACTTCCGTAACCAGAAGGTTTACCGGCTAGCAGAAAAATACAGAATTGACTGGAGGACATCGACTCCTTACAACCCACAAGCCAATGGGCTGGCCGAAGCTTTCAATAAGACACTCTGCACTCTCCTGGCCAAGACCGTTAGCTCTAATAAAAGGGACTGGGAAGAAAAAATGTATGAAGCGCTTTGGGCGTACCGAACTGTATACAAGACCCCAACGGGCTGCTCGCCCTTCTCTCTCGTATACGGCTCGGAAGCAATCGTCCCCGTCGAACTGGAGATACCGTCCCTCAGGGTCGCCATTCAGCAGGGGCTTGTCCCCGAAGGGCAGACCAACACCGAGCGAAGGCTCGACGAACTCTCCAGTCTGGAAGGAAAGCGGCTTCAAGCCCAACAGAATATCCAGGTCTACCAGGCCCGGATTGCACGCGCCTTTGACAAGCTCGTCAAGGAACGCGAATTCAAGAAGGGCGACCTTGTTATGGTCAAGAGAAGAGATCTCATGGCAGCCAACCCCAAGGGTAAGCTAAACGAGAACTGGCTCGGACCCTACGTAGTCCAAAAAGTCTACGAAGGTGGGGCCTATGTAATTGTCAACCACCGCGGGGAGGTTCAATTCCCGCCTCTTAATGGAAGGCACTTGAGATTGTACCACGCTCCGGCGCCCCCATTCAGGTAATAATATTACTCTTCGCCCCATTTTGGGGGCGGATTTGCGTGATTAATGTCCGAATGATTTGGCCACCAGCCGGGTTTCCAAAAAAGGAAAGAAAAAAATAGAAAGAGAAAAAGAGAAGAAACAAAAGAGAAAAAAAAGAAGAAGAAGCAAAAAAGAGAAAAAAATATAGAAAGAGAAAAAGAGAAGAAGCAAAAAACAGAAAAAAAAAGAAGAAGCAAAAAAGAAAAAAAAATAGAAAGAGAAAAAGAGAAGAAGCAAAAAGAGAGAAAAAAAAAGAAGAAGCAAAAAAATAGAGAGAAAAAAAATAGAAAGAGAAAGAAGGAAGAAGCAAAAAAATATATAAAAAAAAAGGAAAAGAGAAAAAAAGAGAGAAAAGAAGAACCAGAAAAGGGGAACGCCCCCCATTTCCAGTCACCGCCCCGCATCAGCGGGGGTACTAGAAGTGGGCTAAAAAAACTC
The DNA here is from genome assembly GCA_022559845.1 of Amorphophallus konjac. Classification (NCBI taxonomy): domain Eukaryota; kingdom Viridiplantae; phylum Streptophyta; class Magnoliopsida; order Alismatales; family Araceae; genus Amorphophallus; species Amorphophallus konjac. Next base: position 159,633 of record JAHNEJ010000859.1, read on the forward strand.
TTCTCTCCGTCCTCCCAGGGCGGTGAGTACCCCTTTGGCTCGGACCTTACGTCCGGGTCATTGACTAAACAAACTCTTCTCTCCGTCCTCCCCGGGCGGTGAGTACCCCTTTGGCTCGGACCTTACGTCCGGGTCATTGACTAAACAAACTCTTCTCTCCGTCCTCCCCGGGCGGTGAGTACCCCTTTGGCTCGGACCTCACGTCCGGGTCATTGACTGAACAAACTCTTCTCTCCGTCCTTCCCAGGCGATGAGTACCCCTTTGGCTCGGACCTCACGTCCGGGTCATTGACTGAACAAACTCTTCTCTCCGTCCTCCCCAGACGGTGAGTACCGCTTTGGCTCGGACCTCCCGTCTGAGTCACTGACTAAACAGATCCTTCTATCCGCCATCTCTGAACGACTCAAAGGGGTCTCTGGCCAAGTACCCCTCGCCCGAGACCAGCACGCGTTACCAATACTGCGGCAAAACCATGGAGTCGCCCGTTCGGTATGGTGGAGTGGTCCCCTCGTCCTCCCCCTGGGAAGGCGAGCACTCTCCTATACCCTGGCATGGGTCCCTGCCTGGTCCTCCCAAAGCGAAGCCCCGCAGAGACTCGTACCCTGCCAATGGGTCTCTACACAAAAAAAATACAAGAGCAAGGGAAGAGAAAGAAGAAAACAATATGCACGGAAGAGAAAAAAAAAGGGTGAGAAAGTCCCCTCGGGGACAAATGCATACACCGAGAACGCGTAAAATCATAAATGCTTTGCTCTATTCAAAAGAGGATCAAATGACATGTGCTGCGGGGCATACCCCTGTGTTACATTCAAAAAAAGAGAAATTAAGGGATGCAGCGCTTAGTCGATGTCCCTGAAGATGTCCTCGAGAGGGAGGATCCTGACGCAAGGGAAGTTTATCCTGTCGCGCAGTCGGCCCCTCAATCCCTCAAGACGGGCGAGCTCCGCTTCGACGGACACCGTTTCAACGTCGGCGACGGCAAGAGCTTCCCTCTCCTCTGCCACCGCCCTCTCCGCCTCGGCGAGGTCAAGCTTGGCCGCGGCAAGGTAGCCTTCCAACTCCTCGACCCGGCTCTCGAGGGAGCGAACGCTGCCTTCGCCCTCCTCTAAGGCCTTCTCGTGGCATTCCTTGTTACGGCGCCGGACCTCTAAGGCCTGTAGATACTCGTCTGCCTGGGCATCTAGAGCGGCGCGCTCATCAGGAGCTTGAGTCTCCAGGAATTCACGGCGTTTGACATACTTCAATAATAGCAAGACCCGCCGTGACCATTCCCCCAGCGGACAGCCTAACACTTGCAGCGCCCCGGTCAACTGCGTCACAATGGCATGCACCTCTCGATATGATAAAGACAGGTCGGCAGAGAGCATCGTCCGCAGCGTCACCAGCATCTGGCGGACTGGCGCTTCTGACGAGGTGTGACTAACCGAAGGCATGGCTGGGAAAGTGAACTCCACGGTGCTGTCCACCTCTGCCCACAAACCGGCGTCCACCGCGACTGAAGAAGATGGAAGGGCGAGGGTCAAGTCGCCCGGCCGGCATGGCTCGACAGAGGGTTCTTGGCCAACCACCGCTAAGGAAATGGCCGAGACCAGCGCCGAAGCATCTGGCGTCTCCATCATCCGCTGCTCCCCTGTCTCCTCTTCCCCGGCTCGGTCTGCTTTGGCCACTAGCTCGACAGGCGAGGGTGCAGGTGTCTCTACTCCGGCCGAAGGAGGAGCTTCGAGTAGAGCCGGACCCGAGAACGCCATCCACGAACTTCTCTCTCGCGTCTGGGATCCCTCCAGATGTGCCCGAAGCCCCGTAAATATTTGCCTCAGGAGCGGGTCCTCCATCTGGGCCGGAAGCTTCGGGAAAGGCGGAAGTGGAACCATCAGTCGGGGTAGACGCCCCGCTTCCACTAGTGCAGCAAGACTCGCCGCCCCTAAGTCGGAGACGAGAGCCGGCCCCTCCACCGCTATCGGGGCGACGCTTGGTCGCCGCTTGGCCACGGCCTTTCGGACACGACCAGAGGTCTTCTCCGGTTCCGGCATCGCCTGACCATGTGGAGGGAAATCAGCCATTCGCCATCCAGAATAAATCATGCGAGGGCAGGAGGCGAAAAGAGATCTCGAAACCCGCATGCTTACCTCAGCCACTGATATGCCGCTTTCAGGCGCAATCTCCCCCTCCTCCAGAGGCTCGCCTGCCAAAGGTCCCAGCGATGCGTCCTCCTGAAGGGCCTCAAACAGAAGGGCCAGTTTGCCCATGCCAACAGCAACCCCCGCCGGGCGGTCAACTGGCGCAGTTGGAGCAGCCCCTCCTGCGGCCTCCGGCTTAACTGATTCCTGCAAAGAACCGACACAAAAAAACAGCGTCAGTAGGCGACCACCAAGGCAGCCCTACACCAAAAAAAAAACACACGCCGACGACAGCAGCCTCCATCAAGCTGAGCGCTTCAGCAAATGAAAAGCCTTAAAGGCCGGTTCGGGCGGCCCGATGCCTCAAGACGCTACCTCAGCGGGAGCTGCTTCGTCGGAAGAATAGTCGTAGTCTACCTCTTCCCCGGACGGAGACTCGACTGCCGCTGGCTCGGCCGGTGCCGGCAAAGGGGCCTCCACCTCGAGCTCGACGACCGGCGCCTCCTCTCGCGGACTGGGTGAGGCCGCCATGCCGGACTTCAGCCTCTTCCGCACATACAGCTGCGTCGCCGGGAGGTGCACTCGGGGGCCAAATAGCCCAGTAGCTGCTCCAGCTGCACCTGTCACATAAAAAAGGGCACGGGTCATGTCAAGCCCAATCGGCTCCCAAAGGATGAAAGAGGTAAAATGGGCCGACAAAGGCAAATACCTTCTTCGACCTCTACAGCACGGGGCGACCCACGGACTTCCTTGATAGGCAAAGCCTTCTCAGGAGTCGCAGCCTTGCCCTCACCCGGAGTTGACACGGGCGCCGGTCCCTCCACGCCGCCCCCGAGGAAGAAACGCATCGTCCCCATGCGCGTGCGCAGGGCCAGTTCAGGAGGGAGATCCATCATGGACGACGTAGGCGACCGCCGAGCCTCACCAGTATCACGACTCGGCCCGGTCTGGACGGCCGCAAATGCCTCGAAGGACGGGATAGCGGCCGCCGGTGAGGCTACTGTCGTACCCAGGGCTTCCTTGGCCCGCCTCCGCTTGGCCGCCTGTTCCCCGGCCACCTTGGCAGTAGCCAACGCCTTTTTGACAGGCGACTTCGCTCGAGGCCTTTCCTTGGCCTGCAGTGAGGGAGCCGGAGCCGCCACCGAGGCCGCCTTTGCTACGACCGCGGTCGCACCCATGACAGGCGCAGGCATAGGAGCCGACCCCTCCACATCAGGGGCGGGCGCGGACACGGGCTCTTCCACAAGGGCTGAGACAAAAAAATACAGTCAAGCGTCAGGGCCCTGCTTCAAATAAATATATATATATAAAAAAGAGAGAAAACTTAAAGGAGGTGCCGACGGTCGAAGGCACTGACCGGCAGGCGGGCTGGGCTCGGGCCGAGCGACTTCAAATTCCTCGAAGGTTGGGACCCGTAGCACTGAAGGAACAGCGGTCGGGGCTTTGGCCGCCTCCGTCTTGCGTCGCTTCGTATCCCGCTGCTTGGCCGCCTTCGCGGCATCCATTGCTTTCTTCACGGGAGATTTCGCCCGGGGCCTCTTCGCGGCCTTGGGCAAAGGAGCCGTGGTCGGGGCCAGCGGCGCTGCTTCAAAATACGCAGGCTTCTTCACCAGCCGGAGGAGATTCCGGTACGTGGCCATCTGCGTGCTGTCGGGATGGTCTGCAAAGAAAAGAGGGGAAAGAACGAACATGCATATACCATTAGTACCTAACCCACCGTAAAGGCCGCAGCGCTAAGGGACAAAACCGAAGAGCAAGAGGGAACTGAGTACCATGAGGGCCAGTGTACAGCCGCAGCGTGATCGGCCAGTAGCTCAGGGACGTCTCCTTGTCCCGACGTGCCGCCTCCCGGACTAGCCAGCAAACGTCCTCAATGGTTTGACACCGGTCCGTGAGGTTGGCCAGATCCGCGTGCTTCTTGGAAGAGAGGTGACAGAAAAGATTGAAGTGGTCTACGCCCCACCCATCAGCATAATAATAAGGGATGTGCAGGCGCTTGCCCAGGATGGAGGCCGTCACATCTTCAATCTTCATCCCATTTACCCGGAGAAGGACATATAGCCACGTGGTATCCTTATAGTTCTCGGGCTTCCTTTCCTCCCGCCTCATGAACGTGCGGTACAGGCAGGCCAAGTCCCTCTCTGGGCGCCAGCTCTTGGCAGGAGTCCCCTCTTCCTCTATGGGGAATGGGTAGTTGATGAGCTCCAGACGGTCGCTCCCCACCCGGCACAAGTCCCGCAGCGTCTTCTCGTAGTCATCCTTGGCCACCGGGGGTAGCTCCACCTTCGGCGTCGGCCTCTTATCCCGGGCTTCCCGGCGAGCCGCCAGATATGCCGCCACCTCCTTCTCCTGCCTATTCTTGAGCCGAAGAAGATGATCTGGCTCAATATCAAGTACTGGCACTGGCTGCCGGCTGAGGAACCTCCTTTCGGCGCCATCCCAACAATCGGTTTTGTGCAACCGATAGAAAGCCGTCCGGGCATTCCACCACTTTATATAATCTTGGGTCACTCGGGGAACACGACCCGGGGCCGGTACTCTGAAGGAGGCGGAGTCCGCTCGGTGGAAGAAGTCCCACCAGCTCCTGGCGTGCTCAGGAACTGAGCTCCCCCGGACGTTCCGCGAAGGCAAGCCGAACTGTGCGTGATAAGCAGGGATATGCTGGTCATACCCGAAATTGCGACCGAACCGGAAGGGGTAGTACGGCTCCAGCAACACGTTCTCCCCTTTCCTGAACACCAGCACGCTCGGGCGAATTGACAGCGCCCAATCCCTCAGCTCGGGCTCCAGCAACGGGCGCACCACGTTTTCCTGGCTGATAGGGTGGACATACCGCTCCACCTGGTCATCCTTACACTCTCTCTTATTATTCACAAGGGGGCTTGAATGCGCGGCCAGCGTCCAGAAATGAATGGTACCGGCCGCATCCCGGGGAACCGTAGTCAACCGGCCCCGAATATCATACATCCGCATGGAAGTGGAAGCCGGCTCTGCAGTCGCGAATTCCAGCATCCTCGGTACCAGCCCCCAATCTTGAAGGACTCGCGGGGCAAACTCCGGAAACAGTGAACAAACCCACGCGTTGAAGAAGTGCAGTGGGCACACATACCGGGCCTGCCGCGGAAACTGGTGCGTGCTGATATCCCCCAAGGCCTTGTAAATTAAACAGAGGGTCGCCGGGCACAGAGAAAGTTTGATCCCCCACGCCATCTGGCACGCCGGGTAGATGGCATCCGGCCGGATGACTGTCTCGTCGCCGTACGGCATGGCAAATGAGCATAGCCAGTATGTGAGATAGGCGGCGCAGTGGGTCTGGGGATCCAAGCCCATCGGGTTAGGGCCGCTCCGACGCCCTCTGGACGGGATCTTCACGTCGAGCTTCGGCTTCGCGCGTTTCTTGGGAGCCACGGCAGTACCGACGCAGGGGAATTCCTCGTACCGCTTCGGCCCGTCAAAAAAATACTCCAGCCACAGGGGCATGCGCACCCTCTTCCTGTCCCCGCGGGCGGGCTGCTTCCCCTTGTGCGATGCCTGGTATAGTTCCCGGTACGCCTTCATCAGATACCGGTATGAGTACCCAAGAGAATAGTAGCCATCCCCGTTAGTCTCGTCCTTGATCAGGTCGGGGAGGCATACTTCCTCATAAGGCTCCCCGTCGATGGGCAGGCCGCTCAGCTGGCTGAGACTCCATAAATCCAGAGAAGTCTCGCCCTCCGCCGTGTAGAAGGTGTTAGTCGCTGCACTGAACACCTCTATCATGCCGCAACAGAGGCCCTTGGAAATGGGATAGCCATATCGGGAGGCGTACACGCTGTGATAAATGCCGACCCGGACCAGCAAAGGAGCATAGTTGAACAGCACATGCTCCGTGAACTCCACCGCCCTCTCCCGGAAGGTGTGGGCGTCCTGAAGCTTCATCTCCCCGAACCAGCCCAGTGATAAATCATACTTGAATCTGATGGCCAAACAGTCCAAGATGAAGGGCTCTTCTCTGTAGCCCCACTTCAGGGGAGCCAAGAATAGGCCGAACCGAGGCGCCTCGTTGTACACCTTCCCGGCAGACAAGTCCCATCTTGCCGGAGTAAACTGAGGCGCCCGCACCAGCTTGTCTTCGGTCGGCAGCACCCCCTCGATCCCCAGAACTGGCTTCCACTCCCGGGCTTCTCCCACCAGGTACATCGGGATACTTCGGGGAACGCTGTACAATAAGCTATCCCGGGCCAGTAATATAGCCTGCTCGGCCTTCTTCACAACCCGGAAATCTCGCCCTTCCCGCGAGCGAAAATGCTTCAGAAATCGAACCAGGTGCCTGTCCTTCGGGAAGTCCTTCCTGTACTCCGCGGTGACCCGGTCAAATGTGAAGCCGCTGTCAACTCGGGCAAGCCTCTGGAAATCCATGGTCTCCCCGTCAGACTCAGAGGACTCTGCCAAAGCGGCTATTTCTGCATGCTCCCGATCCAAGTCCTCTACGTTTAACCAGGTAACTGCTGGCACCGGACCTCGTGGGATAAGGTCAGCACCAACAGCAGCAGCAGGGGCAGGAGAACCACTTGGAGCAGCCATGTGTCTGCAAAGATATGCAAATAAGAAGATCAGAATGAATCACAAGCAAAAGGACTGCAAAGAAGCTTTACTACAAGTCAAATGAACAAAATATAGCCAATTTCTGACGAAATTTCGGCAGAGTTTCCCCTAGGCCACAGGCGTAAGGGAAAACACGGGTGCGCGTCCACAAGGAGTGACGGCCCCAACAAAGCATGGTGGGCCCCGAGAGGCAACACCAGAAGTCCACCGGTCAAAAGTCTTCTTCCCATGGCTTAAGGCTTCTTCAATAGCACACTGCCTAGTGCCCTCCCCGGCACGCCCTGAAGCGGCATTCGCCGGTACACTCCCTCCTGGAGGCCCTCACCGGCACACTGCCCAGTGCCTTCCCCGGCACACCCTGCGGTTGCCCTCACCGGCACACTACCCTGGGTGCCTTCCCCGGCACGCCCACAGGTGCCTCCCACGGCACACCCACAGACGCCTTCGCCGGCACAGCCAACTCGGGCTTCCCCGGCACAGTCCCCCTGCAACGGCCTTCCCCGGCACACCCGCCAGGGTTGCCCCCCCGGCACGCCTCCGAAGGCCCTTTGCCGGCACGCACATCTGCCCGCTCCCCGGCACACTTGGCGCCTCTCTTCCCCGACACACCCTGAGGAGGAGCTTCCCCGGCATGCTCCGAGGGTCCCTCGCCGGCACGCCCTAGAAGGCTTCCGCCGGCACGCCTGTAACCCCTTCTCCCCGGCACGCTCAGTCCGTCAGTGCAACCGGCGGCATCCCACAGCAAAAAAAGAAAGGGGAAGAAGATGGAAGGAGAAGAGAGGAAGGGAGAGGAGGAGAAGAAGAAGAATAAGGGAGGAGATAGAGGGAAAGACGGAGGAGGGAGGGGTGCGACCACCCCCGACCGCCGTCCACGGTGGAGAAAAGAGGAGGGGAAGAGGACGAAAGAGGAAGAAAAGAGAAGGGAAGAAGAAAGAGGAACGGGGGGGGCTCCACGGCCGTCTCCTCACCACGACACCGGCGATGGTGGTGCCCACGACCGCCGTCAACGGTGGAGAAGAAGAGGAAGGGTGGGGGAGCTCGTTCGCCCGGTCACCGGAGAGAAAGAAAGAGAGGGAATAGAGGGGGGGGAATTCGAACGGAGTGACCGTTCGAAACACCCCCGCGCCCCCTTTTATAGAAAAAAGAGAAAAAGAAAGAAAAGAAAGGAAAAAAGGGGGGGGAGAAAAGAGAGAGGGGAAAATAAAAAAGGGAATGAAAAGGGGGGGGAGAAAATACAAGAAAGATAAAAAAAAAGAAGAGAAGAAAAAAAAATAGAAAGAAATAAAAAAAGGGAAGAAAAAATATAGAAAGAGATAGAAAGGAGAATAAAAAAAAGGGGTGATGAAAGAAGAAAACAAAAAAAAGGAAAACAAAAATTATTATAAATAATATGTATACATACTTACATGCATATATATATATATGTATACATACATATATGCATCTACTTATATATATATATATATATATAGATATGCGCAAATGAGGCACAATAATAAGGTCCTTCCGAGGGGACGTCCCGTCCCCACGGTCTCGGGCGGACATGCACCCGTGCAAATGGAGGCGACGCTACCCCTGCACACTCTACCTTTGCGACGGTGCCATTCCCATGCCAACAAACGGGCCCGTCCCCGGCACGTGGCCCGGGCCTCAGCCACCCGCGTCACACAATATTGCCATCACGGGCCCTACGCCCGGATCGGCAGAACCTCTATCCTTGCGTTGGCGTTAATCCCTTGCCAACGAATAAGTCCCTTTCTGGCGCAAGGCCTCGTGCCCTAGCCACCCGCTCCACACAATATTGCCATTACGGACCCTACGTCCGAGTCGGCACAAATTCTACCCTTGCGCTGGCATTAGTCCCTTGCCACCGAATAAGTCCCTTTCTGGCGCAAGGCCTCGCGCCCTAGCCGCTCGCTCCGCACAATATGGTCATTACGGACCCTACGTCCGAATCGACACGAATTCTTCCGTTGCGCTGGCATTGTCTTCTTGCCAACGAATGAACCCTGTCTTCCGGCGCAAGGCTTCGTGCCCTAGCCTACCCACGCATATCACTCATTCATCAAAAAAAATAATAAAATGAAATGGGGTTAAAAATAGAGATACCCCGCCGGACTTGTCCCTACACCGGAACAAGGGTAAAAATGGCAATAACCCGGCCGTGGCGAAAACCCGAAGGGGCGCTACGGGCAAAATTGGGTACCCCGCCGCGTGAAAACCCGAGAGGGCGCGTGGGCAAAAGCAAGAGGGGGCCGGTACCGGCGAAAACCCGAAAGGGCGCTTGTATCGGTAATGTGGTACCAAAAAAAAGAAGAAAGAGAAAGAACAGCCAAGAGGCTAAGAGATCAAACAAACCATGTCAGTTCCCGGCATCTCGTCGGCACTGACGAAGAGGCTAAGAGACCAAGAGACTAAGAGACAACAAAGCATGTCAGTTCCCGGCATCTCGTCGGCACTGACGAAGAGACCAAGAGACCAAGAGGCTAAGAGATCAAACAAACCATGTCAGTTCCCGGCATCTCGTCGGCACTGACGAAGAGACCAAGAGACCAAGAGGCTAAGAGAACAAACAAACCATGTCAGTTCCCGGCATCTCGTCGACACTGACGAAGAGACCAAGACCAAGAGACTAAGAGAGTACAAAGCATGTCAGTTCCCGGCATCTCGTCGGCACTGACGAAGAGACCAAGAGACCAAGAGACTAAGAGACAACAAAGCATGTCAGTTCCCGGCATCCTGTCGTCACTGACGAAGAGATCAAGAGACAAAGAGACCAACATACTACTTCAGTTCCCGACACCTCGTCGGCACTGATGAAGAGACAAAGAGACCAACATACTGCTTCAGTTCCCGACACCTCGTCGGCACTGATGAAGAGACAAAGAGACCAACACACTACTTCAGTTCCCGACGCCTCGTCGGCTCTAACAAAGAGACCAACAAACAACAAACCAGGTCGGCTCTCGACACCCCGTCGGCATCGACAAAGAGAGAAGAGACGAGGACACCCACGGGCACCGCCCGGCTCATCCTTCGCCTGCGCTACCCGTGGGTGGGGGGCATTTGTGGACACCGAAAATCGCACATCTAAATGTCATGCTCGGCCCAGCATCGACAACGGTGCCGAGTGAAGAAACCCCGGAGAAATCAAGCATAAAAGGGCCCCACAGCCCGTGGGCCTCGAAGAAAATCAAATGGGCCACGGCTCATGCTCACAATGGGCTCAAAATCGCCCACTTAGCCCTTCAGCGGCACGCCCAGTTGAGGCTTCAACGGCACGCCCTGGAAAGCCCTCCAGCGGCACGCCCCCTTCAACGGCACGCCCCAAAGGGGGGGGCTCAGCGGCACGCCCCAAAGGGGGGGCCTCCAGCGGCACGCCCCCAGGTGGCTTCAGCGGCACGCCCCTTTGGGGTTCAGCGGCACGCCCAGTTGAGGCTTCAGCGGCACGCCCAGTGAGGGCCTCAACGGCACGCCCAGGAGGGCCTCCAGCGGCACGCCCCCAGGTGGCTTCACCGGCACGCCCCTTTGGGTGTTCAGCGGCACACCCCTTTGGGATTCAGCGGCACGCCCTTTGGGTGTTCAGCGACACGCCCCTCAGGGCTCTTCAGCGGCACACCCCTTTGGGTGTTCAGCGGCACGCCCTCAGGGCTGTTCAGCGGCACGCCCTCAGGGCTCTTCAGCGGCACGGCTGTTTTGTGCTCCCAGCGGTACGCCCTTTTGGCTCCCCTGCGGCACGCTGGTTCAGCCCTTCGACGGCACAGCGTGAGGCACTTTCAACGGCCGACGTGAAGCCCATGCCCTACATATCCTCGGCGCGCAGTGGCCGATCCGAGGTGTCGACCGACGACTGGGCCACGTGAGCTACCCCCCTGACAACCCAGGACGTGGCAGGTCAAAGGCCATCATCACGAGGCCACCTTCCCGCCTTCAACGGCGGTGCTCGGAAGGCTTCCCGCGGCTGGAGGTATAAAAGACACTCCACTTCAAAGGGAAAAAAGGAGGAAGGCCAAGGAAGAAAGCCAGAGAAGAGGAGGACAACAGAGAGAAGAGGAGAGGCAGGCAGACGCACACACGCAGAAGAAAAGAGAAGAAGAGAGAAGAAGAAGAAGAGGCTCCCTCCCTGCCGGGAGCTTCCTCCGACGACCACCACCACCACCGGAAGGGAGCAAGAGTAAGGGAGAGAGGGTTCGATGTAACGGGGAAAGAGTTAGGGGCGGCCGGCCTCCCTCCTGCCCTCCGTTCTTCCTCTTCCTTTTATGTCTTCTTTTCTTTTGTGGGGCCTTTTCCCCTTTCTTGGCCATGGCATCATCTTTGGCATTCTTTTTTGCTATGATATGTATATAGGGCCGTGCCCTCTCGATTCCCATGAATGAAAGTTGTTCCTCTCGGGTTTTCTCTTCGATTTCGTTGGCTTATGCTAGTCCTCGCGGTTTCCAACGGGCTGTCCGTTCTTCCCTCCGTCTCCCCGTTCCTCTGGTGTTCTTGGGGCCTCCGTGTCTATATGACCGTCCTCCCACGATCCTTAGCCTTATAGGCCCTTCGATTCCTTCCGTGGCCCTCTGCCATGTCCACCGATTTAGGAAGGAGGAAGACCCTCACCCTCTCTCCCAATACGCAGCAGCTAAGTGGATTCTCCCCCGGCCTTGAATCCCTCTCCCACGCTCCTGGATGGCCTGCAGATCTCCCAGCCCACACACTCAATCCCCTTTGATCCTCCAGCGATGCCCCTTTTCAGCCCTCAGCGGCACACCAGTTTTGGCCCTCAGCGGCACACCTCATCTATTCTTGGCCGGCACACCTGTTTGGTCCCTCAGCGGCACGCCCATGGAGGCTGTCCAGCGGTACACCTCCTTATCTATCCTTGGCCGGTACACTCCCCTTTCTGCCCTCAACGGCACACCCCTTTCTGCCCTCAGCGGCACACCCATACTGTGTCACCCCTCGCCGGCACACTCCTTGGCCGGTACACTCCCCAGCTGCCCTCAGCGGTACACTCCCCTTTATGGCCTTAAGTGGCATGCCCTTCAGTCCTTCAGCAGCCCACTCCTTGGCTTTGCCCCCGAGCCCTTCCCTTTACGTTTTCCGAGGCTCCTTAAAGGTGTTGCTCCCCCGGGGGCCCACCTCCAGTTGTCGGGTTCCGCCACTCCATGTGGGCGCGTTCCCTTTATCTCCCTTACGCCCCGGGTCAAGGGGAGATGCTGCCGAATTTTTGTGAGAAATAATGAAACATTAAAAGAGGCAAAAGGAGGCAACAAACGAGCAAGATAATTAATGAAACCTCCCAACTCATCTAACCACTGCCGGCACCATAACGAGAGCTGGACCAATTAACGACCCGACGGACCGAGCTTCCGATTACGGCAAAGGGGCTGAATAGAACAAGGCCAAGAAGAAGTTTATATAGAACTACGTGAAAATTAAAGATAAGAAGAAAAGAAAAGCCTTAAAACAAATAGTAAAAGAGAGAGCCTTCACCGGCATGCCTGCCCCTATCCTCCACTCAGATGGACCTCCGCCAGTGCACTCCTTCCAGCCTCTAACGGCACACTTCTATTTAACCCCTTGAACCCCCAGTGGTACACCCCTATAGCCTTCAGCGGCACGCCCGTTCTGCCCTCAGCGGCACGCTTCCCTTCAACCCTCAGCGGCACGCCCTCATTGGCCCTCAGCGGTACGCCTTTTTCAGCCCCCAGCGGTACGCCCCCTTGGCCTTCAGCGGTACGCCCTTTGGCCTTCAGCGGTACGCCCCTTTCAGCCCTCAGCGGCACATCCCAAGCCTCCAGCGGTACGCCCTATCCCCTTCGCCGGCACACTATATACATATACGTATATATGACCTGATAAGGGCATTAACAATAGCGAATAAATCAATAAAAATTATGATAATTAAAGGACTCCAAATGTATAATATTAATCACAATAAAAGAGGTGGGAGGGGTAATAAAAAATAATAAATAGCAAACAAATGATAATGATAAGAATAATCATGAATAAAAGAAGAGAAATCACCCCGGACAAAGGCATGGATGAACAATAAGCATCAAATCAGAAATCCCAGAAGATATAACTAAGAAAACCCCAGATAAAAGACATCAAGGCTCACACTGCAGCCCCTACCTCTCCCCGTGACCCGGGACAAAAGGAACAACAACGCCGCCCTTTCAGGTCAAGCCCGAGTCTTGGGAATTACCCCGATATGGCCAGGTCTTGATCTAACCTCGGGCCGACAGCTTAATCGGACCGGATTTGTTTCTCGTCCCGGATACCTTCCGAATCCTCATTGAAATTGCCATATGCTCGGCAGACATTTGAAGGGAACTACCACGGTTTTCTCGCCGCGTTCCTGTTACGGGCCCGTGTCCGAATATGAAAAGGTCCCCGAGCGGCCTATGCGGCCGGCAATTTATGGCTTTAATAAAACCCCCAGTGTGATCTACCTATATCTCTCTCGCATAATTAGTATTACTCTTTTAGGCCGCGGGGCCCCTAATTTCGACAATTAATCAAGGGTATTCCCTCGTATGGGGGATGTAAATGACGTCGTGACCTTCATGGCGCGACGGGATTCGGTCCCGACACGAACCACACAATCATCTGACGAAGTCAGATCGAGCGCACCATGGGCTCTTCGGAGCCCGAATAAATTGTCACTTTGTGACTGGCACGCCCACGCACTTAATAGACGAACCACGCGATGCCAGCGAATTAAATTTTTTTAGTGCGTCCACACCAGGTCACAAGACATCTCAGTCACCGACTCCTTGGCACTCTGAGCGAAATCCTCCGATATGAACGAATGGGACGTGCCAGAATAAAACAAAACTCAAGCCACACAACCCATAATCAGAATAGTCCATTCCACCAACCGTGATGCCTCAGCCTCCGCTCTAGTCATAAGCGTAACTCTGCCTCGGGATATCTGCCTCCCTACAGTAGCTGACCGCGACAACTGTGGAAACTGACCCTATTGCTGGTACTGTTACTGCTGCGGTGGTGGCTACTGGGGCTGAAACTGCTGCTGCTGCTGCTGAAACTGGTGCGGCTGATGCGGTCTCTGAGGATAGTCACGTGCCATGTGCCCCCCCTGATCACACCTGAAGCATATCACGGGTGCCGAGCACTGTCTTCCTGGATGAAAATCACTGCATCGAGGACACACACTGTAATGTCCTGGATCTTTCAGATCCATCCTTGTGGGTCCCGAATCTGGTCTATCGGAGTGTCCGAATCTGTTGTGTCCAAAATTTCGTTTCGGACATCTTTCATGTTCGGATCGGTGCGATCCGGAGTCGTTTTGGAGGCCCAGAGTGTGTCCGCGAGTTTTCCGTGCGTGTTTTCCGATTTCCGCGTACGGGTTTCGGCGAGTCCTTCGGAACCCTGTAGCGGGTGAACCGGGTCGTTCACCAACCCGCGAGTGGTGCCATTGCGATCAGCGCGTCGAGACGGTCGAGGAGGTGTATTTTTCTATTTTTCGGGATTTTTTCGATTTTCTGGATTTTCTATATATATCAATTCTTTTTCTTTTCTTCTTCTTCCTCCTTCCTTCAACCGTGAGAGCTCCCCCTCTCCCTCGCGGCCGATCTTCTTCTCCCCGGGCGACCGAGACGCGGCCCCTCTCACTCCGGCAACGGCGTGGCAGCGGCGGCGGCGGCGAGGCGGTCCCGGTGGCTTGCTTTTCGCGGCGAGAGGCGGGGCGTTCATGGGAGTAAAAGCTTCATCCTTGATTTCAGCGGTGATTCGGCGGAGCTTTCGCTCCATTGAGGTAGGGAGACGAACCCCCATGCTCATCCCATCGTTCCCCGTGCTTCGTAGGCCGAGGGGAGGTCGAGAGGGGCGTTTTTGAGCGGGTTTGGGTGAAACCATGTTTTTGGGGTTTGTGAGCCGATCCGCCGTTTCTTCACGTTTTTGGCCGATCCGAGGCGGTAGATGCATGCTAGGAGGGTTGGGGAGGGTTCCCCCTTTGTTTCCTCATCATCGGGGGGTGATTGGGGCGTGGAATGGAGTTTTCGGCCATTTCCCGTCGTTCTCGATTTTCCGGGGTGATCGCGGTTCACCAGTAACCGCTATCAATGGTAGCGGTCAGGTGAGGACCGCCTTCATCGGATTTTTGACCGTTAGGCCTTAAAGTGTCGGTGGCTGGTCGCGGTCTTGCGACAGACCGCGACTGTTAGTCGCGGTCTGGGGACGACCGCTATCACCGTGGGGACCGGCACGAGCCTCGAGGCATTTTTGACCGTTGGTTCCTGGTCGCGGTCCCCTTGGGATCGCTACTGTGTGAAGGCGGTCATCAGGCGACCGCCTTCATGTTTCTGGTGCCAGGGTGGTCGCGGTCCCAAGAGGACCGCTACCATGTGGTCGCGGTCCAGGGCAGACCGCTACCACCCGAGGCGGTCCTCCGGTGACCGCGTCTGCCGTTTCGTGCCGATCGAGCCCGGGTGAGTGGGTTCTGACCCCCTTTGTGTTGTCTTACGGTCCGACTGATGCTTGGCATCGTGTGGGGACTGTACGAGGGTGCCGCGGGGACCCCGGGATGTGATGCGTCGGCTGGTGCTACCGAGAGTCGGTGTGGTACAGAGGATGACCTCTGCACCTTGCTAGTGTTGGTCGGTGGTTTCCGTGGATTAGTCCTTACTTCCAGTGACCCTACCACTAGTCGTAGCTTTCCCACGGCACGCGTGTGCTGGCTCGCCTGGGAGTGGCTGAGCGGCATACCCGAGAGAGGCGGTGAGTAGGCTGGTTACCGCAGGGCCCCCGCATACTTCCGAGTCTGGGTTTAGGGGGAAATACCAGCTAGAGGACAGGCCTAGGGCGTACGGTCTGAGTGTGCACACGAGGCTGAGGGTTCGGACCCGCGCTGACGAGCGTGACCTCAGCTAGTCCTTGTTTTGCAGTTACTTCTGGTTACTGAGTGTGTCTGAGTCTCACGCCCGGGGCGTAGTAGCTAGACACTTGTGACGCGGTATAAGACGTCAGGGGACGCATCCGGTCGTTCTTCTAGTGGGTGGTGCTCCTGTTCACTGGCAGGCATGGACTCGTGTTTTGTTGGACCGAGGTTCTGTAGTACGGTACTGTTAGAGTAGACGGCTTTTCCGTTTATTTATTTCAGCTTGTTGGTTCTACCGTACTCCTGTTAGGTAGGGTTACCTTCTGCCTTCTCGCTTCTCGTGCGAGGTGGGGATTCGCTGGATCCCTACTGGGCCAATGAAATGAGGCTCACCCCTGCTTTTCAGGTGAGGCGGGGTCTTCGAGAGGCGCGGCCGAGTTTCAGCGCGGTTCTTCTAGCCAGGGTCAGTCGCCAGTCTGTCAGAGCCGGGGGATGCCCCGTGTAGTTGTACTCCGGGGGATGCCCCGTGTAGTTGTACTTTCTTTTCTGTTGACTGTACTTTCTTTTAGACATGAGACACTGTGGACCTTGTAGCAGTTTATTTATTTATATTATTATGTGCATTTTATTTTTGGATTATTGTGCTATCTCTGTGGTCGTTGCAGCTTCTCTTGTACCCCCACACCACTCCTTTCTACCCTTCCGAGTCTTCGGGCTCGTGGGTTGGTGGGCCGAGATTCGAGACGCTTCGGTTCCTTTCCGGTACTCGGATCCTCGGGTCGTCACAGCTGGTATCAGAGAGAGGTTGTGGAGGTGCATTGGAACTTGGAACGAATTGCAGTGGTCCAGAAGGTCCATGAATGTCCTGTACAGTCGGCGACTGGCTTAGGGTCGTGTGTTTTACTGATTTCCGATTGCTTTTCTTTGTTGCCAGGTGTGTTATGGCGCCACGGAGGAGGACTCGTGCCCAGCAGGGGGAGTCTAGTGGTGGTCCGGAGGAGCAGAGCAGGGCTTCAGTTTCCGAGGGAGTATCTAGAGATGCGAGAGCTCCAGGGATGGACGATTTCTTCCGAGGCATGTTTGAGTATGTGTTTCAGCGGCAGCAGGGTGATCATCAGCAGCAGGGCGGCGATGGTGGTGAGGACCGGACTCGTGGTGGTCATGGTCTTGTGCTGAAGGAGTTTTTGCTGTTCCAGCCTCCTTCTTTCGGTGGGCAGCCAGATCCTGAGGTGGCCAGAGAGTGGCTGGATGATATCCGGCGGATTTTCAGTGCGATGGAGTGTCCCGAGGAGGAGCAGGTATCGTTGTCTACTCATCGTCTTCAGGGACCGGCCCGTACTTGGTGGACGTCAGAGTGGGGTTCAGTGTTCCAGTCTCGTCCTCTTCGACAGATTGAGTGGCAGGAGTTCGTCATGGCTTTTGAGCGTGCCTTCTGTCCGTCCTTTGTCAGGTCGCAGAGGTTGCGTGAGTTCATGGAGCTGACTCAGGGTGACATGTCGGTGATGCAGTACCGTGCCAGGTTTATCGAGTTGGGCCGTTATGCTCCTCATATCATGGCAGATGAGGAGGTGAAGACCGATCAGTTTGTTGGTGGTCTGAGGCTGGAGTTGAGGCATCATCTTCTTGCGTCGGGTTTGACCAGTTTGGATGCGGCATGTAAGGCAGCAGCGACGCTGGAGAGAGATTTGCAGAAGGTTCGAGGGCAGGGCAGGGCAGTGCTAGTCAGGTGCAGGCAGGTTTTGGCCAGCCGTCAGTAGTGCAGCAGCAGAGTACCGTCCAGCTCTCGGCAGGTGGTTCAGTGGCGACGCAGTCTGTGGCTCCTGTGCCAGAGTCTTCGTCCTTTGGCTCGAGGCTCAAGAAGTTACTCAAGGAGGCGGGCCTTGGCGGGAGACGCCGGGGTAAGAAGGGGCAGTCACAGCAGGAGTCGTCGGCCAGTGATCAGCAGTCCGTGGCTTTGCAGCGTCAGGGTTCCGTGTCAGGTGCTCGGGGCGGTTGTCCCAAGTGCGGTGGTTCTCATCCAGGCAGACCGTGTTCGGCGCCCGTGATTTGCTTTAGGTGCGACCAGCCGGGGCACATGGCACGTGACTGTCCGCAGAGACCGCGCCAGCCGCACGAGTTTCAGCAGCAGCAGCAGCAGTTTCGGCCCCAGCAGTCATCAGCACAGCCGCAGCAGTACCAGCAGCAGGGACAGTTTCCTCAGTTGTCGCGGTCAGCTACTGTGGGGAGGCAGAGATCTCGAGGCAGAGTGACTCACATGACCAGAGCAGAGGCTGAGGCGTCGCATCTGGTGGAAGGTACTCTTTCGATTTTGGGTTGTGCGGCTCGTGTTTTGTTCGATTCAGGTGCTTCTCATTCGTTCATCTCGGAGGATTTTGCTCAGAGCGTAGAGGACCCGGTGACCGAGGTGTCCTGTGACTTGGCGGTAGAGTTGCCTACCGGTGACTTCATGATCACCCCGTACTGCTTTGAGAAGGTACCTGTATGGGTGGAAGGGCGGAACTTGCCGGCTAGACTCTACGCGTTACCGCTTCAGGACTTTGATGTGATTTTGGGCATGGATTGGCTCGAGGCTTATCATGCCTTGGTGGATTGCGGCTCGAAGAAGGTCTACTTCCGACAGCTTCGTGGACCCACCTTCTATTTCCAAGGTATTCGGTCTTCCTCTTCTCGCTTGTTTATTTCGGCTATCCGTGCGCGTCGTTTGCTTGATGCAGGTTGTCAGGGCTTTCTCGCATCCGTGGTTTTGGTCGAGCGACAGGGTCCTGAGGTAGAGGACATTCCTGTCGTGTGCGAGTTTCCTGACGTTTTTCCCGAGGAGCTACCAGGGTTGCCACCGCAGCGAGAGATTGATTTCGTGATTGAGGTGGTGCCAGGGCACGGCGCCTATGTCGAAGGCCCCTTATCGGATGGCGCCTGCCGAGTTGCGAGAGCTGAAGGCGCAGTTGCAGGAGTTGCTGGCCAAGGGGTATATTCGTCCTAGTTATTCCCCGTGGGGTGCGCCGGTGTTGTTTGTGAAGAAGAAGGACGGTAGTTTGAGGCTGTGTATCGACTACCGTCAGTTGAACCAGGCGACTGTTAAGAACAAGTATCCGTTGCCTCGGATTGATGACTTGTTCGATCAGCTTCAGTCGGCCCGAGTGTTTTCGAGGATCGATTTGAGATCGGGCTACTATCAGCTGCGGATCCGAGAGTCGGACGTGGAGAAGACAGCGTTTCGGTCGAGGTATGGGCATTATGAGTTCTTGGTGATGCCGTTTGGGCTCACCAATGCCCCCGCAGCGTTTATGGACTTGATGCATAGGGTGTTTCGTCCGTACTTGGACCAGTTTGTGGTCGTGTTCGTGGACGATATCCTTGTATATTCGCGGTCTGCTGAGGAGCATGTGCATCACTTGAGGGTGGTGTTGCAGACCCTGCGTGGTCACCAGTTGTATGCGAAGCTCAGTAAGTGCGAGTTCTGGCTTCGTGAGGTGCACTTTTTGGGGCACGTGATTTCTGGTGAGGGTGTTTCCGTGGACCCGGCCAAGGTCGAGGCGGTGGTGCAGTGGCCGAGGCCGAGTTCTGTCACGGAGATTCAGAGTTTCTTGGGGCTCGCAGGTTATTATCGGAGGTTTATTCAGGATTTTTCTCGTATTGCAGCCCCGATGACCAGGCTTACGCGGAAGGACGTGCCGTTCGTCTGGACGGAGAGTGTGAGCGGAGCTTCGTGGAGCTGAAGAGATTGCTTACCACTGCTCCGGTTTTGGTGTTGCCATCTGGCTCGGGTGGTTTCGTGGTGTGTACGGATGCTTCCGGGGTAGGCCTCGGTGCTGTGTTGATGCAGCATGGGAGAGTTGTGGCGTATGCGTCGTGCAGTTGAAGCCACATGAGGCGAACTACCCTACTCATGATCTTGAGTTGGCAGCGGTGATCTTCGCTCTGAAGATCTGGAGGCATTATTTGTACGGCGAGAGGTTTGAGCTTTTCACTGACCACCAGAGTTTGAGGTATGTGTTCACGCAGAAGGATCTTAACCTCAGGCAGAGGAGGTGGATGGAGTACATGAAGGATTATGATGTTACTCTGTCTTATCAGCCTGGCAGGATGAACGTCGTGGCTGATGCCCTGAGTAGGAGGGTATCGGTCAGTCGGTTGTTGTTGAGGAAGTGGAAGCTTTGGGAGCAGGTTCCGGCCATGACTTTTAGACTCAAGGTCCCGCAGGACCAGGGTTCGGCTGTCCTTGCGAGTCTGACTGTCACGCCCGCGGTGCGTCGACAGGTGACTGAGGCTCAGCGAGCGGACCCCGAGCTACCTCGTATTTTGTCGATGGCCGAGGTGGAGTTTGGCGAGGATGGAGCTGTGAGGTTCAGAGGTAGATTGTATGTGCCAGCCGAGGGGCAGGTGCGGCGTACTGTATTGCGTGAGGCTCACGGGAGTCGGTATGCCGTGCACCCCGGATCAGCTAAGATGTACCAGAACCTGAAGAGGCAGTTTTGGTGGCCTGGTATGAAGAGAGATGTTGCAGAGTTTGTGGCCAGGTGTTTGACCTGTCAGCAGGTGAAGGCTGAGCACCAGCGACCAGGAGGCACACTTCAGCCCTTGGACATTCCTGCGTGGAAGTGGGACCACGTGACCACTGATTTCGTGGTTGGATTGCCGAGGACGTCCAGTGGGGAAGATAGTATCTGGTTGCTAGTGGATAGACTGACGAAGACGACGCGGTTGCTGCCGGTCAAGGTCAGTTGGAGCGTGCAGCGTTTGGCTCGTCTGTACATGGAGCGGATAGTCCCGTTGCATGGAGTCCCTATCTCCATTGTATCGGATCGTGATCCCCGTTTCACTTCTGGATTCTGGAGGAGTTTCCAGAGGGCTCTAGGCACTGAGTTGGCATTCAGCTCGGCCTATCATCCTCAGTCGGACGGTCAGTCTGAGCGGACCATCCAGACTTTGGAGGACATGCTGCGAGCGTGTTGCTTAGAATGGCAGGGGAGTTGGACCCACCATTTGCCATTAGTGGAGTTTGCCTATAACAACAGCTATCATTCGAGCATCGGTATGGCTCCCTATGAGGCATTGTATGGGCGACCTTGTCGGACTCCGCTCGATTGGTTTGAGGTAGGCGAGCGTGCCTTGACCGGACCAGATTTGGTGCAGCAGTGTGTTGAGGTGGTGCATCTCGTTCGGCAGAAGATGTTGGCAGCTCAGAGCCGACAGAAGAGTTATGCCGATCGGAGGAGGCGACCTCTCAGCTTTGCTGTGGGAGATCGAGTTTTCTTGAGAGTGTCTCCCATGAAGGGCGTGATGCGCTTCGGTAGGCGTGGGAAGCTGAGTCCCCGCTACATTGGCCCCTTTCCCATCGTTGAGCGTGTTGGGGAAGTTGCTTATCGGTTGCAGCTACCTCCGGAGCTTTCCGCGGTGCATGATGTGTTCCATGTGTCGATGCTTCGGAAGTATATGCCCGATGACTCTCATGTTCTCGAGGATGCCGTTTGGCCTGATGTGACCCCAGATCTGTCCCTTCCAGAGTTTCCTGTTCGCATTGAGGATCGGCGAGAGCAGCGCCTGCGAAACAAGGTTATCCTCTGTTAAGGTAGTCTGGCAGCGTCATTCTGGCGGCGAGGCGTCTTGGGAACGCGAGGATGAGATGCGAGAGTTATATCCGTATTTGTTTGTGTGAGTCTGTCCCCGTCCTTGTGCTTTGTTCTTGAATTTCGAGGACGAAATTCCTTTAAGGGGGGAGGGCTGTAATGTCCTGGATCTTTCGGATCCATCCTTGTGTGTCCCGGATCTGGTCTATCGGAGTGTCCGACCCTGTTGTGTCCGAAATTTCGTTTCGGACATCTTTCGTGTTCGGATTGGCGCGATCCGGAGTCGTTTTGGAGGCCCGGAGTGTGTCTGCGGCTTTTCCGTGCGTGTTTTCCGATTTCCGCGTACGGGTTTCGGCGAGTCCTTCGGAACCCTGTAGCGGGTGAACCGTTTCGTTCACCAACCCGCGAGTGGCGCCGTTGCGATCAGCGCGTCGAGACGGTCGAGGAGGTGTATTTTTCTATTTTTCAGGATTTTTCTGATTTTCCAGATTTTCTATATATATCAATTCTTTTTCTTTCCTTTTTACCTTTTTCTTTTCTTCTTCTTCCTCCTTCCTTCAACCGTGAGAGCTCCCCCTCTCCCCCGCGGCCGATCTTCTTCTCCCCGGGCAACCGAGACGCGGCCCCTCTCACTCCGGCAACGGCGTGGCAGCGGCGGCGGCGAGGCGATCCCGGTGGTGTGCTTTTCGCGGCGAGAGGCGGGGCGTTCGTGGGAGTAAAAGCTTCATCCTTAATTTCAGCGGTGATTCGGCGGAGCTTTCGCTCCATTGAGGTAGGGAGACGAACCCCCATGCTCATCCCATCGTTCCCCGTGCTTCGTAGGCCGAGGGGAGGTCGAGAGGGGCGTTTTTGAGCGGGTTTGGGTGAAACCATGTTTTTGGGGTTTGTGAGCCGATCCGCCGTTTCTTCACGTTTTTGGCCGATCCGAGGCGGTAGATGCATGCTAGGAGGGTTGGGGAGGGTTCCCCCTTTGTTTCCCCATCATCGGGGGGTGATTGGGGCGTGGAATGGAGTTTTCGGCCATTTCCCGTCGTTCTCGATTTTCCGGGGTGATCGCGGTTCACCAGTAACCGCTATCAATGGTAGCGGTCAGGTGAGGACCGCCTTCATCGGATTTTTGACCGTTAGGCCTTAAAGTGTCGGTGGCTGGTCGCGGTCTTGCGACAGACCGCGACTGTTAGTCGCGGTCTGGGGACGACCGCTATCACCGTGGGGACCGGCACGGGCCTCGAGGCATTTTTGACCGTTGGTTCCTGGTCGCGGTCCCCTAGGGACCGCTACTGTGTGAAGGCGGTCATCAGGCGACCGCCTTCATGTTTCTGGTGCCAGGGTGGTCGCGGTCCCAAGAGGACCGCTACCATGTGGTCGCGGTCCAGGGCAGACCGCTACCACCGGAGGCGGTCCTCGGTGACCGCGTCTGCCGTTTCGTGCCGATCGAGCCCGGGTGAGTGGGTTCTGACCCCCTTTGTGTTGTCTTACGGTCCGACTGATGCTTGGCATCGTGTGGGGACTGTACGAGGGTGCCGCGGGGACCCCGGGATGTGATGCGTCGGCTGGTGCTACCGAGAGTCGGTGTGGTACAGAGGATGACCTCTGCACCTTGCTAGTGTTGGTCGGTGGTTTCCGTGGATTAGTCCTTACTTCCAGTGACCCTACCACTAGTCGTAGCTTTCCCACGGCACGCGTGTGCTGGCTCGCCTGGGAGTGGCTGAGCGGCGTACCCGAGAGAGGCGGTGAGTAGGCTGGTTACCGCAGGGCCCCCGCGTACTTCCGAGTCTGGGTTTAGGGGGAAATACCAGCTAGAGGACAGGCCTAGGGCGTACGGTCTGAGTGTGCACACGAGGCTGAGGGTTCGGACCCGCGCTGACGAGCGTGACCTCAGCTAGTCCTTGTTTTGCAGTTACTTCTGGTTACTGAGTGTGTCTGAGTCTCACGCCTGGGGCGTAGTAGCTAGACACTTGTGACGCGGTATAAGACGTCAGGGGATGCATCCGGTCGTTCTTCTAGTGGGTGGTGCTCCTGTTCACTGGCAGGCGTGGACTCGTGTTTTGTTGGACCGAGGTTCTGTAGTACGGTACTGTTAGAGTAGACGGCTTTTCCGTTTATTTATTTCAGCTTGTTGGTTCTACCGTACTCCTGTTAGGTAGGGTTATCTTCTGCCTTCTCGCTTCTCGTGCGAGGTGGGGATTCGCAGGATCCCTACTGGGCCAATGAAATGAGGCTCACCCCTGCTTTTCAGGTGAGGCGGGGTCTTCGAGAGGCGCGGCCGAGTTTCAGCGCGGTTCTTCTAGCCAGGGTTAGTCGCCAATCTGCCAGAGCCGGGGGATGCCCCGTGTAGTTGTACACCGGGGGATGCCCCGTGTAGTTGTACTTTCTTTTATGTTGACTGTACTTTCTTTTGGACATGAGACACTATGGACCTTGTAGCAATTTATTTATTTATATTATTATGTGCATTTTATTTTTGGATTATTGTGCTATCTCTGTGGTCGTTGCAGCTTCTCTTGTACCCCCACACCACTCCTTTCTACCCTTCCGAGTCTTCGGGCTCGTGGGTTGGTGGGCCGAGATTCGAGACGCTCCGATTCCTTTCCGGTACTCGGATCCTCGGGTCGTCACACACACCCCGAGAACCACTCATTGAGCCCTGGCGCTGGTAGGGTGTGGGCTGCTGAACACTGCTCGCTGATACCTGCCCCTACTCTTTACGATCCCGACGCCTCCTGCCAAAACTAGCATTCTTTAATAGCTTTTTAAGCTTCGATCCAAAGGATGTCGAATCTGCTGTTGAGGCCACGGACGGAGATATCCCTAAGCTGCCTGCTGAGGGCTAGACAGTACTATGTTGTTGCATGACCGTCGACTGACTGAGGCCTGTCTGCATCTGACCGGCACTACCCTATCCTCGAGTCCTTTGCAAATCCTCCTCTAACTTTGTTGCTGCTCTGCAAGCTGTCTCCAAGTTGGCCACACATGATGCAATAAGAGGATGCCTCAGCTGTGACCTCAAACCCCTGACAAACTGCTGGGTCTTCAACTCCTCGTCTGCCATGATGTGCGACGCGTAACGGCCCAGCTCAATAAACCTGGATCTATACTGCATCACTGTCATATCTCCCTGGGTCAACTCTAGGAACTGGTACATCTTCTGCGATCTGATGAAGTATGGACAGAAAACACGCTCAAATGCTGTGACGAACTCCCGCCACGTAATCTGCCGAAGGGGACGTGACTGGAACGCTGCTCCCCACTCTGCCGTCCACCAGGTCCGAGCTGATCCCTGCAACCGATGACTGGCCAACATCACCTTTTCTTCATCAGCGCACTCCATAGAGCTGAATATCCTCTCCATATCATCCAGCCACTCTCTGGCCACATCTGGGTCGGACTGCCCGTTGTAGTGGGGCTGTTGGAACTATAAGAACTCCTTCAGTACATGTGCACAACCACCCCGAGATGACGAGCCCTCGCCAGCATCACCCCCTTACTGTTGAAGAACATACTGATACATGCCCCTGACGAACTCCTCTGCACCAAGAACTCTCGCCTCTCTAGCCATGTCTCCCGGAAGCGATGCTCTACTCTGCTCCTCCTGGCCCTCGCCTAACTCTCCCTACTGGGAGCGAGTCCTCCTTCTCGGTGCCATAACCCCCCTAATAACAGGAAAATAGCCAGTGGAATCAATAAAACACGTGGTAACCTAAGCCAGTCGCCGACTGTACAGGACATTCGTGGACCTTCTGGACCACTGCAATCATCTTAGGTTCTTATGTACCTCCACAACCCCGCTCTGATACCAACTATAATGACCCAAGATCTGAGTACCGGAAAGGAACCGGCACGACTCGAACCTTGGCCCGCCACCCACTAGTCCGGAGACTCGGAAGGGTTAAAGGATTGTGTGAGGGTACACAAGAATCTAAAATAACTACAGAACAAATCACAATAAACTAGATAATAAATGCATGGAATTAAATAAGTACTGCACTAAATAGCAACTAGGTTCAGTATATCTCATGTCCAATATAAGTGCAGCCAAAAGAAAGAAAGGTATAAGTACACGGGGCATACCCCGACTCTGGCAACTAGCAACTAACCATGGCTACTAGAACCACGCGGGGCCTCAGACGCGCTCCTCGCCAACCTCGCCTCACCTGAAAACACAGGGGTGAGCCTCATCTCATTGGCTCAGTAGGGATCCCGCAGACCCCCACCTCGCGACGAGAAATCAAGACAACAAGGAAAGTAATGTTATATGACAGAAGTACGACAGTAATAACAACAATAATAAATAAACGAAAAATCTCACTACAACTACCTGTACCGACCACGGTCCGACAAGAAAATAGGTTCATACCTACCAGAAGATAGGAGCACCACCCACTAGAAGCAAGGCCGGATGTGTCCCCTGACGTCTTACACTGCGCCCCTGTGTCTCCCTACATGTCCCAGGCGGAGACTGAGACACGCAACAAGTACCACGAACAAGGACTAGTTGGGGTTGCGCTCGTCATCGCGGGTCCAACGGCCCCAACCACGTATGCACACACAGACCATGCGTCCTAGGTCAGATCCTCTAGCTGGTTCTTCTCCAAAGCCCAGACTCAGGCTGCGCGAAGGGGCCCTACGGTAACCAGCCTAAAAATCGTCTCTCTCGGGTAAGCCGCTCCACAACTCCCGGGTGGGTCAGCACACGCGTGACCTAAGAAGGCTACGACTAGTGGACGTGTCACTGGAGGTATGAACTCACTAACCAACGGAAATCACCGGCTAAACACTGACGAGGTACGGGAATGGCCCTCCGTACCAACACCGACTCTCGGTGACACGAATCGGGGAATACGGATGCCCAGGACATGGACGAGGTTAAATCAAACCTCAAGTTATGCGGACACGCCAACCGACGTAACTTACTCCTCTGGGGACCCCTTGGCATACCTATGGCTCTCACTGGGTGCTCGAGGCAACTCTCGGGCCACACGCCACAAGGGACCCCAAAACTAGCTCAACCGGAGGCTAAAACGGCATCCGACAACCCTGGAATATGCGGAAACCAGGTGGCGGTCCTCCCTGGGCCGTCACTCTGGGTGGCGGACAGCTCTGGGCCGCTACCCAAGCCTAGAGGTCTTCTTGAGACCGCTAACGCGGGGTTGCGGCCATTCCATGGCCGCAATGCGAAGGAACCCGGGGGCCTGGTAGCGGCCAGCACCTGGCTGCTAGCACCATGGAAACAGTCACTGCCTGACTGCAACCACCATAAAATAGTCCTGCCCTGACCGCAAGGCGGCTGGGACCCCCAAACGGCTAGTTTGACGCGCCCATGGGGTGCGTTGACTCGCCATAAATAGCGGTCAGCGGCCGGCCGCTACCATAGGGTAGCGGTCAGTCACGAGACTGCAACAAGAAGGGGCGATCTTCTCTAGACCGCAACCCCTACCGACACTTCGAAGTCAGGTAGTAGCCCCCCCAGAGGGCCGCCACAAGGAGAAGGGGGCCTCAGGTACGACCGCTACCTCGATCCGAGTGTGAAATCGGCAGAAATGGCAAAAAACTCCATTCCACTCCCCAATCACCCCCAGGTGACGGGGAAAACAAAGAGGAACTCTTCCTCAGCCCTTCAAGCATCAACCCAGGCCCATAGATCAATCAAAAACCTTGAAAAACACTAGATCCGATGCTCGAACCCTAAACATGGATTTTCCCTTCCCGTCATGAAACACGCCCCTCTCGACCTCTCCTCAGCCAAGAAATCACGAGAAAACAGGAAAGAGGGCAAGGATCGGTCCCCCTACCTCAAGGAAGCCCAAGAACCTTCGAATCGCCGCCGATCTCCAAATCCCGATCAAACCACGAACACCACGCCCTCGCCGCAAGATCACCACCGCCGCGCTCGCCTCGTCACCGCCGTCGTCACCACGCCACCGCCTCGATCCGTCGTCTGCAGCCGGAGAAGGAGGGGGCGCCGCGTCCGTGCACGGGAAAGAGGGGCCAACGGTCGGGAGGGGGAGCGGGGGTTCCACGGGAGAGAAAAGGGGAGGGGGAGAGAAAAAGGGGTTTATTATATAGAAATCTGGAAAAAATCTAAAAATACGAAAAATTGGGAAAAATCATTTGCCCGATCCTCGGAACATGCTCGACGCGCTGGTAACGTCCCGGAGTTGGAGAACGCACCGGTTCACCCTGTACAGGGTTCTGAAGGCTCGTCAGGGAAAAACACGCGTAAAACGCAAGACACTCTCCGGGACTCTCGAAAACGATCTGAAACCCACAAATCCCGATCCGAAGTATATCCGAAAAATTCAGAGAATTACACCATCTGCCAGTCGCATGCACTCTACCCATATGGTCCTCTGTCCACCTGGTCCTCTGTTGCCCACCTTGTTCACGTGCTGGAGCGCCTTCATCAACTTTCCCAACACAACACGACATTGATCGCATGCCTCCTCTTTAACACATGCCTCCCTTTCCTGCACGGCACATCGCTAACCACCTTCCATCATGTGAATGTGAGCAACACCAATTTCACACGTTGCTTTCCCTCAACGGCCTCCCTTCCCTGGGGAGAAATAGGCCCATTATGAATAATTTAATATTTAAGAAAAATAATATTATCAGTATAAACCTAAAAATCATGTAATCATGTAATGTCAATTTAAATATATTTCAAGTCACACTTATTAATTTGTGTCATATTTTAATTAATTATATGAAAATCTAAATTCAATGTGAGAATGAGATTTACTACAAAATTACATAATAAATTGCATTAAAGTCCATAAATGATGTGTGTGACGTAAATAAATATATAAAAATAAGTAATTATCACACCCCATCTTACTCGTTGCTAGTCCTTTAGCAATGCAAACAATTAAAAATTAAAGAGCAATAAGAGTTTAAAAGGTCTCATACGTCATTTCAAGATCATCTTTCACAGAGTCAACCAAGGATCAAGACTTTGGACTCGTCAAAGCATGCTAGCCTTACAAAAGAAATTGATGTTCTTAACTTTCTTAGAACATATCCAAAGTTCTATAACAATTGTGCTCGTGAAATCTAAATCCATGGCTAGACAATTATATCCCTCATATTACTATTCAAGATAGGTGTATTTCAACTTTACACTTTTCAGATTAGAACGTTGAGTATGGTAGCTTTCACACTGCCTTATTTCCTCTCTCTTTTTTCATAACACATGGTGATGCATATCCCTTCTCTGTTTGACGCGAATCTCAACACTTGTCTTTGGTGAAGAGGCCCAGTTAGTAAGATCATAGGCATTTTTCGTGATTTTTTTTCAAAACTTTCCTCACACTTTATTTGGCAGGTAGATTTTTCCAAAGTTATTTCTTCAACTGAAAAATGTAGAGTGCCAGACACCACACTAAATGGCAAAAGCCTTATCCTACTTGCTTCATTAGCGTGCATATGTAAATTTTTTTCTTTTTTTAGTGCTAATGGATTTTAGGTAATTCTAAGTCAATTTCTCGTTGCTAGAAATTAAGAATATTCTATTATCCTTCTCTTTAGGTTATTCCATTCTAGATTTTGTTTTATGAGAGCATGAACCATGAAAACTCAGTTTTTTTTCTGTAAAATAATTTTATTTTCAAATTGTGGCAATATATTGTATGTAATTTCAAAATGGGTTCCCCTCCTCCCAACTTAAATAACATTGTCCTCAGTGGCATGAACAATATATAAAAATAGAATAATGTAGACATGAGCTTTTTGGGAAGGAAAGGTACAACCTAGGGTGTGCAGAAGTGGTCCTCCACGGGCGTCCTCATGAGTGGATACTGCAGACTCCTAAGGACACAAAAATAAAAATAACTTACTAAAAATTTAAAGAAAAATATTGGGTTATCTCCCAACAAGTGTTAAGTTTAATATCTTTAGTCAGACACTACATGATAACCTATTCAGGGTCTCAATAGAACTTTTCATCCCTAATTAATTAGTCATAATGTGCAGGGATTTCAAATAATGATCATATATACCCTTAATTATGACCAAGGGCCTTGTGTATGAATGAAAGACTATAAATGTGTAGTAACTGTGGACGTAAAGCTCCCAAAGTCATTTTATAGACTCTCATTATTTTTTGAGATCATAGAGTGTTGCTTGGTGTTTTCCATGGCCTGAAAGCCTAATAAGGATTAATCATAAGATGATGAGTTAATTATTTAAATCTTGAGATGATTAAATAACTAATTACATTTTAAGTGTTAATATGAAAAAGCTAAGAAAGAGTTATTAAGTTTAGTGGGTCTAAAATCACACTGACATTGAGCTTAGAGGGTCACACATATTAGGGTTATGAACGACGAGAGTATTTATGTAATTATGAACTTATGA
Source organism: Amorphophallus konjac (assembly GCA_022559845.1). NCBI lineage: Eukaryota > Viridiplantae > Streptophyta > Magnoliopsida > Alismatales > Araceae > Amorphophallus > Amorphophallus konjac. The sequence continues at coordinate 189,084 of JAHNEJ010000859.1, forward strand.
TGGTTTTTGTGAAAAGTCAAGAAGTCTATAAATAGTTGCATAGAGGAAAATAAGGGTCAAGCATCCAGGTTTTCCCTAGTCATAGTCGCCCCTTTCTCTCTCTCCTCCTTGGGAGGAGCATGTAACGACCCAAGATCCAGATACCGGGAATTATCCGTTACCATTCGAATTCTGGCCCGTCACTCATGAGTCGGAAGGCTCGGAATGGTTATTTAGGTGTGTGGAAGTACATTGAAGTTGAAAATATTGTTGGAAACAGCTATATAATTAGTTGTTTAAATAACAAGAAATAAATTATATTTTTAATTAATAATCTAACTAAAGAGTCCAGTCTAACCAAGTATAGTCTACAGGGAAAGAAACGTACTTAAGTGGCGGGTACACCCCCGACACCGGCAAGCTGGCAATTACCAACCTCCGTAGTGCACCTCCGAGCCTCGAGAAGGAACCGCTACACCTGAAAATAAAGGGGTGAGTCTCATTTCATTGGCTCAGTAGGGGTCCCACGTGTAAGACCCGGTAGATAGCGGATTCTTATCGGATTATAATATTCAATTTTTCCATGAGTTTGGAAGATTTTAATAGGCTTAATGGGCCAAGTTCAATTGAATTAGCCCATTTGTATAAGGTTTAAAAGCTATATAGGGCATATATGCAATTTTATTTATATTAATGCCTTATTGTAAATTGGGGTTTTTTATCAAAATAATAATAATCAAAACCCTTCTTTTTTTTCTTTTCACCCATGTAGAAGGAACCTCACGGTTCCCTCTCCCTTCCCACGCACCATGCCCCTCTCTCCCCCGTGGTTCTCTCGGCGTGCGACCCCACCCGGTCGAGGGCGACTTGGAGGAGAAGACTCCGGCAAGTTCGGAGCGTCGGTGGTGAGTTCGGGCGGCCGTGAAGGCGGGCTCGTGTGATGGTGGTTTTTCTCCGTCATAGGAGGCGGGTTTAGCGCGAAGAACGGCTTCCTTTCGTGAAACCAAGTAGAGGGATGAATTCTAACTCATTTTAGGATGCTTTTCCTTTCATTTGAATGCCCATTTACGTGTTTATGTGATAGTATTAATCAAAATCCATGGAAATAGTCATTTATGTTTTAATCCATGTAATTTGATCCATGGCCATTGTCCTTTGTGTTTTGGATGTTTAAATGATATGGAATGAATATGTGATAGCAGGAAACAAGTTTAAAGTTGTATTCCCATCGATTTGAATCGATTGGGAGGGGTTCCTATTGAGTTACCCCCATTTCGGGTCGTCTGGGAGGGTTGCGGTCATTTCAGAAACCATTTTTAGTTGGGAATAGGCGGTGGAAGTATAGCATTCCGGAACAGACCGCTACTGTCAGAAAGCGGCCACCTCTCTGACCGCCTATGAGCAATAACGGCCTAGTTCAGATCGCCACACTCCTTTTAACTATTGAGGCGATGAGAGTTTAGCGGCCTAGATCGGACCGCTAATGTCATGGGACGGCCAGCCGCGTGACCGCCACATGACCGGAGCGGCCCAGTCCAGACCGCCATTCTCTTTCAGCCGGTGTACAGCGTTGGTAGGTTAGCGGCCATAGGCTAGCCGCTATTGTCAGTGAAACGGCTAGTCGCCTGACCGTTGCGGCCCAGCCCAGACCGCTAGGTTCCTACATTTTGTAAATTTAACCAAATCTATTTAATTATGTGTTTAATGCTGCATATTTGATATGTTTACACATTTTAATATACTGTGGCATGTTTTTATCCCAGTAGAGTTTATTTCTATTTCCATGGGAATTGAGCCACTAGTCGTAGCCCGACTACCTTTAATGTTGGCCCACCTGGGGGAGGTGGCGGGGCAATCCTGGTGTACGGTTTTTAGGTTAGTTTCCGTGGGCCCCCATGCTTTGCAGTAGCGTCCTACTATGGGGGGAAACTAGCTAGAGGCCTAACTCAAGACATTGAGCTTGTGTGTGCACACGTGGTCAGGGGCGTGGACTTGCGCTGACGAGCGTGACCCTGACTAGTCCTTATCTTGGTTATAGTTACGGTGTCTCGATTATCGTGTTCGAGGCGAGTGGGAGACACCCAAGATGCAGTGTAAGTTGTTAGTGGACGCGTCTGGTCTTTCTTATAGTGGTTTTTCTTCTCTCGTCACTTGGTCTGTGGAAATTTGACTCTAATGGTGAACGAATGATTCTCATGTGTAATTATGTAGTAGTTAGCATGATTTATTCGTATTATCAATCTTCTTTAAATTACTAGTCCTGTATAGCTTTCTTCAATTGTTAAAGTTGCATGCCAGTTAGTTATTCCTTTGAATTTAACTGTTTCGCCTGCACTTTTAGCTGCGAGGTAGGGATCTGTGGAACCCCTACTGTTGAGTCTCCGTGAGTGATTTTGATGATAACAAAACTCTGAGTGGAGGTTTTATCTCGGCCCGTGTTATTAGCTCTTTATATAAAGTTATGGGGTTCAAGTTTAAACTCATAAATTTCAATTAACTCAATGTGTTCTAAATTAAGTTAATTCTATTTAACCTAACCCCAAGATGCTTGTCACATTCATTCACTTAAAGCCCTTATCATCTTGACCTAGTTCTCCGGGCTAACAACTTAGTTTTGCAGGTCCAGGCCATTTCGGTCGACCAGGACCATAGGCCCGGTCGACCAGTTTTTCCAGAGATGAAAAGTGACAAGTTTTACAGGTTTCGGTCGACCAGGACCCTATGACCGGTCGACCGGTTTTTCCAGCAACCAAAAACTCTGAGAGTTACAGGTTTCGATCGACCACCCTGAAATTTCGGTCGACCAGAATTCCCGAGGCCGCCTTTTGTTGACTTTTGGTTCTAGCTCGAAAAGCGGGACTTTCTCCCAATTGTTTAAGCCCTTTGGTCTCAGTCTTGGAGTGATTTATGGATTTGGTTTGGGGACTTGTCTCCTGACCTTCCTAGAGCTATAAAATATCTCCTTGGGGTCATAAACCCTAGGCTTTTTAAGAAAACAAGAAGGAGAGGCTGTCAAGAGAGAGGGTGCTGATACTGTTCACGTGAACAGTGATCCGAGAGGAATTCTTCATCCACAAGCTGAAGCTTTCAAGAGTAAATCTACATCCAAATCAAGTGAAGAGCAAGCCAAGAGCAAGCTTCATCCAATACTATCTTCATCCACTAAGGGGGAGCCTGATCTATGTTCTCACTTCTTGTTTACGTCTCTTCCATTCATGTTTGAGCCGATTCGTGCTTCTCTTGTAATATTCAAGCATTTGTGTGAGTGGATCTAGAAAGATCCGTGTGTGTGTGTGTTTCGTTGTCTATCTTTGTTTTTGTGTGACCGTGCCCTTGCACTTTAGTGGGAGTTCTATACTCCTCACGTGTGTGTGTGGTTGATTTTCGTCTTGTATTTCTCTACAAGATAGTGTGTGGATCCTCAACGTGTGTGAGGGGTGGACGTAGGTTGCTGTTGTTGCAGCCGAACCACCTAAAAATCGTTGTCTTCTGTATGGTTTGATCCATATCTTCTACCTCCATTCCCTTTAGTTCAGTTCTTCATTGCATTATCCTTTTATCCAGCTTTAGTTCATTAATTTTTATAAATACCCAATTCACCCCCCCCTCTTGGGTGCCATTTAATCTCGGGACTTTAATTGGTATCAGAGCTATGGCTCTTTCCCTTCAGATCTAACGATCTAGAGTAAGATAAATGGCAAACAAGGGTATGATGCCGAGGGTCACTCCATCAACCGCCGTCCCTTCTTTGACGGTTCAAACTACTCGTACTGGAAAAACAGACTGCATGTCTTTCTGAGGGCTCAAGAGTACGTAGTTTGGAGAGTTGTGGACAAGGGTCCTCATAAACTCGGGAATGATGAAGATAAATGGACACCTGAGGAAATCAAGAATGCACCGCTAATTACAATGCCATGAATATTATGCAATGTGCAATACATACTAATGAATTCTCTCGTGTGTCTATGTGCAGCTCGGCCAAAGAAATGTGGGATAAGCTGCGAATCATATACGAGGGAAATTCAGAGGTCAAGGAAACCAAGGCAAATCTCCTAGTCACTGACTATGAGCTATTTAAGATGAAACCTGAAAAAACCATCTCGGAGATGTTTGCAACGTTGACAAAGATCACAAATGGTCTTAAAAGTCTCGGGAAGGAATACTCAAACTCCGACCTTGTGAGGAAGGTGTTGAGGTCCCTATCGTCGGCTTGGCACACAAAGGCCACGGTAATTGAAGACTCAAAGAACCTGTCTACGCTCATCTTGGACAAACTCATAGGGTCACTCATGACCGATGAGATAAATATAAAGAGGACAGTTGATGAAGACATCAAGAAGAAAAAGGTCATTAGATTGAAAGCTCATCACTCGGATGACGAATTTCAAGAAGGTGAATCAAATGACGGAAGCAATGAAGAGGAAGAATTGGCGATGATAACTCACCAAGTGATGAGATTTCTGAGGAAGAAGAGAAACTTTCAGGGAAACTACAGAAAGGGGCAAAGAAAGCCCACGCAAACCAAAGGCGAATCAAGCAAGCCAAGTAGCATCATATGCTACGAATGCAAGAAGCCTGGGCACATGAGAGGTGAATGTCCAGATCTGAAAAAGAAATTCAAGAAGGAGAATTTCAAGAAACCCAAAGCCATGGTCGCCACTTGGAGTGACGAAGAAGATGAACCATCTGATGAAGAAATCCAGGAACTCGTGGAAAGCCTGTGTCTCATGGCACATGAAGATGAATCTACGGAGGTAAACTCTGACCCTGATTTCATTTCCAATGAACAATGAGAATCTGAATATGAAAAATTGTACACGAAATACAAGAAAATCAGATCTGAAAATAAAACTCTCAAAAAGAAACTTGATGACTTGTCACATGAAGATATCTTTGTCAAGTTTGAGAAACTAGAACATGAATGGTTTGAGGCTACGGAAGAAAAGGAAAGTCCATTACAAACAATTTTAGACTGTGATAAAGCCAAAGAGGGACTATCCTGCAAAATAGTTGAAATGGAGAAAGCATGTGAAAAGATCAAAATTGAAGAACAGATTCTGAAATCCACAAACTCAAAACTTAAAGAAAAGAGTATGAGCTTAGAAAAAGAAGTGGCTGATCTCCAATTCACATTGTCAAGATTTGTTAAGGGCAAGCAAAATCTAGATAATTTGTTGGGAGTTAAAATCAATTTTCAAAAGGAAGGTCTTGGATACACTCCTCAAAACAGAAAATCTTTTGAGCATAAGATCACCACATCCCTTGTTCATGAAAAAGACGAAAACCATGCTTCATGTTCCAAGCCTGAACCAAAACATGCTCAACCCAAACCACGATAGTTTCAAAGAAAATTTGTACGTGTTAATTATTATCATTGTGGTAGATTTGGTCATGCTATTGCAAATTGCTGGTTCAGACAAAGCCCATCTAGAAATCATGTTTTTTGGACCAAGAAGAGATATACCAAGAACTGGACTAACTCCTACGGACCCAAACTAGATTGGGTACCAAAAATAATTGCATGAGAATTTTTCTTTTTACAGATATGTCTTGAAGCCAGGGGGAGCAAATGATACTTGGACAACGACTGTTCAAGGCATATGACAGGGGACAAGAAAGTGTTATCTACACTGCAAGACAATGGTGGAGGTTCAGTTGTCTTTGGAGGTCAAGACAAAGGTAAAATCGTTGGAATTGGCAACATTGGTGAGAATTCTGAAATTCTTATTGAAGATGTGCTTTTGGTGAGAGGTTTAAACCATAATATCCTTAGTATAAGCCAATTGTGCGATAAGGGTTTTAAAGTTATTTTTGATGAAACCCACTGCATTGTCTTGAACAAAAACACAAATGAGATCAAATTTCTTGGAAAAAGGAATAACAATGTCTATACTGTTGATCTTGATAATGTTTCTTGTGATGATCTCTGCTTGGTTGTGAACAATCATGAAAATGCATGGTTATGGCACCGAAGGTTAGGACATGCTAGTTTTGGAGTTATCTCTAAATTGTCTAGACATGACCTAGTGTATGGACTACCAAAATTAAAATTTGAAAGTGATAGAATCTTTGAAGCTTGCACAAAAGGTAAGCAAACACGGATTTCCTTCAAAAACAAAAACATTGTTTCTTCCGCTAGGCCCTTGGAACTATTGCATCTTGATCTTTTTGGTCCTACTAAAACATCTAGCCTAGGAGGAAAACCCTATGGCTTTGTGATTGTTGATGACTTTTCAAGGTTTACATGGGTGCTCTTCATAGCAAATAAAAATGATGCCGTGATGGAATTTCAAGTTTTCTGCAGGAAAGTTCGGAATGATAAAGGCTATCTCATTACCACCATTCAAAGTGATCACGGTGGAGAATTTGAGAATCATGACTTCTGCAAGTTCTGTGAGGATCAAGGATACACGCACAACTTTTCATCACCACGGACGCCTCAACAAAATGGAGTGGTGGAAAGGAAAAACAGAACCTTGATTAACATGGCGCGAACCATGTTAAGTGAGAATTCCTTACCCAAGTACTTCTGGGCCGAAGCGGTAAGTACAACGTGTTACATCATCAACAGGGCAATGGTAAGGCCCATCCTAAAGAAAACTCCTTATGAGCTGTACAAGGGTAAGAAACCTAACATTTCTCATCTTAAACCTTTTGGATGCTCATGTTTTATCCTGAACAACGGTAAGTCTAATCTAGGAAAGTTTGATGAGAAAAGTGACAAAGGAATTTTCCTAGGCTATGCACTTAACTCTAGAGCCTACCGTTTGTTCAATAAGAGGACCTTAGTTGTAGAAGAAAGTCCTCATGTAATTTTTGATGAATCTGAGTTAAAGCTAACAAATCAATCTGTCCAAATTGTGGATGCAGATGAGGATCCCAAAGGTCGGAACGATGTCAAGGGCAAGAATGAGCCAACCGAAGATGGATCAAGCAAAAGTGAAGAAGATGAGGATCCCTCAATTGAAACACTTCAGGAGCAGCAAGTGCAACATCCGGATCTGCCAAGACCATCCACTCTTCTGAAGGATCACCCCACTGTGAACATTATAGGTAATCCTGAAGACGGGGTAAGAACTAGGTCCTCTCTAAGGCAAGTAGAAAAGGAGGACTTGATTGCTTTAATTTCTCAAGAGGAGCCTAAGGACATTCTTGATGCTTTGCAAAATGACTCCTGGATCCAAGCTATGCATGAAGAGTTGCATCAATTTGAAAGAAGCAAAGTGTGGACTCTTGTGCCTCGACCTAGGGATCAGCCGGTAATAGGAACCCGATGGGTCTTCAGAAACAAGCTGAATGACAAGGGTATGGTGGTAAGGAATAAGGCTCGGCTTGTAGCCAAGGGGTATAGCCAAGAGATGGGGATTGATTTTGATGAATCTTTTACCCTAGTTGCTAGGCTAGAAGCAGTCCGGATTTTATTGTCATTTGCTTGCTCATTGAACTTCAAATTGTTTCAAATGGATGTCAAATCTGCCTTTCTTAACGGGTATATCAAAGAGGATGTTTTTATAGAACAACCTCCAGGCTTTGAAGACTCCAAGCACCCACGACATGTGTACAAGCTCCAAAAAGTATTGTACGGGCTTAAGCAGGCACCAAGGGCATGGTACGAAAGGCTTACTTCCTTTCTGACTGAAAATGGGTTCAAAAGAGGTAAGGTTGATCAAACACTCTTCACAAGAAAATCAGGTAAAGAGATACTGGTAGTTCAAGTGTATGTTGATGACATAATCTTTGGAGCTACTAACAATGCCCTATGTGATGAATTTGTAAGAATAATACAAGGAGAGTTTGAAATGAGCTTAATGGGTGAACTAACCTTCTTTCTTGGTTTACAGGTAAAACAAACGCCCGAAGGCATCTTCATAAACCAAGCCAAGTATACGATAGAACTGTTGAAAAAATATGGGATGGCATAAGCAAAACCCATATCAACTCCGATAGCCACAACCACGAAGTTGGACAAGAATGAAAATGGTAAAACAGTAGATCCTACACTGTTTCGAGGTATGATCGGATCTCTACTGTATTTAACTGCATGTCACCCTGACATTCAATATAGTGTGTGTCTGTGTCCTCGCTTTCAATCATGTCCTAAAGAATCACATCTCATGGCTGTTAAAAGGATCTTTCGGTATTTGATTGGCACACTAGACTTTGGCTTGTGGTTTCCAATCGGCAGCTCTTTTGATTTGATTGCATATACCGATGTCGATTATGCTGGTTGCATTGTTGATCGGAAAAGTACTAGTGGGTACTGTCAGTTTCTTGGTGGTTGCCTAGTCTCTTGGGCCTCCAAGAAACAACATTCAGTAGCTCTCTCAACGGCCGAGGCTGAGTATGTAGCCGCCGGAAGTTGTGGAGCCCAAGTACTTTGGATCAAAAATCAATTGCTTGATTTGGATATTGAGATAAAGAGTGTTCCAGTTTTATGTGACAATACAGGTGCAATCAGTCTTTCTAAAAACCGTGTTCAGCATTCTAGAACCAAGCATATAGACATTCGACACCATTTCTTGAGAGATCATGTAGGTAAAGGGATTTTTGAACTGCATTTCATTGATACTCATAATCAGCTGGCTGATATCTTCACCAAGCCCTTAAACCAGGAGTAATTCAACATAATTAGAAGGGAGCTTGGCATGTGCAAGGGTGAGGGCATTTACACGTAAGTCTGCATTAGGATGAGTGGTGATCAGAAGCATAACGGGTAGATAGTGTGATTTGCATATCCATGTCGTGTGTTTTTCTTTTCTCTGTTAGTTACCTTAACTCTTGTGTGTTTATATTATTTTATCTTTATAGCCCTCCTTGAAAGCTTCTAAGACCTTATACTCCTTGTCAAATAAATGTGGACAATTGACCTAGGGACACTCGTCAGTCACTGAGGGGGAGCTTTCAGAAAAACCTCGTTGGTTGATTCTTTGGTTATTCCTTACTGAAATTCTCCCCAAATAAAAATAAAGAAAAGAACGAAAAGGAAAAGAAAGAAAACAAAAAAAAAAAATTGAAAGAAAAATATGAGGGGTTGAATACTTTTTGTGATGGGAGCTCGAGCAGAGAGGAGTTCTGGAGGCTTCCCTTACCCAACTTGTCAAAAAAAGGGGGGTAAAAGAAATTTTTTCTTGGGCTCTTGACCATTTCCGGTCGACCGACCAACCCGGCCCGGTCGATCGAAACCGACGACCGGCCCAACTGGGATTCGACCGCCCCCCTTTTTAAAGGGGTTTTCACCCTCTCTCACCTCATTCCACTTCATTCCTTCTCTCTCCCACATACTCTAAAAACCCTAGAACACCAACCCTTCCTCTCTCAAGCCTTCAAACCTCCCCATTCCTCCATCCGCACAATCTCTGTCGGATTCGTCACCACTCCGGGACGTGATCTCCGCGGGCGATCGTGCTGCCACCAACCTCCTTCCTCGGTTTCAGAGCGTGGGGAACGATCTTCCAGGGCTCCAGGAGTGTTCTTTGGTCCATCTCCATCTCAAGGGTAGACCTCCTTCATCTCGAAGGTTTCCACCGCCGGTTTCCTTGCCTAAGATGCCGCCTAGATGGAGTTCTCGGCGTTCCACTCAAGGGGAAGCCAGCAATCCGAGACAAGAGGCTCCGGCTCGTCCACAGCGGGCACCGAAACCCCGTCGTGCACCCCGTCTTCCTCTACGTCCTATCATCAACCCTCGCTTGGTTGATTTTCAAGAGGTGAATGACATACTGCCAGATTTGTTTGCACTTTTTGCAATTCAAGACGGGTGGCTTGATTTTGTCTCAAGATATACTAGGTATTACCCTAACCTAGTGCAGCAGTTTTATGGGAATATTGCTGAACGAAATGGAAACTTATTCACAGTTGTTCAAGACATTGAGATACATATTGGACCCGACCTGTTCTGGCTTGCCTTAGGAGTTTCAGCATGGGGTGCCGATATGACTTTTGGACATGGTGAAGTGGAGGACACATTCCTTGCTATGATAGGTTGTGATTATGTCTGCTGTGTGAGTGAGAATATCCAACTTAATGCCAACTACTTTCTGCCCCTGCAGCATGTTCTACATCATATGTTCACTACCTTGATTTTTCCCAAGGGTGGAAGTCGTAATGAAGTGACATTGGTTCATCGTTTCCTCTTTTATCATGTCATGAATGGGAACACCGTGAATATGGGTCGACTCATGACCACTTTGATTGATTCTTGTCACACCAACTTGGGGAAATCCCTACCCTATGCATCACAGTTGACAGGAGTGTTTCTATATGCTGGGGTAGATTTGTCAGAAGAAAGGTCGCTTCAAATTCGCCAAGATGACATATATAATGAACACAAGCTTTTCTTCAATCTTGGTTACTACTGGGATGATGATGGTGAGCTCACCAGGGACATTCCTACCTATGCTGAACAATTTGCCGATGCATAACAACCGCTGCAACATGCTCATGGGGATGCACCCCCTCCAGTTCAGGCGGAGGATCAGCCTCCCCCACCTTCACCTCACCATATGTATGTGGAGATGCCACCTCCTCCACAGTTTGTTCACGGGGAGTCTTCTGCTTAGGGTGCCCGTCAGCCTTCTTGGGGGGACTACGAAGCTCTTGATAGATGTGTTTTAGGCATGGAAGCCCGGCTCTACTCATCCCTTAACAGACTGGACACCTTCATGGACACCATGACTGGCCGAATTGATTCTTTCTCCCATGCTCTGGATGATCTCTCCACCCACATGGCCACACTTTATGCTAGCCACGAAGATAACCGTGAAGCCTTCCGGATAACCAACCAATCTCTTCTCGTCATCCACAGACAGCTCCTTCATCATGATGATAACCTGCATGACATCGTGAGCCGTCTCCCTCCTGCTCCTGCTCCTCCTGCTGCCGATGCTTCTAGTGATGATGCTCGCGAGGGGACTCCGGATCTTCCTGCTCCATAGCTATTCTTGTGTCCTAGTAGTGTCTTTTCTGTCCACGAGTCCTGTATCCCCCTCCCCGTTTTGATGATGCCAAAGGGAGAGAAGTAGTATGTATCAGGTTCTATCTATATGTATTTTGGTTGTTTGCTTGCTTGCCTGCATGCTTGAGTCCTTGTGTGTTGTGTTGTGAGTTGTGGTGCATCGTGTTAGCTTGCATATCTGTATTGCATCTTGTGCGTCCTTTTTCCAATACTTCCTACTCTATATCAACCTTGTATCAGAAATCCTTGCACTGAAATGACATGATGTAATGCGCTTGGCTTTGGCCACTTAATGGATTCCCTCGTCTTATCTCATATTAATATCTGGCGTATATGTTTGTTTCAAGAGGTTAGTTCCTTGGTTGACTCGTCTTCGCTCTCTCTCTACTTGTGTTTTGTCAGCATCAAAAAGGGGGAGATTGTTGAGTCTCCGTGAGTGATTTTGATGATAACAAAACTCTGAGTGGATGTTTTATCTCGGCCCGTGTTATAAGCTCTTTATATAAAGTTATGGGGTTCAAGTTTAAACTCATAAATTTCAATTAACTCAATGTGTTCTAAATTGAGTTAATTCTGTTTAACCTAACCCCAAGATGCTTGTCACATTCATTCACTTAAAGCCCTTGTCATCTTGACCTAGTTCTCCGAGCTAACAACTTAGTTTTGCAGGTCCAGGCCATTCCGGTAGGCCCGGTCGACCAGTTTTTCCAGAGATGAAAAGTGACAAGTTTTACAGGTTTCAGTCGACCAGGACCCTATGACCGGTCGACCGATTTTTCCAGCAACCAAAAAATCCGAGAGTTACAGGTTTCGGTCAACCGCCCCTGGAATTCCAGTCGACCGGAATTCCCGAGGCCCCCTTTTGTTGACTTTTGGTTCTAGCTCGAAAAGAGGGACTTTCTCCCAATTGTTTAAGCCCTTTGGTCTCAGTCTTGGAGTGATTTATGGATCTGGTCTGGGGACTTGTCTCCTGACCTTCCTAGAGCTATAAAATATCTCCTTGGGGTCATAAACCGTAGGCTTTTCAAGAAAACAAGAAGGAGAGGCTGTCAAGAGAGAGGGTGTTGATACTGTTCACGTGAACAGTGATCCGAGAGGAATTCTTCATCCACAAGCTGAAGCTTTCAAGAGCAAATCTACATCCAAATCAAGTGAAGAGCAAGCCAAGAGCAAGCTGCATCCAATACTATCTTCATCCACTAAGGGGGAGCCTGATCTATGTTCTCACTTCTTGTTTACGTCTCTTCCATTCATGTTTGAGCCGATTCGTGCTTCTCTTGTAATATTCAAGCATTCGTGTGAGTGGATCTAGAAAGATCCGTGTATGTGTGTGTTTCGTTGTCTATCTTTGTTTTTGTGTGACCGTGCCCTTGCACTTTAGTGGGAGTTCTATACTCCTCACGTGTGTGTGTGTGGTTGATTTTCGTCTTGTATTTCTCTACAAGATAGTGTGTGGATCCTCACCGTGTGTGAGGGGTGGACGTAGGTTGCTGTTGTTGCAGCCGAACCACCTAAAAATCGTTGTCTTCTATATGGTTTGATCCATATCTTCTACCTCCATTCCCTTTAGTTCAGTTCTTCATTGCATTATCCTTTTATCAAGCTTTAGTTCATTAATTTTTATAAATACCCAATTCACCCCCCCCCCCTCTTGGGTGCCATTTAATCTCGGGACTTCACCTACTGAGTCAATGAAATGAGACTCACCCCTTATTTTTCAGGTGAGGCGCAACAGTCGTCTGGTTTCTCACGTTGTTTTGGCGGCCAGTCATAGTGCCAGCCTGGTTTGTTCCGGGGTATGCCCCGTGTAGTTGTTCTCTTTTGACTCTTGTATAGTTATGGACTTGTGCTTATACTTCTGGACTAATGTATAATTATAACACTCTGTTTATGTAAATTTTGCTTCTGCTTATTGTAATTATTTCTTCAAAAATGCACGTGTGATTATAGATCTGTATGCACCCATGACCTCTTTTCCAACCCTTCCGGAGCCTCATCAGCTCATGGGTGGCATCCCCGGGTCTTTGGATATCGGGTCTCGGTATCCGGGAAACTAGGCCATTACACCGCGGATCCCCACCACTAAAACAATGGCGGTAAACAACAGTGATAACAGCAATAACAACAACAACAACAACAACGGTAATAAGAGTAGTAACAACAACAATAATAATGGGGGTAACCAGCCGTAGCAAGAACAGTAACTACGGTAGTCGATGGAGCCACTACTCTCTAACTACTCCTAACAGCAACGGATAGAAACCCCGACCTCATAGTCGAGATCGCTAAACCACCAGTAAAACCACGGCTATGCTATAGAAAGAAAGCCACAACATCCTTGTCGTGAAGGCCCGTCCTCACAAACAAAGGCCCAACTAAGACCACGCGGTCTAAGGGTACAATCATGACCTCGTCGTCGTGAACCCTACATGGTGTATGGGTAAAAATCTCGGTAACCCTACCGGGAGCCCTAGACCTCTACATCGGAAAAAGTACGTAGAAGCTACATGAAGAACCTCGTCTCGCATACGGAAACCAAATCTCAAGTCAAGAGAGTCACGTGTCGCATGACGGGAGAACTTGCCCACTAGAAGCAAGGTCAGATGCGTCCACTGCCGACTTAGTCCGTGCCCCGGGTGTCTCCCTACCCTCCCCGGACAGAAATTGAGAAACCATACAAGTAACCGAAGAACAAGGGTCTAGTCGGGGTCGTGTTCGTCAGCACACGTCTGAAGTCCCCGACCACGTGTGCACACACTGACTGACTGCGCTACGTCAGGCCCTCTAGCTAGTTTTCCTCTCGGCCCGAACTCGAGCCGCCACAGTGGGAGGCCCTACGGCAACTAGCCTAAAACTATCTCTCCCATGTCTAGCTCTCCACCGCTTCCAAGCCAGTCGGCACACATGTGCCCAGGCAAGCTATAACTAGTGGGAAACTCACTCGACGTGAGAACTCTCAAAAAGAAACCACCGGAGTATTGGCAGGCTACACACGCACCTGTCGCCAATATCAAGGAACACATAGTGGCACGGTGCCACTTGACTCTGGACGACTAGCTAGACTCACTAATCTAGCGGCCAAAGAGTCACGCGACTCATCCTAAGACCGTTGTACCAAACGGCACCATGCCATCAAATCACCCTAATCCAAGAGTCAGAAACCATGGTTGAAAGGACTCTTAAGGTGGCCAACAACTGCCGGGTCCATTCCCTCTCTAAGTGAGATTAAGAAACCCCCACCCTTGGCTAGGTCACTGGACTCATAGTCGTCGGTCATACCCATGGCCCATACGGAAAACCATTTTTCAAAGAATCTAACGTCGTGCGGGGATAGCCATCCGCACCTACACCGGTACACGGCGACTCAATCTTGCACAACGATGAAGCTCGGAACGCACGGGTTCACTCGGACCCTCTAAACCACACGGGTAAGCTAATAGAGATACAATGATTCCTCCAGACACCCAAAAATACAATCTCGGTCCCCACGGGGTGTCCAAGAGATCCACGAGGCCAAAGGTCGACCAAAGGGTCACAACCGGGTCGACCGAAGGCCAAAATGGGTAAAAAAGACTAGATTCGGTCGACCTACCCATGGGGTCGGTCGACTTGCTAGCAAGGGGTCGGTCGACCGAACTGACTTGGTCGCCCTCTCTGTGGCGAACCGGTTCGGTCGATCGAACCCTGTTGGTCGGTCGACCGAAATCGGCAAATCTGCAACATGTCCCCAACCGTGGGGCCCCATTCCAAGCCCCACTCGATCCCGATAGAGGGAGAAAATATCGGAGACCTTACCTTGGGTCCCAAACCATTAAATGCACGTAAATAAATCGTGAAACATCGCTCGATCCGGTGAAAACCGTCACTCGCCCTAAACATGGAAAAATCATCCTGAATTGAAAGAAAACCCACTCTCGGCCTCGCCTCGGCCTACAAACCGCGAGAAAATGGAATACAATGGCCATGGATCCATCTCCCTACCTCTCACGATGATTTCCCATGCCGAGGATACGGATTACATGCGAAATCACGCCGCGAACCACCACCGGCATCTTGAATCCGCGAATGGGTTTCACCGCGCCACCGCCTCATTCCTCGCTCCATCCTCGAGCGCTCGCCGCCCCCCACGTTGCCTCCATCTCGCCTGCCTCTACCTCCATCGGCCGCCCAGAGACGAGAGGGAGAGAAAGAAAGAAACGAGAGGAGAGAGAGAGAGAATGAGAGAATGAGGAAGAGAGAGGGGGTGGAAGGGTTTATATAGAAAACGATTGGATATTTAAAAATCTGAATAATAGAAAAAATGGGCAAAAATCACATCCATGATCCTCGAAAAATACACAACACGTCTGTAACATCCTGGAACCCGAAATCACAACGGTTCACCCTACACGGGATCCGAAGACCCGATAGTCAAAAATCTGATTTAATCACAAAACTCGATCTGAGACTCACGAAAACGTTCCAAAACTCAATCCGAAAAAATTTGGGTATTACAGAACATCTCTTTCTCCTCTCTCTTCTCCCTCTTGTCTCTAATGTATAGATTATGTCGGAGTGCCGCTGAGAAGATCGTTCGTAGAGCGCTGTGCGGAGAGAACTCTGCCGTCCATGCATGTGTGGATACTACTATAGACTGGACACTTGTGTATTAATTACCATCACGAGCGATCACTTTTCGCTTCGTTGCGATCTACATATCGCAGAGGTAAAATCAGATCTATTTCTCGTAGATACTCAACAGGAATCACGCCCGAGCGATTATCACATGCGGACATAAAAATTTAATTTCTTATTTTTACTGCAATCATCTTTATCCCGGCTCATATCCTTGCAAGTATCTAGAGCAACTAACCAAGAAAAAAAATAAGTAGGAGGATGGGGAAGGTGTCCTTCTATAAATACCCCATTTATTCGTGACATTGATATTATATGCTCTATATGTATAGAGAGAGTTAGAGAGGTATATATAAAGAGAGAGAGGGGATGTATTTTCTATTAATTATTAACAGAAAACTTGTCTGCGACAACGTTCTTGACCTCAGATTTCAAAAATCAATATCTAACGGTTAAAAAAAGTTGAGATTATGGGATGCTTTTGGTGTTGCGTATTAAAATCACATTCAAATAAATTATGCTTCGAGAGGGATAAAATTATTAAAAAACTATTCCAAGTATAGACTGTTTTATTAAGGCAACACAACGTAGGGTGGCTGCGGAATTCATACTTGGGGTTGGTGAATTGTGCAATGCTGATGTAGTGCTGGACATTATTTTTACTTTTTTGATTTAAATAGCAACTTTTAGATCTTCTACGGGCTGAAAAGCTAACGTTAACAGTAACGGTTTTTGCATGTGTATGCATATATATTTATATTTAGGGCGGTTGGCCCCATGGCTCGCTTCCCATGCGGCCATGACATGAGTCATCTTTTTACCGGAGCGAGCATCCAATCGTCCAAAATAATTAACAGTTTTTCTTCAAAAGTGCAACTGGTGAACATAGAAATCGACGCTAGAGGTCACTCCGCCCCCCCCCCCCCCCCAACTCGTATTCTCGGAAACCACAATAGATGTCAAATTCAAGATTGGGATATGTCAGGAGCCAACTGTGCGATTCGGGGTGGAGGGCGAGGAGTGATTCGCACCTCCCCCTCCAGCCTCTCCCTCCCTCCCTCCTCCATCCTGACAGCCTGCCCTCCCACCTTCCCCTTCTCCTCTTCCTGGCCCTTTCTACAAGTCCGGGTTCTCAGCCACCGCATGAGAAGTGATTGTGACGGCATCGTATGATCACTTCTCCCATATATATATAATGATCAAATAGTGACGACATCTGCACTACAATTAAAGTGTTAATGTCTCTCTTTGATCAAATTTAATTATATTTTTTTTCAGTGGGGCCCAAGGTCTCCTAATTTAATGTGAATGTCAAATCACCTATTTTACACAGGATGGATGCCAAGAAGAAAAATAAAAATGAGTGTGAAATAATCAACATTTTCGCTTCCCATGGGGCCGGCTCCATAGCTCGCTTCCCATGTGGCCGTGATCTGAGCCCTCCTTTTACCATAGTGAGCATCTAACGGTGCAAAATAATTAACATTTTCACTCTAAAATTGCAGTTGGTGAATAGGAAACCGGCACTAGAGGTCACCCGCTCCCCCTCGTACTCGCGGGAAGGCACAACAGTTGCTTGGGCATCAGTAGCAACCCCCCTGACTCTAGAGGTCACCCTGCCACCCCTCCAACTTACGGGCGTCACCCTCTCTCTGCGAACAAGAAACATACCGTCCTCTTCCTCTCCACGACAGTCGACTGTACCAAAGTGTCTCCGACAACTCGAGGACACACTAAAGGCATGTGCACGCCTTGAGCATTTGAGAGCGTTGTCACCTCTGGAGATGACCTGCTAGTACGAGGGGCCTCTGACAATGAGGAGATGCTAGGAGGCACCACCTCATAAGAGGAAGGGTCTGTACTGACTACAGTTGGAGGTGGCCATGGTGACGCGCTTGGAAGTGTTGAAGGTACCGACGAGGAGGTCGGGCAAGTGCCTAGCTGCCCAACAGAAGAGCTAGGCGCAATACCTCTTGATGCTAGCGTGAGGGGCGACGAACCAAGCAACGCCATCGGAGCAGACATGGGGGCGCGCTGTAGGGGGGCTTAGAGACATTCAAGGCTGAGATGGCCTTGTTGCATATGGGGGCGCACCGCAAGATGCAAGGGTCGCAGCCAGCCCAACATATAGGAGGTTCATTGGGGGGGGGAGTGGGGGGTGTGCTCAAAGATGAAGATGACAATGCCAGGTCTGCAAGAAACTTGGCGGTGGGTTGAACAGAGGAGGTTAGAGCCAGGAGTCCCATGTGATGACTGAGAACCCAGACTTGCAGAAAGGGTCAAGGAAGAGGAGGAGCAGGGGGACGTGGGAGGGTGGGCCATGAGGATGGAGGAGGGGGGGTGTAATATCCCGGACCTTTCGGATCCTTCTTCGTGGGTCCCGGATCTGGTTTTCGGAGCGTCCGGCTCCGTTGTGTCCGAAATTTCGTTTCGGACATCTTTCGTGTTCGGATCGGCGCGATCCGGAGTCGTTTCGGAGGCCCGGAGGCGTTCCGCGGCTTTTTCCGCGCGTGTTTTCCGATTTCCGGTGTGTGTTTCGGCTTTTTCTTCGGACGCTCGCTGCGGGCGAACCGGGCAGTTCCCCGAGGCACGAGTGGTACCGTTGCGATCGGTGCGTTCCGAGGATTCCGGAAATGTATTTTTCTAATTTTCGGTATTTTCCCGAAAAATCGGATTTTCTATATATTCCCATTTTCTTTTCTTTTCTTTTTCTTCTTTTCTCTTTTCTTCTTCTTCCTTCCTCTCTCTCCCTCACGCGACCGTGGCCGGCTCTCTCCCTCCTTCTCTCCCGTTCGACCGTGCCGACCCCCGTTCCGGCTGCAGACGGCGGCGGTGCGACGGCGCGAGGACGTGGGTGACGTGGTGGCGATCGTGCGGGCATACGGCGAGCGTGGGAAGCGTGGGGAGGCGAGATTCTAACGGCGTTCTTCGCGACTTCGAGCTCGGATCGGAGCGTTTCGTCGCGGACCGGAGGTAGGGTGACGTTCCTTAGCCTCATGTCTTCCTTCCCCGTGAGTTTCAGCTCGAGACGAGGTCGAGAGGGGTTTATTTTGAGCCGGGAAGGGTTGATCATGCCGCGGGGTGAGTTCGTCCGATCCATCGTTTTGAGCCCCGATTTCGCGGTTTAAGGGCGTAGGAGCATGCTAGGGGGCTTGGGGGTTCTTCTCTCGCCATTTCCCCCTCCGTGGGGTTTGTTTTGAGGCCGATTGGGCGATTCCGGTGAGGTTCGCCATTTTCTCGCCGGTGAGCGATGTGCGGTCGAACCAGTGGCCGCACAACCCCTATGCGGTTCCGTTCGGACCGTTCATCGGCTCGGCGCGCTTTGGGTGAGGCTTGGCGCGCAGTGGGCTTGGGCGGTCTATCGTGGGACCGCATATCCTAATGTGCGGCCCCACATCTACCGCCCAACCCTAAGGGTTTTGACCGTTGGTTGTGACCGTTGTGCAGTGCTCTGGGATGTGCGGCCAGGAGCTGACCGCATAACCCCTTGCACGGCCAGGTGCTGGCCGTACATCCCCTAGCGCTATGGTTGGATGTGCGGTCTTGCCCTGACCGCACAACACCTGAACGGCTAAGCCGTAGCCGCTCTTCCCCAAGTGCGGCTAAGGACTAACCGTCCAGGCTTTTTACCGTTGGGAGACGAGCGGCCAGGAGGTGACCGTTCCTCACCCACGTGCGGTCAAGAGTTGACCACACATCTGTTTGCACGGTCCTGTGTTGGCCGTTTATCTGTCGTTTGGACCCTGGGTGGAACGGTCCTGATCTGACCGTTCGAATCCTTGTGCGGTCCCTGTGTGACCGTACTTCCATGGGCGGCCCAGTGTGGACCGTTCAAGGGTACGGGTTGTGTCGGCTTGTCTCTCGTCGTACAGAGCGTACCGGGAGATGTTGTTGTCGGCTTGTTACCGTGCGTCGGTGTTGGTACAAGGAGCGTCCCTCGTACCTGCAGTTGCATCGTTGTTTTCTGAGACTTGAGAGTCTACTCCTTCAGTGACCCTCCACTAGTCGTAGCCTACTAGTACGCGTGTGCTAGTCGCACCAGGGAGTGGTGTACGGGCTGACCTTTAGAGACGGTTTGTGGACCGGTTACCGTTGGGCCCCACGTCTTGCAGCCAGAGTCCGGCTGAGGGGAAAACCGGTCAGAGGGCCAGACCAGGGACGCGCGGTCTGTGTGTGCACACGTGGTTGGGGGCGGTTGGACCCACGTCGACGGGCGTGACCCCAGCTAGTCACTTGTTGTGGTTACTTGTACGGTGTTTGCGCCTCGGGTAGGACCTACCATGTCAGGCGGTTCACCTGCGGTGCGGTGTAAGACGTCAGGGGACGCTACCGGCTGTGCTTCTAGTGGGTGGTACTCCTGTCGAGTACGGAGTGTCAGGCTGTCAGTCGGGTGTTTTCGACCTTCGGGTTTTGACGGTTCGACCGTTGAGTTTCGGTCTTCTCGTACCGTGGCACGTGTGTCGGTTTACGTGCCGTTAGGGTCTAGTTCTGTAGAGTACAGGGCTTTCCTTTCCGAGGTACCTTCTTACCGCTAGAGTAGTGGTTTCTCGTTTTACGAGGTAGGGTTCGAGTGATCCCTACTGAGTCTTGTTCCGAGACTCATTCCCTGCGTGTTTTCACCGTGTTTCAGGTGAGGCGCCACCTTCGGGGAGCGCGTCAGGTGCGCAGCGTGGTGCGGGTGCCCAGAGGTAGTGCCAGAGGTCAGAGCCGGGGATGCCCCGTGTAGCTGTACTTTTCTTTCTTGTCACTGTACTAGTTGTGGACTGTTGTTATTGTTGCTCTTTATTGTGGACCGTGTAAAATGTTATCTTATTTTCTGCAATTATTTGTGATACTTGTGTAGTTTCCACACCATCCTTTTAACCCTTCCGAGTCTTCGGGCTCGTGGGTGGCGGTGCGAGTCTCGGGTTATCGGGCCTTCCCGGTAATCGGATTCTCGGGTCGTTACAGCTGGTATCAGAGCGCGGTTGTGGAATTACATGAGAATCATAGGTAATTGTAGTGGTCCACTAGTCCACAGCGATGATGTACAGGTGACGCTGGCATTGGGCACCGTGTGTTTATTTTGACCTTGCCGTTTCTGTGTTTTCTGTCTTGTGCTTCAGGAGCGAGGATGGCGCCGAGGAGGAGTTCTCGCTCTCAGCAGGGGCAGTCGGCTGGAGGTCAGGAGATCCAGCAGGAGGTCCAGCAGAGGGACCAGGAGGAGCATAGTAGAGCGCCACTGGGGGCTACCGAGGCCGAGGATGCTGCGAGAGTTCCGGGGGCCGAGGGTTTTCTCCGTGGCATGTACCATCTCATGGCTCAGCAGTTCGGCGGAGAGGCCGGTGAGGGCTCGTCAGTCAGGGGTGGGCCAGGCCGAGCAGTGAGGGACTTCATGCAGTTCCATCCACCTTACTTTAGCGGCCAGGCAGACCCTGATGCGGCTCGTGATTGGCTTGATGAGATGGAGCGGGTGTTCAGTTCTGCGAAGAGTGCTGCCGAGGATAGAGTGGTGTTGGCCTACAACCAGTTGCAGGGTACGGCTCGGAGGTGGTGGTCTTCCGAGTGGAAGACGTCCTTTCAGCTTCGTCCGCTTGAGCAGATCGAGTGGGATGACTTTGTCAGTGCTTTCGAGCGTACGTACTGTCCATGCTACGCAGCGGATGCGGGAGTTTCTGGAGCTGGTGCAGGGTGACATGTCCGTGTTGCAGTACAGGGCCCGATTTGTCGAGCTGGGTCGGTACGCACCTCATATCATGGAGCATGAGAGGGTGAGGACGACGCAGTTTGTGCAGGGCTTGAGGCTGGAGCTGAGGCACCATCTGATCGCGAATGGGGCCACTGATCTCGAGACGGCGTCTCGTGTTGCGATTTCCTTGGAGATGGATATGCAGAGGACTCGAGGACCGATCAGCCAGGGGCAGTCTGTGTCAGGTCGCAGCCAGCAGTCGGCTACTCAGCAGCAGGGTTTCTTCAGTCTGCGTCGGGTGGTTCAGGAGTACCGGCATCGGCAGCTTCGGTGACAGGATCTGCGTCCTTTGGCACGAAGGTCAAGAAGTTCTTCAAGAGAGGGTTCGGCAAGAAGAAGTCCAAGGATCAGGGGCAGGCTTCATCGGGCAGTGTACAGCAGCCGTTTCCTTTGCAGCGTCAGGGATCGGTGGGTGGATCGCGAGGACCTTGTCCACGGTGTAGTGGGACCCACCCAGGCAGGCAGTGCACGGCGCCGATCATCTGTTTTCGGTGTGACCAGCCAGGGCACATGGCGCGTGACTGTCCTCAGAGGCCGCCGCAGCAGCAGGTTCCCCAGCAGCAGCAGCAGCAGGGACAGTATCCGCCGCTACCCAGGTCAGCTAGTGTGGGAGGCAGGCAGAGAGCTCGTGGCCAGATCACGCACTTGACCAGGGCAGAGGCAATGGCGTCGCAGCTCGTGGAAGGTACCGTTCAGATTTTGGGTTGTGCGGCTCGGGTTTTATTTGATTCTGGCGCGTCTCATTCGTTCATTTCGGAGGATTTCGCGTCGAGTGTCGAGGAGCCGGTAACCCAGTTGTCCTGTGATTTGGCAGTGGAGTTGCCTTCGGGTGACTTTATGGTCACTCCGTATTGCTTCGACCAGGTTCCGGTGTGGATCGATGGGCGGAGTATGCCAGGCAGGTTGTATGCGTTGCAGCTTCGGGATTACGACGTGATTCTAGGCATGGATTGGCTCGAGACTCATAGAGCGGTGGTGGATTGTGGAATGAAGAGGGTCTACTTCCAGCATCCGAGCAAGAGGACCTTCTATTTCCAAGGTATCCGTTCCGCCTCTTCTCGATTTCTTATCTCTGCTATTCGAGCCCGTCGATTGCTTGATTCAGGTTGTCAGGGTTTTCTCGCGTCAGTGGTTGTGTCTGACCGGATGGAGCCGGATGTCGAGGACATTGCGGTGGTGTGCGAGTTCCCCGATGTTTTTCCTGAGGAGTTGCCTGGATTACCTCCCCAGCGGGAGATCGATTTCGTGATCGAGGTTGTGCCTGGTACGGGACCTTTGGCGAAGGCTCCCTACCGTATGGCCCCCGCTGAGTTGAGGGAGTTGAGGGCGCAATTGCAGGAACTGTTGGCCAAGGGGTACATTCGTCCGAGCTTTTCCCCTTGGGGTGCGCCCGTGTTGTTTGTGAAGAAGAAGGACGGTAGTCTGCGGTTGTGCATTGACTATCGGCAGCTGAATGAAGTGACCATTAAGAACAAGTATCCGTTGCCGCGGATTGATGATTTGTTCGACCAGCTGCAGTCTGCGCGAGTGTTCTCGCGGATTGATCTGCGGTCCGGTTACTATCAGCTGAGATTCGCGAGTCCGATGTGGAGAAGACTGCGTTCAGTACGAGGTACGGGCATTATGAGTTTCTGGTGATGCCGTTTGGGCTCACTAATGCCCCAGCAGCCTTCATGGACTTGATGCAGAGGGTGTTTCATCCGTATTTGGACCAGTTCGTGGTCATTTTCGTGGATGACATCCTTGTTTATTCGCGGTCTGCTGAGGAGCATGCGTACCATTTGGGTGTGGTGCTGCAGACGTTGCGAGATCACCAGTTGTTTGCGAAGCTCAGCAAGTGCGAGTTTTGGCTCAGCGAGGTGCACTTTCTGGGGCACGTGATTTCTGGTGATGGCATTTCCGTGGATCCCGCCAAGGTCGAGGCTGTGATGCAATGGCCGAGGCCGAGGTCGGTGACGGAGATCCGGAGTTTCTTGGGGCTTGCGGGTTATTATCGTCGTTTTATCCAGGATTTTTCCCGCATTGCGACCCCGATGACTAGGCTCACACGGAAGGATGTGCCTTTCGTTTGGTCCGAGGAGTGTGAGCAGTGTTTCAGGGAACTGAAGAGATTGCTCACCTCGGCTCCGGTGTTGGTTTTGCCTTCTGGATCGGGAGGTTTTGTGGTGTGTACAGATGCTTCCGGCGTCGGATTGGGTGCTGTTCTGATGCAGCATGGTAGAGTGGTGGCTTATGCATCTCGGCAGCTAAAGCCCCATGAGGAGAACTACCCTACCCATGATCTTGAGTTGGCGGCAGTGATCTTCGCGCTGAAGATCTGGAGGCATTATCTGTATGGCGAGAAGTTTGAGGTGTTCACTGACCATCAGAGTTTGAGGTATGTGTTCTCGCAGAGAGATCTGAACCTCAGACAAAGGCGTTGGATGGAGTTCATGAAGGACTATGACTTCACCCTGTCTTATCAGCCGGGCAGGATGAATGTCGTTGCCGATGCCTTGAGTCGGAAGGTGGCGGTCAGTATCTTGATGTTGAGGAAGTGGAGGCTCTGGGAACAGGTGCCCGAGGTGTCCTTCAGGCTCAAGATTCCCCAGGAGCCAGGGTTGGCAGTGCTTGCGAGTCTGACTGTCACTCCTGCTATCCGTCGTCAGGTGACAGAGGCTCAGCATGCGGACCCTGAGTTACCCCGGATTCTTGCGATGGCTGATGTGGAGCTTGGCGAGGACGGTGCTGCGAGGTTTCGCGGCAGGCTGTACGTCCCAGCGGAGGAGCAGGTTCGTCGTGCGGTGTTACGCGAGGCTCATGGGAGCAGGTACACTGTACACCCGGGTGCGACGAAGATGTATCGGAACTTGCGGAGGCAGTTCTGGTGGCCTGGCATGAAGAGAGATGTGGCCGAGTTTGTGGCCAGGTGCCTGATCTGTCAGCAGGTGAAGGCGGAGCATCAGCGACCAGGCGGTACTCTCCAGCCCTTGGATGTTCCTGCTTGGAAGTGGGACCATGTGACCACAGATTTTGTGGTGGGGTTGCCCAGGACCCCGAGTGGGCAGGACAGTATCTGGTTGCTTGTGGATCGGCTGACGAAGGTGACGCGGTTGCTACCGGTCAAAGTCAGCTGGAGCGTGCCTAAGTTGGCTCGTCTTTATGTGGAGCGGATCGTGCCGTTGCATGGGGTTCCCATTTCGATTGTGTCGGATCGGGATCCGCGCTTCACTTCTGGATTCTGGAGGAGTTTCCAGCGAGCTCTTGGCACGGAGTTGGCGTTTAGCTCGGCGTATCATCCACAGTCAGATGGTCAGTCTGAGAGGACCATTCAGACTTTGGAGGACATGCTGAGATCCTGCTGCCTGGAGTGGCAGGGGAGTTGGATTCATCACCTACCGTTGGTGGAGTTTGCCTATAACAACAGCTTTCATTCGAGCATCGGCATGGCTCCTTATGAGGCATTGTATGGGCGTCCTTGTCGGACTCCACTTGATTGGTTTGAGGTGGGTGAGCGTGTTTTGACGGGACCGGAGTTGGTGCAGCAATGTGCGGATGTTGTGCACCTGGTTCGTCAGAACATGTTGGCGGCCCAGAGTCGGCAGAAGAGTTATGCTGACCGTAGGAGGCAGCCCCTCGAGTTCGCCGTGGGCGATCATGTGTTCTTGAGAGTTTCTCCGATGAAGGGGGTGATGCGTTTTGGGCGGCGTGGGAAGCTGAGTCCCCGCTACATTGGTCCTTTCGCGATTGTGGAGCGCATCGGTGAGGTTGCTTACCGGTTGCGGTTACCCTCTGAGTTGGCGTCGGTGCATGACGTGTTCCACGTCTCGATGTTGCGGAAGTATATGCCCGATGACTCTCATGTGCTCGAGGATTTTGTTTGGCCTGAGGTGACTCCAGATCTTTCTCTCCCAGAGTTTCCGATCCGCGTGGAGGATAGGCGAGAGCAGCGCCTGCGGAACAAGGTTATTCCCTTGGTAAAGGTCGTGTGGCAACGACACTCTGGTGGTGAGGCTTCGTGGGAACGTGAGGACGAGATGCGTCAGCAGTTCCCGTACCTGTTTGAGTGAGTCTTCCTCTTCTTTCCCCTTGGGTTGTTCTCAATTTCGAGGACGAAATTCCTTAAGGGGGGAGGGCTGTAATATCCCGGACCTTTCGGATCCTTCTTCGTGGGTCCCGGATCTGGTTTTCGGAGCGTCCGGCTCCGTTGTGTCCGAAATTTCGTTTCGGACATCTTTCGTGTTCGGATCGGCGCGATCCGGAGTCGTTTCGGAGGCCCGGAGGCGTTCCGCGGCTTTTTCCGCGCGTGTTTTCCGATTTCCGGTGTGTGTTTCGGCTTTTTCTTCGGACGCTCGCTGCGGGCGAACCGGGCAGTTCCCCGAGGCACGAGTGGTACCGTTGCGATCGGTGCGTTCCGAGGATTCCGGAAATGTATTTTTCTAATTTTCGGTATTTTTCCGAAAAATCGGATTTTCTATATATTCCCATTTTCTTTTCTTTTCTTTTTCTTCTTTTCTCTTTTCTTCTTCTTCCTTCCTCTCTCTCCCTCACGCGACCGTGGCCGGCTCTCTCCCTCCTTCTCTCCCGTTCGACCGTGCCGACCCCCGTTCCGGCTGCAGACGGCGGCGGTGCGACGGCGCGAGGACGTGGGTGACGTGGTGGCGATCGTGCGGGCATACGGCGAGCGTGGGAAGCGTGGGAGGCGAGATTCTAACGGCGTTCTTCGCGACTTCGAGCTCGGATCGGAGCGTTTCGTCGCGGACCGGAGGTAGGGTGACGTTCCTTAGCCTCATGTCTTCCTTCCCCGTGAGTTTCAGCTCGAGACGAGGTCGAGAGGGGTTTATTTTGAGCCGGGAAGGGTTGATCATGCCGCGGGGTGAGTTCGTCCGATCCATCGTTTTGAGCCCCGATTTCGCGGTTTAAGGGCGTAGGAGCATGCTAGGGGGCTTGGGGGTTCTTCTCTCGCCATTTCCCCCTCCGTGGGGTTTGTTTTGAGGCCGATTGGGCGATTCCGGTGAGGTTCGCCATTTTCTCGCCGGTGAGCGATGTGCGGTCGAACCAGTGGCCGCACAACCCCTATGCGGTTCCGTTCGGACCGTTCATCGGCTCGGCGCGCTTTGGGTGAGGCTTGGCGCGCAGTGGGCTTGGGCGGTCTATCGTGGGACCGCATATCCTAATGTGCGGCCCCACAGCTACCGCCCAACCCTAAGGGTTTTGACCGTTGGTTGTGACCGTTGTGCAGTGCTCTGGGATGTGCGGCCAGGAGCTGACCGCATAACCCCTTGCACGGCCAGGTGCTGGCCGTACATCCCCTAGCGCTATGGTTGGATGTGCGGTCTTGCCCTGACCGCACAACACCTGAACGGCTAAGCCGTAGCCGCTCTTCCCCAAGTGCGGCTAAGGACTAACCGTCCAGGCTTTTTACCGTTGGGAGACGAGCGGCCAGGAGGTGACCGTTCCTCACCCACGTGCGGTCAAGAGTTGACCGCACATCTGTTTGAACGGTCCTGTGTTGGCCGTTTATCTGTCGTTTGGACCCTGGGTGGAACGGTCCTGATATGACCGTTCGAATCCTTGTGCGGTCCCTGTGTGACCGTACTTCCATGGGCGGCCCAGTGTGGACCGTTCAAGGGTACGGGTTGTGTCGGCTGTGTCTCTCGTCGTACAGAGTGTACCGGGAGATGTTGTTGTCGGCTTGTTACCGTGCGTCGGTGTTGGTACAAGGAGCGTCCTCGTACCTGCAGTTGCATCGTTGTTTTCTGAGACTTGAGAGTCTACTCCTTCAGTGACCCTCCACTAGTCGTAGCCTACTAGTACGCGTGTGCTAGTCGCACCAGGGAGTGGTGTACGGGCTGACCTTTAGAGACGGTTTGTGGACCGGTTACCGTTGGGCCCCACGTCTTGCAGCCAGAGTCCGGCTGAGGGGAAAACCGGTCAGAGGGCCAGACCAGGGACGCGCGGTCTGTGTGTGCACACGTGGTTGGGGGCGGTTGGACCCACGTCGACGGGCGTGACCCCAGCTAGTCACTTGTTGTAGTTACTTGTACGGTGTTTGCGCCTCGGGTAGGACCTACCATGTCAGGCGGTTCACCTGCGGTGCGGTGTAAGACGTCAGGGGACGCTACCGGCTGTGCTTCTAGTGGGTGGTACTCCTGTCGAGTACGGAGTGTCAGACTGTCAGTCGGTGTTTTCGACCTTCGGGTTTTGACGGTTCGACCGTTGAGTTTCGGTCTTCTCGTACCGTGGCACGTGTGTCGGTTTACGTGCCGTTAGGGTCTAGTTCTGTAGAGTACAGGGCTTTCCTTTCCGAGGTACCTTCTACCGCTAGAGTAGTGGTTTCTCGTTTTACGAGGTAGGGTTCGAGTGATCCCTACTGAGTCTTATTCCGAGACTCATTCCCTGCGTGTTTTCACCGTGTTTCAGGTGAGGCGCCACCTTCGGGGAGCGCGTCAGGTGCGCAGCGTGGTGCGGGTGCCCAGAGGTAGTGCCAGAGGTCAGAGCCGGGGAATGCCCCGTGTAGCTGTACTTTTCTTTCTTGTCACTGTACTAGTTGTGGACTGTTGTTATTGTTGCTCTTTATTGTGGACCGTGTAAAATGTTATCTTATTTTCTGCAATTATTTGTGATACTTGTGTAGTTTCCACACCATCCTTTTAACCCTTCCGAGTCTTCGGGCTCGTGGGTGGCGGTGCGAGTCTCGGGTTATCGGGCCTTCTCGGTAATCGGATTCTCGGGTCGTTACAGGGGGCGAGTAAGGAGGGAGAGGCTGGAAGGGGAGGTGCGGACTGTGGGGGAGGTGTGGATCGCTCCCCACCCCCACCCCCAGCCGCACATCCAGCTCCTGACATCTCCTAATCTTAGATTTGGCAATTGTTGTGTCTTCCCGGAGTATGGGGGGGGACCTCCGGTGTCAATTTCCCTGTTCACCAGCTGCAATTTTGGAGGAAAAATGTTGATTATTTTGGACCGTTGAATGCTCACTATGGTAAAAGGACGGCTCAGATCGCGATAGCATGGGAAGCGAGCCATAAAGCTGGCCCCATGTGATCTCCGTCTTATATGGGAAGTGATCACATGGTGCCGACATTAAGTGATGTCGCCACAATCACTTCCCATATTTATAGTCATTTTTTATATTTTTTAAATATGTGAGCCAAGATCTCCTATCTCGAAGTGATACCCAAACCCCCTATTTTACTTGATCCACGGCATGAAAAAAAGTACATGAATAATGATTTGGGTCTCAAGTCAATATTTACATATTTTTTTATTATATTATAAGATAAATTTGTGGTGACCTGAATACAACTCTTATATTTAAATAATAAAAAATTTGGCCTTCACTGTAAGAAAATTTAAAATAATAAAAAATAAAAATAAGTTTTTAATAAGAGAAGTGATCGCGAAGACGTCATCGTGTAATCCGTTCCCTATATTTAAATATACACACCATATATATATATATATATATAAATTTATTCTGGTATCCTTATGCTTCCTCCCTTTCATTTCCCCCCTTCGAAACTCCCCAACTCTTTTCGCCGGCGGAGGATCTCAGGGCAGCGAAAGCCCGCCGGACTTCTCGGCCGGCGAGAAGAAGTGGCGAGGAGGAGAAAAAGAGCTTCAATTCCGATCACAAGCCAGCGCTACCGCACTCCTCGCCGCCGCCAGCCATGGCTTCCGAGGGCTTCACCGACAAGAACGCCGTCTTCAAGAAGCTCCGGGCCAGATCGGAGAACAAGGTAAACCCGGCTTCCTTCTTGCCGTATTCTCAGCCCGGTGATTGGCCAGTGGATTCCGATGCCGGGATCTGGCTTCCGAGTTGAAGATCTGAAGGGACGGGGGGGGGCTCCGGTTCAGATCGGAGGTTCTCCCTTGATTTGTTGGTTTTGTTAGGTCCCCGCGGCCCCCCCCACCACACCCTGCACCCCCACCCCCCAACCCCCCGGCCTTTTTTGACCGGTGGTGACGGTTGGGTTTTTTGGTTCGGCAGATGTGCTTCGATTGCAACGCGAAGAACCCGACGTGGGCGTCGGTGACGTACGGGATCTTCCTCTGCATCGACTGCTCGGCCGTGCACCGGAGCCTTGGTGTTCATGTTAGCTTTGTGAGGTAGGGGAAAATATTTCTGTTCGAGAAGGAGTCTTCATTTTCTGTTTCTTCAACGGATGCCTATTGTTGTGGTTGTTTAGATCTTTGACGGAGAATCCAGTTTCATGCGTGTTTCGTTGTGCATTCTTCTGAGCTCCTGTAGTGATGCTAAATTTGCCATCTGGTTCAATTCGTTAAATAGTAGCTAATTTATTGGTCCCGTATGTTGTGATGCATTTGGTTCTTAGATATTCGTCTTTTTTATTGAGAATACAGATGTCGGTCTTTCTTGAATATTGAGCCCAAGATTTTCGCTTGAAATGTTGAGTGCGCTTAAACTCATAGTTAGGGTTTCATCAGTTGGCATCGAAGGAAGGGTGGCTAAATCAGTTGACTGATTGTTATGATCACCCTCGGATTCCAGCCTTGGAGCCTCTTTAGAGATGACGAAACGATCGGAGGCCAGAGCAGCAACTGCGGTCTTCTGTTCGACCTCTGGATTATCTGTCAAACTGGGGACATAAGAAAGAACAATGGGAGGAGGTATCCCATAAATGGCTTCAAATGGAGTCATTCGAATGGCAGAATGATATGAGTTATTGTAGAACTACTCTGCCCAAGATAGCCTGGAAGCTCACAGTTGAGGTTGCTGGGAACAGAAACAACGGAGGTAAGTTTCAAGACACCTGTTCACCACCTCGGATTGTCCATTAGTCTGGGGGTGATAGGCGGTGCTCATATGCAGTTCCACCCCTTGTAGAGAAAATAATTGTTGCCAAAATTGGCTACAAAAAACTGAATCTCTGTCGGAAACAATGGCAGTAGGCAAGCCATGCAGCCACACAATTTCTTTGGAAAATAAAAGAGCCACAGTATTGGCAGTGTATGGGTGCTTCAAAGGTAGGAAATGAGCATATTTGGACAATCTGTCGACCACGACAAAAATAGATGTCCATCCTTGTGATTTGGGCAGTCCATCAATAAAGTCCATAGAGATGGGAGACCAAATAGTAGTAGGAATAGGTAAAGGCTGTAAGAGTCCTGCAGGAGGCTGGGTGGAATACTTACAAGTTTGACAGATATCACAATCTCTTATAAACTTTTTAATATCAGTGGTCATGCGAGGCCAATAAAA
This sequence comes from Amorphophallus konjac, assembly GCA_022559845.1. Lineage (NCBI taxonomy): Eukaryota > Viridiplantae > Streptophyta > Magnoliopsida > Alismatales > Araceae > Amorphophallus > Amorphophallus konjac. Next base: position 219,561 of record JAHNEJ010000859.1, read on the forward strand.
ACTCTGGCGAATAGTATGCAATGTTTTATGAAAGCCAGCATGACCCCCAATGGGAGATAAATGATAAGTGTGCAAAATCTTAGGAATGTATGAATGAGCAGAGTGGAGAAGTATTTTTCCTCGGTAATAAAGCAGTCCACTCTTGTAACTATAAAGAGTTCTGTCCAACTATCCCGATTCCCATTCCTGTAGCTGTTGTTTCGGTATATCATATGAAGAATAGGTAGCCTTCAGACCCTCCCACCAATTGGGAATAATAACAGATATACCACAAACAGTGATAACATCGGACTGTCGAGAGAACGCATCAGCCACAATGTTGGAGGATCCCTGTTTATACTCTAATGTGAAATCAAAACCAATGAGTTTCACTAACCACTGTTGCTGTTGAGGTGTGGTGAGCTTTTGAGTGAGTAGATATTTAAGGCTCTAATAATCAGTTCGGATAATAAATCTATGCCCTAAGAGATAGTGTTTCCATTTCTGTATGGCGAAGATGACTGCAGATAATTCTCTATCATAAGTAGAAAGGGCTTTCTGAGATGCTGAAAAGGCTTTACTGATATAAGCAATCGGATGTTTGTCTTGAAATAAAACAGCACCCATGCCGGAAGAGGAAGCATCACACTCCAATGTAAATGGTTTATCGAAGTCTGGAAGGGTGAGAACGGGATCAGTGGCCAAAGCTTGTTTCAGACTGTCAAAAGCATTGTCTGCCTCAGAATTCCAGCAAAAGTGCTGGTCTTTGTGGAGCAAGGCTGTGAGAGGATTAGAGGAAGAGCAAGCAAACCATAATTTTTGATGAACTTCTTGTAATAACCGGCTAGGCCCAAAAATCCTCGTAATTGCCTAATGCTTACTGGAATTGGCCAGTCAGTAAGAGCTTGCACCTTTTGCGGGTCCATGGACACAGTACCTGAAGAAATAATATGGCCCAGATAGGAGACAGAAGTAGTACCAAAATTGCATTTGCTCCATTTTGCAAATAGCTCATGTTGCAGTAGTAAGGCCAGAACTTGTTTAATGTGATGAAGATGAACAACCGAACTTGGACTGTAGATAAGAATATCGTCGAAAAAGACTAGCTCAAAATGCCTCAAGAAGGGTCTAAAAATATCATTCATCAAACATTGGAAAGTATCCGGAGCATTCATGAGGCCAAAGGGTAGTACCAAATACTCTTAATGCCCAGTGTGAGTAGAAAAGGCAGTTCTCTCTATGTGCTCAGGTTTCATCTGAATTTGATGATATCCGGATCGTAAATCCAATTTGGTAAAATATCTGGCCGAACCCAACTCATCCAATAAATCCTCAATAACGGGAATAAGATATTTGTCCTTAATTGTATTTTTGTTCAACTCCCTATAGTCCACACACATATGCCAAGTACCATCTTTTTGTTTGAACCAATAAAACTGGTGAGGCAAAGGGGCTGGTACTAGGCCGAATGATGCCATTTTTCAGAGATTCCGTCAAAGATTGTTCAATGACAGTTTTATGACGAGGAGAATATCTATATGGTGTTAGAGAAATCACTTTGGTCTCATCGATCAAATGAATAGCATGGTCACAGGTTCTGGCCGGAGGTAAGCCCATAGGAATCTCAAAGACTTTCTGAAACTCTAGCAGAACAGTAGCTAAATCCAAATGGTCAATTGTGGATAAATCCATATGAGAATGAGTGGGTTGCGGAGTAAGCTGAACCTGACATAAATAGATAGCCCTGGCGGAAGGCAATATAGAAGTAACCTCCTGAGCAGATGAAAGATGAACATCCATGTGGGTCAATCCTTGTAAATGATATGTAACGCCATTTAAAGTGAAATCCATGGACAGTTTTGAAAAGTCCCAATGAATAAGTCCCAAGGACTTAATCCAATTGGACCCCAGAATAACATCAAAAGGGTAGGTGTCCATAATAAAGAAATCCAGTATGAGGTGTAATTTGCCAAGTGATTAAGAGACTTTGGGACAATAGCCAATAATTGGACTGTTAACTACCCCCACAACCTTGGCTGTCAGGCCTTCAACTGTCTGAATAGGTAAATTCAACTGTCTAGCAACCTGGATATCAAGGAGGTTATGAGAAGCTCCCGTATCAATTAAGGCCAGCACTGGAACATCGAAAAATGCCCCGAGTAATTGCATAGCAGGTTCAGCTGTCCAAAAACTGCTATGCATAATAGTAGTATCGGGCTGCAGAGAGACAGAAATAGAATTAACACTGACAGCATTGTCCGCAGAATTAGACATAATAGGATTATCCTGAGGAGATATCTCTTCTTGCAAATTTGGCAAGTCATCCTCACCATCAACACTGTCGGGAACAGAAAGTAATTGGACAACAAAAGTCCGTTGAGGGTTACATTTATGTCCTTTCTCCCACTTGTCATCACACATGTAGCATAATCCCCTTTTTCGTCTGTCATCTAATTGTTCTTGAGAATAACGGCGAATACCTGGTCTACTCAATGTAGTGTGTGTCACCGGGGAAGCAGCAGGAACAGAGTGGGAAGGAGGATCACTCCTTTTGGATGTTGACCCCCATTGAGGTTTAGTAGCAGCAAGTCTTGCTGCCGCCATGGCCTCCTGCAAAGCATGAGGTTTTTGTAATAATACTTCATATTGCAGATTATCCTTCAATCCTCCTAGAAAATGAGCTAAGAGATGTTCATCAGGAATTCCATCGATGTCATCACAAATGCGATCAAATTGTGATTCATATTCTTCAATGGATCCCGATTGTGACAATTGTCTTAATTCCATATGTGGATTTCTCCACTCCTGCCGACCGAATTTCATCCCAAAAATTGATTCCAAGACCGAACTGTTGATCCTTATAGATCCGACAAAACCATTTCATAGCACGATCAAGAAAACAATACTGAACGTGCAATAACATATGTTCCTTACTTAATTGATAATAGTTGAAGTATAATTCAGCCTTGAATTTCCAATCCTCAAATTTATTCCCGTCAAACATCGGTAAGTCAAGGGGCTTAGGATGAGCCATCGAAAAAAACAGGAGAAGCGTGTGGCAGTAGACCATGCTGGTTAATGTGTGGTGCCAGAAGGGGGTCAAGAAGAATTGGCGGAGGATGTTGGATCATAACAGGGGAAGGTCGAGGCACAGCAGAATCTGAAACCAGTATTCTATGGACCGCCTGTTCAATTAGATCAGCCATCCGAGGTGAAGAAGGATCTAATTCCTGTACCTTTTGTGCTAGTTGCTCCACTCTGGTAGAGAGATCCATTGTGGACTGCGATACAGCTTGCTGTACCGTCTGTTGAAGAGATTGCTGGAGAAGCCTCAATTCGTCCGACGTCATGGATTTGGAAGAGGTGGAAGCATCCAAGGAGGGCTTAGACACCAATTTGTTACGATTGCCCTTGGATTCCAGCCTCGGAGCCTCTTCAGAGATGACTAAACGATCAGAGGCCAGAGCAACAACTATGGTCTTCTTCCTACTGTGAACCTTCTGCAGAGGAGGGAAGGCACCAAGATCTCCAGAAGAATGGCGGTCAAATCCAGAGGCAGAAGGAGGAGCAAGAGCAGCAACAGAAGCATATGTAGACGGGGGAAGAGAAGAAGAAGGGGAAGAGGACATAGCAAGAGGAGTACCAAGAACCAGGAATTTGATGTTATTCGATGATCCCGTCAAGTACAGAACATCTCTATTTATAGGGTCCCTCCCTCAAATCCCCATTTCAACTACATTCCCAGAGCATTCCCGCTCACAATTCACACCAATTTCATGTAATTACAGTTTCATTTCTACCGGCCTACCGTTTCTGCCATTAGCGACCAGTGAACCGGTCCTAACAGCCATAACACCCTCAAACCTCTTGCCTGTCCACCCTTGAGCTTCTGTCTCCTGACAGCGGCTTACCTCGCCTTTTCACGTATCACTGATGAGCACGTCTGTTTCTATACTTAGGGTTTCATCATTTGGTCTACAATGAAGGGTGGCTTGAATTTGTTCTTTGTTTGGCAGAAGAGTATGGCCTGCGTTGATTCTGGGGGTTTCGCAAGTTAGGCTGTTCTTCTAGCTCAGCATAGTGAATCCCTAGTTGCAATCGATCATGCGATCCGAATTTCAGACATATCCGTGAAAAATATGGAGCGGAGTCAATGATTACTCTGTCCTTTAATCGAAGGTATGATGCCTTATGAAACAAGGACAAAGTCTCATCTGAAGTCCAAGACTTAAATCTATAGCATATCAAAGCTTCATGATGCTAATGGATTAACATGGAGGATGTTGAATTTGTGACTAAAAAGTGGGTCTAATATCTGCATATCACATTGTTGTTTGTGCTCACCAATCCATAGAAATATGGTTGGTAAGCATCTGGGAAGTCTTCACCCTGTAATCTACTAATCTTTAAGGCTTTGGCTTGTAAGAGAATCCTGTCAAGGATTTTGGACCTTTCCTTTTGATTGGATTTGACTGACATAACCATTTCCTTTTACAGACTCCACTGTAACTGACAAGTTAATGTATGGTTGAACCATTCATGACATTTAGGGTACTCAAATTTGCATCTATCAGCACTGTGTTGTTGTCATGGGCTGAGATATTAAAGTGACTGGTTTGGGTGTAACACAATGCCTAATAATTTGTTCCTAGTTTCATAGAAATGTTAACCATATGGAGATTTCAAGTGACCTTTTTTTTCCACTTGGTTGTGTTTGAAGGGTGGTGGGGATGGAAGGTTCATATCCAATGAGGATGCTGACAGGAGGAAGATAACTACAGTGAGGGCCTTGCAAAACGTAGGCCCATAAAGAAAAAGTATGAGAGTAGAAAGCTGCTTGTGCTGTCAGATTAGATGCAACTTAATCTGACAGTTCTGGTAGATAACCAGACTACATTTCTATTAGTACATAAAAGGCTACCCTTTATACAAATGTGTGTTTGCATGTGTAAATGTGCATACCGTATCTACACATCTATAATACACTATGCAAGTTTAAGAGTTCTTATGCCACACTGTGAGCATAAATAGCTGAGATATAGCAATCTCCAGTAACGACCTTATGCAAGTATGTTTCTTAATTTGAAAACTTGACTATTCTTCCTTAATAACCAGTTTTCTAAAATGTCAATAGCTATATGAACATATTATTACATCAATGAGCACTTGAAGATTGTTTAAATTCTACAATGTTAAAAATCTGGCAAGAATAACAGCCCTGTTAGTGAAACTCCTGTCTTGCCAGTTAGGTTCTCCACCTTTGCACTAGGAGTGTCTGCTGCCTTGCTTTGCCTAGGTAATTTACATTGGTTCCATGGAACAATATCAAAACTGTAAGATACAGTGAGCTTTGAAATAAATCCTGATGATCCAAGTTTCCACTCTATGCATTTACATTGGGTCTGAGGACATTTCATGCGTACTCATTTACTTGGTAATTGTATGCTAAAGCACCCCCTTGTTGGCGGCCTATTTACTTCATATTGTGACCTTGTCAAGTCAATCTTGAGCAATTTTTTTGTTTGCATCTATATTGGATAGTATACAACATCAAGATGTCCAAATGCATTTTTCAGTGAAGGCAGTCCAAATTTATCTTCTCTTGCCAAAAAACTTTACTCTGTCCTCTATCTTTTACAGCCTTATACCATGCATCTCTTACATGTCATCTTTTCCCTCCCTTGTCAACAGCTTGACTAGGTTCTCCTTTTCAGTTTAACTTGCCCACATCTCATCAAGCCTTTTGATGGTGTCCATGCTCTCTTTGAACAACTTCTTTTTCTGCCTAGCCTCGCTTCCATTTCCTTACTGTTATGTTATAGGGATACTTTCCTAATCTCATTCCACTCTTTCTAGAGTCATCTGATGTAGATCCAAAACAAAACTTTTTTTTGAAAGTGGGTAGTACCACTAATGTATAAAATGAAAGAGATTGTACAAGTATAGGAAAAAGCTGTGAGAGCCCCCCAAAGTCAAACCCCAACAACCTATACATCAAAGAGCCACACCTAGAAAGTGTGGAAAACCTAATCCCGCAAAGAATCAAAAAGAGCCGAAGTAAGGGAATTCACATTACATAGAGTAGCAACCCATTCCCTTACACGGTTACAAACAAAAGAAATCAGGGAGTCCACAGCCCGAGACTCCCATCTAAAGATCCGACTGTTGTGCTCCCCCCACAACGTCCACAGGGTGGCGTGGAGAATAAGCCACCACACAGTTCTGTCGCTCTTGATGGGCCAAGGCCTGTCTCTAAATTTTAAGAAGAATAAGTGGAGAAAGGAAGACGAGTAGTTGAGGCTTTCTGAATCATAAGACCAGCCTCATTCTGCAGTTGAATTGAGCGAAATGGAGCTTCCTAGCATGATCTCATGCATACACATAGTTGCTCTAATTGTTTCCTTATAGGTTGCTCTCTAAAAGCATGAGGAACCTCTCATATTCTGATACTATGTTGTGCTTGTGTTGCTAGGTTGGGAGGAGGGATTGGTCGTGCCACTATCTTCATGGGTAGAGTTGATGGTGTTTCTTTCTTTTGGTCCACTGAGTACAATTTTCTTGGGTTTTCTGGTTGAGGGTCTATTTTATTGCAGGGACATTATGTTACAGATACCTTCACTTTACTTTTTGCCTATTAATGAATTTTTGGCACTGACCACTTTCTCCGGGAAAGGAATGATTATCTGAATTTCCCAGGACAATTAGTTCTGGAGCATTCAAACATTTTTTTTTTTGATTGGGGGGGGGAGACATTAGGATACCTGTTGATGTTTCATTGCTTCTTTTTTTTTTTAAATGTTTCATTGCTTCTTCAATTTAAAGGGAAGAAACCACTTGCAGCCTCTGATTATTTACCATCATTCCATTTTACTGGTTAGCTGATTTGGAATAAAATATCTTTATGGAGGGGCGTACAAGATACAGAGGAAGAGATTAGACCGGTGAACATGCTTGTCATCTTCTATTAAGAGTTTTGACTGAGGAGTGAATGCAAACTGTTTCTCTAGACCTCATTTAGTTAATTCTTTGAATGCATAAACATCTTCATGACATCAGAAAATGCTCTTAGCTACAAACTTCACCAAACACTTACACAGATATCTAGCTACCAGTATGCAATCACCCTCGTGTAACAAAGGCTCAGTTATTATCTGCTCGTATGCTTGAAAAGAAAATAGTTATTCCCATTCAACGTTTTTCAAAACTGTTGTTCCTTTATTTACAAGAAATGTGGCTAGATGTGTCGAAGGTCATGAAACAAAAAAATGAACCTTGGAAGTTTTAAATGAGATATATATTTCAAAAACCACGGAGTCTAAACATGTTCTGTTTGAGGAATAAAAGAAAAGGACTAGCATTGGTCATCAGTGAGTCCAATGATTCCCATTTATTTGGCATATAAATGATTCATTAGCAGGTCCGTGTTCGGAACCTTCCCTAGGTTATTCCTCATTAGAGCTACATTGTAGTTATGAATTGTATTTTACATGAATTCTTATCAAGTGCTATGTACTTACCTCAATGAAAGCTTCCTTGTCTACTTACCTGTAACGTGCCACATCAGGCTTGCTTCTTGTTCTGCTGTTGTATATTCTGTTCATTTTGCACACGGCTCATTACAAGGATGGTTGCGATAATAATGATGGAAGTAATTTTTATAGCTTTGAGCTGGCAATTATCCCCTCTCTTTGCTTCTCTTAGAGGATCATTAATCTTATTTGTTTCTTTGAAACAGGGATGGCAAACTCGGTTTCGGACTCGGTTTCGGCCGGGTCCGAAACCGATACGACTCGGTATCGGTTTCGGCCGAAACCGGCCGAAACCCACTTAAAAGGTTTTAAAAAAAACATATTAATTTTAAAAAATCTGAAAAAAATCATAAAAAATTTAAATAATCACTCAAAATCATGAAAAACAATACACATGTATTTGAGTGTATAAGTTAGTGCAATAACCTTGAAGTAGACAATTACGCATTGAACTTCAAACATTGAACATGTGAAAGTTAAACTAATATTCCATTGTACATTTTTTGATGATAGTGTGTTGATATTTTGATAATAGCAACTCAATGAGTCACCACATAAGAATGATGATGATAGTGTGAATTGTTGTTGTTGTGTGTGCCCCTTGTGCATTCTTGTGCATTGATGATGAAATAATGTCTTCTGTAAGTCGGTGCATGCTAGCAAGTCTATACATCCATTAGTTGATAACTGAGCAAGTTTATACATACATCCAGCAAGTCTATACATCCATCAAGTCTATACATTCATCAAAGTCTATACATTCTTCAAAATCTATACATTCTCCATGCATCTTCATAGCAAGTCTATACATCCAGCAAGTCTATACATTCATCAAAGTCTATAAGTCTATACATTCATCAAAGTCTATATATTCTTCAAAGTCTATACATCCAGCAAGTCTATACATCCATCAAGTCTATACATTCATCAAAGTCTATACATTCTTCAAAGTCTATACATTCTCCATGCATCTTCGTAGCAAGTCTATACATCCAGCAAGTCTATACATCCATCAAGTCTATACATTCTTCAAAGTCTATACATTCTCCATGCATCTTCATAGCAAGTCTATACATTCATCAAAGTCTATACATTCTTCAAAGTCTATACATTCTCCATGCATCTTCATAGCAAGTCTATACACTCTTGGACCAATACATTCTTCAAAGTCTATACATTCTCCATGCATCTTCATAGCAAGTCTATACATCAGCAAGTCTATACATCCATCAAGTCTATATATTCTTCAAAGTCTATACATTCTCCATGCATCTTCATAGCAAGTCTATACATCCATCAAGTCTATACATTCATGAAAGTCTATACATTCTTCAAAGTCTATACATTTTTCAAAGGCTAGCTTGATTAATACATTTTTCAGGATCGACAATTGTCTTGTCATTTTTCTCCTATACGATTTTCTGTTGAGCATGAATAAGTTACCTAGTTCCTGAAAAAGCATTACTAGAAGTGGGTCCCAACCTTGTAGTATAGGATTGACTGTTGTCTTGTCATTTTTCTCCTATACGATTGACTGTATAAGTTAATACAATAACCTTGAAGTAGACAACTACGCATCGAACTTCAAACATTGAACATGTGAAAGTTAAACTAATATTCCATTGTATATTAATACAAGCAGTACAATAAACCAAATTAGACAAAATGAATGTTACAAAAATTCATTGATTCTTACCTAATATGGATAATAATTACTAGAAGAACCTTCTCCCTCATCGTCTGGCCCTTGATGTCGATACCCATAACCAGGTTGCATGTATGGTCTATATTCACTATAACCAAACAATGAGGTAGCCAAGTCCTGCATCCCTCTTTGGATCCCTCTTGGAGTGTTTGGTTGGCTTGATTCGAATCCAGTATCAACATAGGAATCTTGAGGAAGAGAAGAGTCACTGGTCGGATATGGATGGAACTGAAATGATGGTTCATAATTCTGGGCCCCATAAATAGCTGCTTCCTGTTGGCCACCTTCGTAACCTGGTATACCATATCCTTGCTGACCTTGACCGTATCCACCTGCACCACCTGCTCCACCTGCACCACCTGTACCACCTGCAGCACCTCCGGGATGATCATCATCATCATCAGAATCATAAGAAACCAGTCGCCTTTTAACATTTGAGGATGCTTTTTTCTCTTTTGGAGTGCTTTTTTCAATCAACTTTGACACGAGTCCTTTTCCCCTTGGCGTGTGCCTCACATAAATCTTCTTCAACTCCTCAATTGTCGGGTCCTCTCGAGCAGCAGCATTTGCCCTCTCAGTTTGCCCATGCACTGATGTACTTCTTCTTAAGGAGGACATTCTAGGAGTGACTGGCCCGCTATCTGTATCTGAGTGTCTAGCTGGCTCAAACTCGAACTGCTCCTCAGTGTCATCAACCACCCTAGACTGGTGCGCATGAGTATCTCTGGCCCTCTTTGATTTGCTTCTTAATTCGGGATCTCTTGCCTCATCTTCATCAAGTATGCCCTCTGTCCATCTTCTATCATCAACATCAAAAACGGGCTCATCAACCTGCTCTCGTGTCTCCACCCAAGACTGCAAGGGATTATCATCATCAAATAAGCCATCCACATCAATCTCTGCGGCGGCATCCTCGGCGACGCGTTTGTCTCGCAGCTGTTGTCTCAACCTCATATTCTTTATTCTCAACCTCATATTGTAGTGGCAGTACACTAATTTCTCTAACCGATCAGCCTTTAGCCGATTGCGAACCTTTGAGTGTATAAGGCTGAATGTGCTCCAATTCCTTTCACATTGGCTTGCTGATGTGGTTTGACTCAACACCCTGATTGCAATGAAAGCCAATGCATAACTGTCCAATTCTCTATTGTTCACCATGATCCACCAGTCAGCTGTTACACCAACCAACCATAAACAAATAAATATAAGATGTAAATAAAAATTAATTAAGGACGATGTAATTGCAAAGAAAGCACAAAGATGAAGTATACCTGGGCTCACTCTTCCCACTGCGTATAGCAATTGGAAGTCAGAATACGTCCCACTTCTCATTCTATAGGAGGTCATCTACAAAAATTACATAATAGATTAGCATTACTACGTAAGTAAATTCTATACCTCTTATTCATGAAATCAAACAGGCCAACCTCTACTTCCGCCTGAAGCCTCTTATCTTGTGTCCTCGATAAACGACCAATGACTTTTAAAGTGCCTTGAAGCACCTCGGCATCAACATGTGCATTGGCATTGTACATTAATCGAGGGTTCAGAAAATAACCTGTATTTGTATATAGTTAATGTATGGTCAATAATATATGAATACAAATAATCACTCACCAGCTGCATGCAAGTCGTGGTGTAATGTGGTGTCCCATCTATGGTCAATAATCTTCCACCACTTTGTATGTTCTTTGGGAAGGGACTCCTGCAACTCCAATTTCGCACGGTCCATGGCCTCATACAGATATCCCATATCATTCTTGTCATCGCCATCAACCAATCTTAGGACCTTCACGAGGGGGGTGACTACTTTCATGTATCGTGTTACTCTGCCCCAGAATTTGTTGTTGTCCACGATTTGACAGACATCCAAATAATCCATCTGAGCATCAACATTGCGCTTCTCGATGTATTCCCGCAGGGCATTGTGGTACATGAAAGCTTTCAACTCATTCTTATACCTGTGCAAAGAAATAAAATTTGAATCAAATACGGATCATAACTACAAGGATAAAGAAGTAATAATTGAGTTCAATAGTATACCTATGCAGAGACTCCAAAGAAATGAAATTTGAAGCAAATTTAGTTGGCCCTGCACGGATAATATCCCGCCCCCCACTTGCATGCTCCCTGAACATGTTCAATATCCTAGGATGGCCATAAATATATTGGGTAATCTTTTGTGCCCTTTCAACCGTCTTCTTCACATGTTTGTCCTTCCCTATGTCTTCAAGTATGAGATCAAGACAATGTGCTGCGCATGGGATCCAATATAAATGCCTGCGCTTATGCATCAATTTCCTCCCTGCAGCCTTATAACTGGCTTCATTATCAGTCACAACTTGTACAACATTTTCTTCACCAATTTCGTCTACCATGTTGTCCATCAAATGAAACAAATAATTGGCATTTTTTTCAAAATTTGATGCATCTACAGATTTTACAAATACTGTACCTTCGATGCAATATACCAAAAAGTTAATCATGGACTTTTTCGTGGTACCAGTCCAACCATCACACATAATAGTGCATCCTCTCTCCATCCATATATGCTTGAAGCTTTCAACCCACTGATGGAGCTCCTCAACCTCTCCCTCAAGGCCACGCCCGTATATGTCCCGACGTGATGGCGCCTTCAAGCCAGGGCCAGCATCTGCTATGGCATCCAACATAGGTTGAAAATATTCACTTTCAGCACCATGTGCAGGGACACCTGCATGAAAAAACCATTTACAGATGCTTTTAAATGCATGCCCTGCAACTTCTGTAGATTTTTTGACCCCTCTTAATGCACTTTTGATCTTAGGTTGTGTAGCCTGGGGCCTTCTGTGGAGATAACTGTCCATGGGGCCTGCTCTCTGCGTCTGCGGGGGCGGGGCAGCAACATCAGGACGTCGTGCAGCTGTACTGGTGTAGGTCCCTCCTGAACCCATGGGTGCCTTTCCTTTCCTTCGAGCGGCTTTTTCACGCTCCCTTGCTTCAGTGCCCTCCGGATCAGAATCTTCAGTGCCTTCCTCATCATCATCCCTCCTAACCCTTCTGCCAGAAATCTCCTCAGCAATTTCCTCCTCATCCTCAGCCCTTTGTTGCACCCTCTCCTTTTTCCCCAAAAGGCACTGGCGCATCTCCTCTCGCACCTCTCGTGGACAGTTGTCACATTGTCTCACCTCTCCTCGTACCCCTGCCAAATGTTGCTTGCCTCTGGTAATTCCGCCATACATCTCCCTAGCACAATAATTACATTTAACCTTCCTTCTCTTAGCATCAACTAAGGACATGTGGGCCCACCCCGGATCCTCCTACCCTTGCTGCTCCTGTGTTTGCTGACGTCTAGGCATGATGCTGCATTAAGACAGTGACACACAAAAAGGTATAAGTACAATTAAAAACTTAACCCTTCATTACGAGCATGATCCCACCCGAAATTATTCAATGAAGCTTAATTAAGTTTCAATTGAGCCTAAGCAAACCGACTTATACAAAAGGCCCAAATTTTATAAACTAATTAACCATTAATTATCATTTACCCCTTAATCACCTTTGAAAAAAATCAATTACCAGCATGATCCCACCCCAAAATCTTCTAGGAAGCTTAATTGAGCTTCGATTGAGCCTAAGCAAACCGATTTAGACAAAAGCTCCAATTTTTATGAACTAATTAACCCTTAATTAGCAATTAACCCTTAATCACCCTTCGAATGAATTAATTACCAGCATGCTCCCGCTTCAGATTAGTCAATGAAACTTAATTGAGCCCTAATTGACCCTTACTAAATCTAATTAAAGAAAAGCCCCAAATATAAACTTCTAATTAGGGTTTAATTAGAAGTGTTAACAACTTAATCATGGTTTTAAATTAACCTACAACACAACATTTAACCTACAACAAAAAAATTTTCGAACAACTCAACCAAAAAAACACAAAACATAAAAAACCCTAAATTTACCTCCACAAAATTTACCTCCGCAGTGGCAGTCGGACGGTCTCTGTGGAGTGTGGAGTGTGGACAGCCCCCTGCCCCCTAAAGGCTGAGCAGTGTTTAGGCACAGCAGTCAGCACAGCCCCCCAGGCTGAGCCGGCCCCACTAGCACAGCAGCAGCAGCCGGCAGCGCACAGCAGCTCCACAGGGCAGTGGGCACAGGCCGCACCAAGCACAGCAGCTGGCAGGCGGCAGCAGCAGCAGCAGCCAGCAGGGGAGGCAGCCAGGCAGGCAGGCAGCAGCTTGGTCGCAGGCCCACCTCGCAGGATATATTAGGCAGCCGCAGTCGTAGCAGGCAGCAGCACCAGCCGCAGCAGGCAGCAGCTGCAGCACAGCAGCCGCAGCAGCAGAGCGGCGGCAGCAGCAGCACCCGGCAGTAGCACAGCACGGTGGGGGGGGAGGGTTTCGGCCGAAACCCAGGTAGCAGCGGCGGAACTTCTGCGGAAGTGGGGTTTCGGGAGGGAGGAGATAGGAATATCACGGGTTTCGGCCGAAACCGACCGATTTCGGGCGAAACCAGTATCGGTTTCGCCCGAAACCGATATCTCACTTACGTTTCGGATTGCTACAGTTATTAGGCCCTTTTTCGTATCGGTTATGGCTGAAACCGCCAACCATGCTTTGAAATGGGTAGTGAACACTAATTGTATAAAATGAAAAAAAGGATGTACAAGTATAGTCAAAGAGCTCCCCAAAAATTCCTGTACAAAAGGTCACACCAAGATAGTGTGAGAGACGTTAACCCCGAGCAGAACAAAAAGAGGGGAGTTGAGAGAATTCATATTACAAAGTGACTCCGCTCATTCCCTCACTCTATCACAAATTAAAGGTACAAGAGTTTCCACTATTCTAGCCTTTCTCCTAAAAGTCCTATTGTTCCGTTCGCCCCACAAAGACCATAGGGTGGCATGCGGGATCAGGCACCACACAACTTTATCACCTCTATGGGGCCACTTTTTGCCCCATGACCCAATGAAGTGATGCACCTTTGTCTGACTACCGATGACACAGTGGGCTCTCCTAGCAAGACTCTCCCACATCTCCTGTGAATAGGTACAAGTACAACCTACAAACAGGTGGTCCAAGGTCTTGTCCTCCTGACCACATAAGCAGCTGGTTGGTTGGATGCCCCGAAAGGAAATGAAGCAGCCTGTCCGAAGTGGGCAATCTCCTTTGGGAAATTCTCCAACTGAGAGTTTCACCTTCAGCGGACTCCGCGGTCTCCACACTTAAGGGGTGAGGCTGTGGAGCACCACTCCATCAGAGAAAATGGAGTAAGCAGACCTCATTGAGAAGGTCCCCTCCCTATCAAACCTCCAAGTTCACGTATTCTCCTTGTCGGGATGTGGAGTATAGGCGAGGAGTAAGAGTAAGAGGTCCTGAAGTTGCTCCATCTTGACGGTCCTGAGGTCCCTCCTGAAGGTCGGTGCCCAGGTGCCTCCTGAGAGCTAGGGGTCAAAAGCTTGGGCGATCGACCCCAAGGGATCAACTGAAACAACAAAAAGATTGGGGAAGGAAGCCTCCAACGTGAAGTCTCCGTACCATCTGTCCTTCCAGAAAGACACTGGTCGGCTTTCCCTTGACGGACCTGAACGTCGGAGAAGATAATGTCCCTGCAAGACAAAATGCCGTGCCAAATCGGGGAGGTCCGATACTGAGCTACTGACTTCAAATCCCAGACTCTGCTCTTGCTGAAATATCTCTGCTTGATAACGTACACCCAAATCCCATCATCACCTGCCCCCAACCTCCATAACCACTTAGACAAGAGAGTCAAATTGAAGTCTCTAACATTCTTGATCCGCAGACCTCCTGCTTCTTTACTAGCAGCTACTCTTCCCCACTTGATATCATGCCATCTTCTACATGTCCCCTTACACCTATGCCAAAAGAATCTCTGCCTGAATAGACTCAATCTTGAGCACCACAGACTTCGAGATCCGAAACATGGAGAGAAAATAGATAGGCAGGCCGTCCAAAATTGATCTGCATAACACCAATCTACGTAATATGAGAGCAATCCACCCTTCCAACCAGCCAGTCTAGACTCATAACGTTGTATAATAGGTAGCCAATATGCATGCCATAGCGCACCTGAGGTCAGAGGGAGCCCCAGGTAGGAGATAGGGAAGGCTCCTAACTGGCATCTTAGAATGCATGCATGCCACCCTCTGAAGGGCTATGCCTCCATGTTAACCCCAACTAACAAGCTCTGGTTGAAGTTAATTTTCAGACCGGTGACCTCCTCCAGCAATTCCAGCGAAAGTCTAGTTACATAAAGTTGCTGCTCATCCTCTGTCAGGGGCAGGGTGGTATCATTGGCATACTGCAAGTGAGAAACTGAGGGACCTTCTCTCCAAACCTAGAAACCCCTGATCAGACTTGAATCCTCTGCTCTCAACGAAACCCTAGTCAACACATGAGCCACTAACACAAAGAGGAGAGGGGACATAGGGTCTCCTTGCCTGAGCCTCCTCCCACCATAGAAGAAAGAAGACGGCTTGCCATTGACAAGGACAACAAAAGAAGCTGATGAGATGCATGTCCGGACTTAGCCTATCCATTTTTTCCCAAAGCCCATCTTCTCAACACATCAAACAAGCAAAACCAATTGACCCTATCATAGGCCTTCTCGAAGTCGAGTTTCAGGACCATCCCTTTCTTCCGCTCATTCTTCATGGCAAATAGGCATTCATGGGTCACCAAGAAGTTGTCTGAATGTGTCTCCCTCTGATGAAGCTCCATGGAAACAACTGACCATCTTGTCCATAACTTAACCAATCTACCTGCCAATAACTTGGTGACGATTTTGTAGGTGCCATTCAGTAGATTAATAGGTCTGAAGTCTCGAAAATCTAGGGCTCCTTATTTTTTCTGGATAAGGACTAGAAGGGTTTTATTAATTCCCCCCAAGTGAGCCCTCCCCTCTTGTAACTCCCTCAGTGTACCAAAAGCTCTGCCTTGATGATATACCAATAATTCTGGAAGAATGTCAACGGGAAACCATCTAGTCCTAGAGCTCTGTCCCCTGCAAGTGAGAAAACTGCCTGGCGCATCTCCTCCTCTATAAATGCCTGTGAGATATCCCTCCTCTCCTCGAGTGAGAGACGGGGAAGGAGATCATCTGCAATCCTCAGCCTACAGAGGTCCTCTTCCGAGAATAGCTTGGAGTAGTAGTCCCTCGTCAGAGCCTGGATTTGCTCATCAGAAGATATAGAGACCTCACCCACCCTTATTATACAAGTGATGGTGTTAACTCTCCTTCTCCCTGAGACAATGTGTTAGAAGTAAGCAGTATTCCTATCCCCTTCATTGATCCATTTGTCTGTTGATCTCTGTCTCCAGTTTATCTTCTCCTTAGAGAGGCTCCTATCCTCTTCATCCATCTGACCTGCCTCCTCCAAATTGTTTAGGCCCTCAATCTGCTCAACGATTCTGTCTTTAGCTGTCCTCCTCGGGAGGGTTTTGTATACTTCCCAAGTCTTCATGACTTGAGCAGTGTGCCTCAACTTTAGCACCAAAGTAGTCATAGCAGATCTTACCAGCAACCTAAGAAGTCCATGCTCCCCTGACCGTTTCCATAAAAGCTGCCACCCTGAACCAAAACTTCTCAAGTCTGAAGTTAAATCTCCTATCCTGTGGACGACTGGTCTTCAATAGAATAGGCTTGTGATTCGACATTGGCCTAACCAAAAGGTGCACCTGCACATGAGGATAGTGATCCTCCCAATCAATAGAAACCAAGAATCTGTTTAGCCTGGAGCATGACACATCAGCTCTTGTGTTGGACCAAGTAAAGTGACCATGTGACAAGCCGATGTTCACCAAAGCCGCCTCCTCAATGAAAGTAGAGAAGTTCTTCATGCCCCTTTCATAAACACTCTTCCCCATCTTCTCCCAAGGGACAACCACAATATTGAAGTCCCCTCCAACACACCAAGACTTGCCAGAAGAAAAGTGCAAGTGAACCAAGTTCTCCCACTAGAGCCGCTTCTCCTCCCGACTTTGGGGTCCATATAACCCCGTGAAGTCTTAAGAGAAGCCATCCCTCACATTATTGAAATGAAGGGAGATAGCCCACCTACACACATGTCTGTCCAACACCACTTCTTCAACCTCATAAGGATTCTAGAGGATCATAATCCCCCTGGACCTACCCTCTGCCGGGGACACAGCTCCTATGGAAAGTCTAGCCCCCCTTAGCTCTCTTATAAGGGATTCACCATCCCCTTCACATTTGGTCTCTTGGATACAAAGAATGTCAATTTTACATCTTCTAATTAGCTCCTTCACCGCCCTCTTCTTCTCCACCCTCCGTAGCCCCCTCACGTTCTATGAAACAATCTTCATGAGGACGAAGGAATAGACCTCTCCTCCCTACGCCCTCCCCCTCCCTCCCTCCTCCTCCTTTCTACTAAGTTCTCTCTCTCTCCCGAATCGACGCATCCCCCCTCTTCCTAATTTTGGAGAATGCCCCTTTCACATCTTCATCTGCCCCAACTTCAAAGGAAATACCTACCTTCTTATCCAGCTCCCTCACCTGCTTCTCTGTAAATTTTTCTATTAATCTCATCATCTCCCTCACTTCCTCCCTCCCCAGCTAACTCCTCGCCTTTGGCTCCTCCTCTGCTGTAAGTAGAGCAATCGGTCCTCCCGACAACTCCCGTACTTCTTCCACCCCTGTTGTCAGAAGATCTTCCTCACCCTCTTTGTGGTCGGATACCAAGACATCCCCACCTGGGCTTGGCGCCACCTGGAATCGAGCTTCTCCTGCCCCTTCGCCACCACACCCGCCCACCTCCAACAGGGGAACTTGAGGAGAGAGACTCCCTGGCGGAACGACACAGTTGGGCTCATCCTCCTGATGACATTGTGCTGACAGGGAAAGAGGGGCCAAGCCGGACAACAAATGGAGCCCCCCCCCCCCCCCCCCGACAGTCTTCTGCATCTGCCTTTTCTTGGATCCACTTGCGGATCACGGTTAGATCCGGCGAAGGGCACGTTTGGAGTGGCAGAGGACCCCCGTGAATTGTCGTTGACTAGGGCCTGGGGATCTAGGCGAGAAGCCAAGCCCTAATTAGGGGCAGGGGCTTCAAGAGGGCCCTTCGTCGGAAGCACCACCGTCCGCCTTAGGTTGGAGAGGTTGCCATATACCGCCAGAGCAGAGATTGGGCGGGGGAGCGTCAGCCCTCCTCCACTCTGCACCTTCACGAGTTGGGGCCAAGTTCCTATAGCAGAGATTGGGCGGGGGAGACAACCCAACCCGGGTCCACGAAACTCGCTAAGGCCATTACCCTCGGATCCAGCGGGTAAGTATCGAGTAGACCAACTAAAGTCAGGGTCTTAGACAGATGCGATAAATCCGCCACCCACTTCACACCGGCCCATTGGCCCAAACCTGCTAATACCTGGGCCCAACTGACAATTCATGCCCACTTGCCCATCTTGAACTTCCGGTCCATTCCCTGCAGCCCAGACACGAGCAACCTGTCTCTCGTGGCGGGCCAGTTTGAATTCAAATTGCCCGCCACACAACCTTCTTCCACCTCCGATCTGGGCAAAGGTTGCCCTAGTAGCATGTGCCGCAGCCGTTCCGCCTCCGCCACTGCCTCCCCTAAAGAGACCCTCACAATGAACTCAACACCACTGACAGAGAAGAGGGATCACCAGCGGTGGTAGGGACGGTGTTGAGACAAAAATGATGGCCTCCACAATTGTCACTGTGCACCTTGGAATTAGTCTAAAGGTGTCGGGCTCCATGTTTCTAAACGAGCTGGCTAAGAAACTGATGCCCGCTTCGTCACAGAGGCACAGCGGCACCCCTGCAAAAGAAACCCAGAAGGAGGACTTCTCCAGAGGGGAGTATGTCCCTCGCACCAGGCCCCAAGGTTGGATACGGAGGATGGACCATCCCACCACCAACACCCCGACGTCTGCTGCCTCCTTAGCCCCTTGTACATCTGCTGCTATGGCTAAGAGGCCACCTTTGTTCACCCTCCACACCACCTAGGCTCCGCCTACTCCCCAATGGTCGTCTAGTAGCAGCTTAGCCGTCTCCGCTGCCAACGCCCCTTGCATAGGAGACAACCAAACACACCGCCGAAGCCACTCTAAACGCCCAAACATGCTCTCCGAAGGGAGAGCTCCTAAAACAACCGGCTCCCCACACGCCGGTTATGGCTTGACCGCCGGCCTCTACTTTACAACCTCTGCGTATGATCTGCCACCCCTTGGTCTTCTTCCTTCTGGCCTTCCTCCCGCCACCGAGGCCTTGCAGAACCTCTGCAGGTGGCCCTGCTGCCGGTGACGAAAGTTGGTTGGGCCTGGACCTCCCCCCCTACCCGTTACTCCACTCCGGCGAGGTCCACCGTCCCCCGAGGGGAAACAGTTCTCTCCAAGCGCTCTCTCCATCCCTAGAGCCTCTCTCTCTAGAAAAGGTTAGAGAGAGAATTATTTCATAACATTAATCTTATTAAAAGATCTTAGTTTTATATTCTACAACTTCTTCCCCTGAGGGGAAATAGTTTGCGCCAGGCGCTTTCTCCATCCCCAGAGCCTCTCTCTCTAGAAAAGGCTAGAGAGAGAGAGAATTATTTCATATCATTAATCTTATTAAAAGATTTTAGTTTTATATTCTACAACTTCTCCTATTTACGTTCAATACTTTGGGTGTCATCATCCCATGTGCTTTCATTATATTTTGACATTTGTGATACAAAATAATGGATGCGGCTTCTTTTAAATTGATATCCAAATCTTATTGCCAAGTGCAATAGAATAATCAGTAAAGCTTGGCTGCCATGATTCATGGGTTATGTGTTGATGTGAGATATCTTTTCTCAAGGTAATAAATTGGCAGCTATGCCAATTGTCATTAATCCTTGAATCTCGAATTTGTAAGTCTGTGGAAATCGTTCTCTGCACTCTTTTACATCTCCTTTCTATTATTTAGGTGCATATTCATATTTAATTCTCTGGTCCTGTAGCTTATGTTTAACAACTTGTGTTCATATCCAATATGCAATTGGAAATGTTTCTTATCTTTAGGTTTCATATGTTGTTTTCATTATCTGTAGGTCTACCAATTTAGATTCATGGAGTCCAGAGCAATTGAAGATGATGGCTTTTGGTGGCAACAACCGTGCACAGGTTTTTTTCAAGCAACATGGGTGGACAGATGGTGGGAAAATTGAAGCAAAATACACATCGAGAGCTGCTGAGTTATACAGGCAACTTCTATGTAAAGAAGTTGCTAAAAGTTTTTTAGAAGATTCTGCTTCCCCCTCATCACCTGTTGCATCTCTACCACAACCAAAAACCAATGGCCTTTCTGATCTCAAGCTCACACATGCATCAAGTGAAAATCGAATTGAACAACAAGGAATCCTCGAGGTTGTTCACTCACCTAAGGCTCCTCAAATAAATGTTTTTAGCTCCATTAAGAAACCCATTGGTGCAAGGAAGACTGGAAGCAAGACAGGTGGTCTGGGTGCTAGAAAGCTCACTACAAAGGTAGAATGATGCTTTTGTATGTTTCAATTTGTTGCCTGCTTAAGACTATGTTCTAATGGATGCTGTCTTTGTTTATATTTCAAAATATTGAAATGAATTTAAAAACTCATCAGATTTACCTTACCACATATGACCTCTTAATTTCAGACAAGTGAAAGCCTTTACGACCAGAAGCCTGAAGAACTGGCAGTTGCTGTTACCTCCACAGCTGGCACCACTACGTCATCCGGCTCATCCTTTCCTTCTCGATTTGAATATGTTGAAGATGTACCATCTAATAAGAGTATTACCAGTGGCCCACATGTGATTGGACATGTTTCCCCACCTACCTCGTCAAACTTTTTTGAAGACTACGGAATGGACACTGGTTTTCAGAAGAAAACAAGCTCTAACTCTTCAAAGGTGCAGGTACAGTTATAAAATAGTACCTACATTATGCTGCAGTTTTATTTCTTAATAAATGCATCTGATTCATGAAATAAAAATCTTTACCTGAAAAAAATCTTCTGTCACAGAATGACTGGTAATGGACTTCAAATTTAAAAGACTCTATGCTTAAGTATTGGACATGATAAGGCTGTCTCACATTACTATTCTTGTATAAGTTTTTGAGGTACTGATTTTGTTGGTAGGTGGTGCTACAGTCTCCATCTTCTAGTTGCTTACATGTTGGGGTCATTCTATATGATTCTTCACCTTTATTTGTTTACACTTCATTCTAGGTTTTTCTTGCTAATTTTATTTTCAATCTCTTTCTGAGTATTTATGCGTGTGAATTAAATGAGGATTGTGGACCCTTGAAATTCCATTTTAACTTTTTCATTTTCTGATTAGGATTCTGTTTCTTTATTGAGGCTTAGAATGCAACCATTAGTGCACCAGAGCTTGGATCTCCTGTCAATTCTACAGATGGGAGGATCCATATCTACAGCTCATGAAACTAAATCAATTGAACTGGAATCCTTCATCTTAGCTCTTTTTGGTCATGATTGGTCTATGAAACTTCTAATCTGGTAGGTGAAATTAGACAATATCTCCAATTTTGATGCAGATCCTGCCTAGACGTGAGGACACATAGGCCATGTGTCTTAGGGCAACTCCCTTAAATTACATGTCATATTTGGCCTGTACTAGGTGACATTTACACAACAAGCTTTATCCAGAGGTTGAGGGATCATCACTAACAAACTAAGATAAACTAAACAACAGCATAACCTGCACAAGTAATTATCAGTCTGTCCATGGCTATCATATGGATTTTTTTATTGAGAAGTGGATAATACCACAAATTGTATTAGTTGTAAAAGAAAAGGGATGTACAAGTATAAATTTCAGCTCCCAAAAATCCCTATACAAAATGTCCACACCAAGCAGGTGTCCCCCTAGCTCTCCTTCCAACAAAAGGAAAAGTGAGGAGTTGTGCGGCTCCACTTTACGTAGATGCTTACCCCATTCACATACTCTCTTACAAACAAAGGAAACAATCCTATCCTCCACTCTTGCTTTTCTTTTGAAGATTTTGTTGTTTCTTTTGCTCCACAAAGCCATAAAGTAACATGAAGGATGAGCCACCAAATGACTCTGTTGCCCTTTAGGTCTCACCTCTTGTGTCATTTGAGGAGGAGATGATGCACACTCTCAAAATGGTCCAAGGATTGGTTGATTCTACCCCCAATCCTAGGCCATACCTCCTTAGGAAAGGGGTATCCAGTGAAAAGGTGGTTTAGTTCTTCCTCCTCTTCCCCACATAAGCAGCACGATGTATCACATGTGGATAGCCTACCATGAGAGATCCGCTATATCAATAGTTTCACCTTGAGCAGGCTCTTGGGAGCCCAAATCTGCAGAGCTAAATAGTGGCGCACTCCATCTAAAATGAGTGTGTAAGAAGACCTAACTGAGAAGCTTTCCTCCTCCTCCCATATCCACACCCACCTATTGGTCCTGCTGTCCACCAATCTCTAGTCTTGGAGGAACAACCGGAGACTTTCCAGCTGGTCCATCCCATGTGTAAGATTCCTCTTAAATGTAGGCGGCCAGGTGCCCCCAGATAGCTGTGTCAATGTAATGTGCCACGGATGCCCTGGGTGCAGCCGGGATCGCAAAGAGCTTTGGAAATGATCTTTGGATCATCACCATTTGTGTTCCCATATGTTCTTTCAATGGTGAAGATGGACTTGATGGTGTGCGGGAATGAATATTTTTTGTGGGGGCGGACAACATTTCTTCTATTAACTGCCAATCCAAATTAACCTGATGGGGAAAGGCCAAACATCTTGTCCGTCGAGATTCAAGAATTCATCAAGTGTTGTCATTGCCATGCTTTGGCAACAAATGGCAGTAACACCCTTAGGTGATGGAAGCGGGCACAATATGGAGGGGATCGCCTAGGCGATGGAGGTGGGCACAACTCGCCTCAATCCGGCCCCAGGTTTTCTATCTCGAATATCGGTTCCGTCTTAGAAAGGCGGAAGAGAAGAGATCTCGGAGAGATCTCGAAAAAATCTCGGGAGATCGGGTTCGATGATTTTGGAATTTTTTTTCATGTATATAGCCTATTTCTAAGAAAATCCTAATTTTTTCTACTGACCACTCAATTTTACAAACATATTTGGGGATTGCCTAGGCGATGGAAGCGGCCACAACTCGCCTCCCCTCCGCCTCAATCTGGCCCAAGGTTTTCTGTCTCGAATATTGGTTCTGTCTCGGAAAGGCGGAATAGAAGAATCTCGGAGAGATCTCGAAAAAATCTTGGGAGATTGGGTTTGGTGATTTCGGAATTTTTTTTCATGTATATAGCCTATTTCTAAGAAAATCCTATTTTTTTCTACTGACCACTCAATTTTACAAACATATTTTTTCTAATTGACAACTCAATTTTACAAAATAAAGAATCATAATAATAATAACAAATCCATTCACGTGCATAGAGAGAGAGAGAGAGTTCGAGGGAGAGGGATAGATAGAAAGAGAGAGCTTAAGGGGGCCGTGGTAGAGGGAGAGAGGAAGGAGGAAACCAAGAGGCAGAGAGAGAGAGGGATCTCCCTCCCTCCCTGACATGGGTCGGGAGAGGAGGTCCCACAGAATCGGAGTCAGAGGCGAAGAGGGGGCAGACTGGATGTCTGCCGGATTGGGGGCCTGAATGCGGCTGCCTCGGTAGCCGCCTTTAGAAGGCGGTCAGCCTGAGGACCGCGACCAGGTCTAGTCACTGTTGATCGCCCAACCGCAATCTAGTGCGTCTCCGATCTCCCGTTGGCACTTCCAGAATGGTGGTATGCTTCTCTGGGGAGGCCGTTGGCCGACGGAGAAGGGTTGTAGGTGGCAAGGGAGGCTCCTGGAGGGCATGGTGAAGTTGGTCATGGGTAGGAAAGGTCAGAGGGAGGATCGTGAGGGTGGTAGAAGCCCGTTTCCAAGTTGGGGAGAGGAGAATGAGGGGAGATTAGGGAGTTTCAGGTTGGGGAGAATGGGCAGAAAAAAGGGGGTCTGGGGAGAAAATTGGAGGGCTCGGGGAGATGACGGGAGGAGGGTGGAGACGGGGATAAAGCTCCTTGGAGCTCAAAACTCAGGTTCTTCAAAGCATCAATTTTTCATTCATCAATTCTTTTCCCCAAGGGGATTACATCGATCATTTATAGGCACAAGCCTATTTCGAAACCCTAGTCCATTCCCTCTGAAATTTGAAAGTTTGAAATTTAAACTACCATATTAATGCCCTTATATGGTTAATTAATCCTATTACATGGAAAATAGAAGCTAATAAATGTGATTTGGGTGGAAATCACACGCTTCGGATCGTCGGATAGCTGGTCGCTGGGAGTTGGACGATGGATCGTGAACGTGGTTGCCACAGGGAGCGTTCAGAACGCCCCCTTGGTGAGGGCCGCATTCATCTCTAAACGCGGTCCTCACCTAGGCCGCCACCAGGTTGCGGCTCCGTCGTCGTCCACCGATCTTCGTGCCATCGTGCGTTGGTCGATACCCCCATCAAACTCTCCCGGTTGGAGAAGATTTGTCCGCGAATCTTGAAGTGGGGAAGTACGACCACGGCGATCGTCAGTGAGGATGCCGAGAACGCGGGGCGATCAAATGCACGAAGGATCCCAGGTGCTGCTTTTCGTAGGCTGTGCAGAACTCGTGCCACACGGAATCCACATGGGGCAGCTCCAGGGGTCGGTGAAGAGTAGCGGGAGTGGCTGACGGAGCCGCCTTAGCCACCATGTCGGCGACGGGTGCATCTTGCTCCAGGACGGCCGACTCTTGCTCCGCAGCGGCATGAATGGGCTTCTTGGCATTTTGCAGCAATGCCCATTCTAGCTCTTCCTCGTATTGTGCGATCAATGCGGGATCGGCTTCGTAGATCACCTCCGGCAATGGTTTTCCCTCTTGCGGGGGTTCGATCACCGGGATCTCTAAAGCAACCGGAGAGGGAGTTGGAGGCGGAAGGGGAGCACATGGAGGTTCTGTGTGGACCGCTGGTTGGGAAGGTCAGTCGGGGTAGACAGGCTGTTGGCGAAGAAGCAGCCGGTCGACGCTGGCCTCGCACCTCGTCAATGTACGGTTAAAGGAGTCTAGCGTTGTTGATATCTCCCTGAGTTTGGCCGGGACGATGGCCAAAAATGAGGCTGGATCCATTGGGCGTTGAGGTCGTCGTCGCACGTGGCCTAGGACCCAACTTGGCTAGAACAAGTCGGCGAACTTGCTCTGATACCAAGTTGACGGGGGACGGGAGAGGGGGTCCCACGGAATTGAAGTCGGAGGCGAAGAGGGGGCAGACTAGATGTCTACCGGACTGGGGGCTTGAATGTGGCTGCCTCAGTGGCCGCCTTCAGAAGGCGGTCAGCCTGAGGACCGCGACCAGGTCTAGTCGCGGTTAATCGCCCAATTGCGATCTGGTGCGTCTCCAATCTCCCGTATGCACTTCCAGAATGGTGGTTTGCTTCTCCGGGGAGGCTGTTGGCCGGCAAGGAAGGCTTGTTGGCGGCGAGGGGGGGCTCTGGGAGGGCTTGGAGAAGTTGGTCATGGGTAGGGAAGGTTAGAGGGAGGATTGTGAGGGTGGTAGAAGTCCGTTTCCAGGTTGGGGAGAGGAGAATGAGGGGAAATTAGGGGGGTTTGGAGTGGGGAGAATGGGGAGGAAAAAGTGGGTCCGGGGAGAAGATTGGGGGGCTCGGGGAGACAACGGGAGGAGGAGGGAGATGTGGATAAAGCTCCGTGGAGCTCAGAACTTGCAAGTTCTTCAAAACATCAAATTTTCATTCATCAAATTTTTTTCCCCAAGGGGATTACATCGATCATTTATAGGTACAAGTCTATTTTGAAACCCTAGACCATTCCCTCTGAAATTTCGAAGTTTGAAATTCAAACTACCCTATTAATGCCTTTAAATGGTTAATTAATCTTATTCCATGGAAAATAGAAGCTAATAAATGCAATTTGGGCGGAAATCACGCTCTTCGGATCGTCGGATAGTTGGTCGCTGGGAGTTGGATGACGGGCCGTGAACGTGGTCGTCACATGGGGCGCATTTAGGACGCGCCCTTGGTGAGGGCCGCGTTCATCTCTGAACGTGGTCCTCACCTAGGATCGTGGCCTCTGGGGAGCCCGCGTTTCCACTGTCGTCCGCGTGCGCTCGCCAATGTCCCCATCATTCTCTCCCCCCCTATCTCTCTCTCACACACACACATAGAGTCACGCACCTATGACGGAGAGAGGGAGGGAGACAGACGGGGAAGGGAGAAGATCTCGATCTCAGAGACTTTGTTTCTCACAAACCTTGAAGAGACAGAGATCTCAGACATCTCGTAAGAGATGACAAATCATGATCTGGCCTCGTGGGCGTGGCCCACCTCCGCATGCTTTGACTTGTTTGATTTTTTGTTTAAATTTTAGATTTGTTGTTACCATTGTTAAATGGGAATTTGCAAAAAAATCATTCCTGCAAATGTATCAGCAGGCAAATCACTCTGTAAATCTGAATTGTGAAAAAATGTCATTTATTTGTAGGTAAATCACTTCTTTTTTTCTAAAAACATGTAAAAAAAGTACGTTTAAATGGCATTTATGCACTATTTGAATTAACTTAGTGATATGCTTGCTAATGCATTTTTAGAAATGATTTTTTTGCAAATTCACTTCTAACAAAGGTTTTCATGGAAAAATTCCTTAATTTTATTTGAATTTGTTTGATTTTAGGAACGAATGAATTTAGGAAGTTTATTGATTATATGTATATATTTTTGTGATATATGAGGTGGCCCCTTGGTTGTCTCAGTCATCTCTCACCTCTGGCTACATGGCAATGCAATAAAAATACTTGCACATTTGTAGTTTTGTGTCTTTATGTATGTATTCATTGCATTTAAGTGGCTATATGATTTTGCCTTTATCTTTTCCTTTACATTTATGTCTTCTTAGAGGAAAAGAAGAAATGCCTATTGCCATTCATCTTTCAATAAAAATTCTTATGGAGATATCTATGGGTTATTTCATTTTTTCGTTTTGTCGAAGAATATCATGTTCCCTTTGGCTTGATCTACCAATTGTCTTATCAATGAACAACCCCACCATTTATTGATTAGATATTTACTGGAAAAGGTTTTTTGCATAAATGCTATTGTTATAGGTAAAATTACAGATATGTCATTTCTAGAAATATAGTAATATATACATATATCACTGTTATTTTGAAAAGCTTACAAATATGCAAATTTAGTTAAACACGTATATCACTGTTATTTTGAAAAACTTGCAAATATGTCAGTGGATGCAAATTTAGTTAAACACGTATATCACTGTTATTTTGAAAACTTGCAAATATGTCATTAGATGCAAATTAGGTAAACACGTATATCACTGTTATTTTGAAAACTTGCAAGTATGCCATCTGAATGTCATCAGAGATGACATATTTGCAAGTTTTTCAAAATAACAGTGATATATATGCTAATATATTTTCAGAAATGGCATATACAATGGCATTTATGCAAAAAATCATATTAGAAACCATCATAATTATGATAAAGAGAAGAGATCTCAATAATTCTTTCTCTAGCTTTTCTAGAGAGAGAAGCTTTGCGTTTTCGTCGTGATGCAGCGAATGCTGCGTTTGGAGTCCGGGGTGAACCAAAATCGGGTGGAAGGAGATCCTCTCCGGCCGCCCTTCACCGGTCGGGAAGAAGGTCGGGGACTGCCCAAGCTACCCCCGATATGCTTCCGCTATCGGCAGTCGGGGCACTTGTAAAGGTTCTACAGGATGCCGGAGGTCCGAGGACGGCAGAAGTCCTTTGGCAGAGGGAAGGGAGGCTTACAACGGTCGTTTGCAGAGGCGTTCAAGAGTAAGGGGCCACCGCCTCCGGCCGTGCAGGGGGGAGAAATTGTATGGAGATAGGGGTCATCCCACAAGATCTCCTTCTTGATTGGCTCTAGTGACTCATAAATTGCCTATACCTATCACCATTGGAGGGTATAGTGGATCCGGAAGCCTTGAGGGGGTTTATGAACGCTTGGTGGGGAGAGCGAGGGGCATGGGAGATCTGACAGACATTGGCCACAGTACTATTAGTGGTTGGGTTGGACGAGGGAGTGGCGTGAGAGGTGGTGAAAGTAGGGGTGCTTGTGGCGAACGGTTCCGTCATTCGCACCCAGCCATGGAGTCTCGCAAGGGGGACCTATTCGGACCCAAGAGAGGTCAGAGTCTAAGTGTAGCTTATAGGGCTCCTGATCGTTCTGTGCAATGAGCAAGGGATCACCTACATACTGAGGCAGTTTAGGGAGGTCGAACCGACTAGCAGCAACTTTGTACCGACAGGTCATGTATTGACAGTGGAGGTTACGGTTTGGACGCCTATGTCAGCGGCAGTGCCGGCGGTCATCTTCCTCGCCATTGGTGGGGAGGTGTTTGTCATCCGTGTGGCGGTCGTTCTAGGCGAGCTGTGGTGGCGTAGATCAAGGCAGGGGAGGCTAGGGGGAACATCAACTGAATGTGGAGGTAGGAGGCGAAAACATGGGGGCATCTCTCTGTACCTCGATCGCCCATTTGAATTTCAAAAGAGCCGCTACTCCTATTGGGCCAGGGCTTAGTGGGTTGGGTCTGACGAAAGGCATTGGGCCGGACAACACTGTGGGCTCGAGCGTCACTGGGCCGAAGGTGGATCTTAACCCAAGCAGTAGTTCGGGTCAGGGGTGTGGGTGCCCGCTCGGGGCCCATCACTTACCTGGCTCCAATGCCCTCCAACATATCGGTTCGGGAGGACCTGCTACGGGTCGTTTCCCCCGTCTGATTCACAATTTGTTGTAGCAGCGGCTGACCCAATGGGGAGAGAAGGATCGTCTGGTGCCGGTGCTCCCTGTGACGGCTTTGTCTTCACCGTTGGCATCTTGTGCCACCCTTTGAGAGCAGGCGGAGCCCCCCGTCTATGACATCCTTTGCCCTATTGTGGCAGGGGGAGGCCAGTGAGCTTGGAGGCCCTTCTTGGCAGGACGAAGCTCCGATCCTCCCTTTCTCAGTGGTGGAGCTGGAGAGGTAGCAGAAGGCCTCCGAGTCAAACATGACGGACGTGGGAGACCATATCAAGGGGGTTAGTGGTCTAGCTGATGGACTGGATGCCTCCACTGGGTTAAAGCAGAAACAACACAAGGCGGTGACGATCTCAACAGATGACCCGAAATCCTCAGCTGTGCAGTAGCTAGTCGACACTAAGCATATGTCTTCCGGAGCTTCCACATCGGAGGTGGGGGGCTCCCTTAGGATGGATAGAGGTGATTCTGGCTGATTGGTTCTCTACCAACCCATTCAGCATCTCAGGGTAGCTGCGGTTGGGGTATTGGAGGCACCGGTTGTTGAGGGACGAATGGTGGAGGAGGAAGTAGAAGGAGAGGGCTGGGAGGGGAGGAGCAGGCTGGGCAAGGACGAGATTAAGGAGATGGTGGGGGAGGTGGAGAAATTGATGGTGGGTCAAGTGAGGGAACTAGTAGAGAGGATGGGGGTCTCTTTTATGGGGATGAAGAAAGAGCTTAAGGGTGTTTTTAACAAGATACAGAAGAAGTGGTTCATTAATTTGGCGAGGGAGGCCAGGGGAGGGAAGCTTCAAAAGAGTGTGGAGGGTGTGACTGAGGGCGGAGAAGAGGGAAGGGGCGTGGTGTTGGAGGAGCGGGGGATGACTCATATTGTGTCCTTATAAGGATCGTATCATGGACTGTGAGGGGGATTTATGGGGGAGAGAAGAAGAGGGTGGTCAAGGAGATAGTGAGGAGCTGTAAACTTGATATTGTATGTATTTAAGATTCTAAATATGAGGGAGATGGAGACTATCATGAGGGAGATAAGGGGGATAAGATTGTCTAAAGGAGTGGCGTCTCTAGCAGTGGGAAGGTCAGGAGGCATAATGGTTCTTTGGAACCAGTTTGAGGTACAAGAGGTGGAGGATGATAGGGAATTTGGCAGTGGAGCCATCTCTCCACTTCTGCAATGTCAGAGATGGTTTTTCATGGGACTTCACTAGTGTTTATGAGTCACAAAGCAGAGAAGGAATGATGTCTCTTTAGGAGGAGTTGCTATGACATCATCAGCCTTCGGACAAGCCGTGGTGTGTGGGAGGTGACTTCAATGCAGTGACTATAGAGTGGGAGAGATCAAGGGAATATCCACACATGGTGGAAATAGAGGACTTTAATGCTTTTATAGTAGATGCGGCCTTGATTGATATTAGACCATTGAATGCTCATTTTAGACGGTCTAATATGAGGGTTGACCTTGCATGTTCTCGTGTGGACAAATTCCTAGTGTCTATTGATTGGGAGGATCATTTTCCCCATCTTCAATTATGCTATTTGGCTAGGCCAATCTCTGGTCACAAGCTCTTACTACTGAGGATGTCTAGCAGTTGGAGGAGAAAACCTATGTTCAGATTGGAGAGATATTAGTTCAAGAAATTGGATTTCTTGAGCACCGTTAGTCAAGCTTGGAACACTCCTAGAGAGGAGCTGTCGGCTATGCCTAGACTTGTAAGCAAGATGAAACATTTGGGGTAGGTACTTAAGACATGAGGTGCATCTAAAGTGTTACCTAGCATAGCGGCTAAAGATAGAATCTTACATCAGTTGGAGGGCCTGGATTGCTTGGAGGAGGCTAGACTGCTAGATGAACCAAACAAACAGTTTAGAAACACTCTCAATGTAGAGTATGAGATCCTTGCCAGGGAGGAGATCTATTGGAAGCGAAGATCTAGGGAGAAGTGGCTCAAAGAAAAGGATAGGAACACAATGTATTTTTAGCTAATAGCTTCAGGGAGGAGGAGAGTAAGCTCAATTAGATGCATCAAGGTCGGGGACCAATTGTTTTCTAATGATGTAGACATCATGAGGCAGGCGATGGTGTTTTTCTCTCATCTCTTCGCGAAGGAGGATATGGTCTGGCTGTGTTGTTGATGACCTTCTCCCTCGCATCTAACATGAGGAGAATGTGGCTCTTGTTTTGCCTTTCTCGGAGGAAGAGCTATGTATGGCTGTCTTTTCTCTTGCAAGTGATAAAGCTCCAGGACCAGATAGATTTCCTTTGTCTTTGTTCGAGAAATGTTGGGATATCATTAAGTAGATTTTCTCAATGCAGTGCAGGAGTTTTAGGAGGGAAGAGTTCATTTATGGGGTATCAGTAAGACCATCCTTGTCCTTATTCCGAAGAAGCAAGGTGCTAAGGAGTTTAGGGACTTCAGGTCAATCTACCTCTTGAATGGCACATATAAAATTATCTCCAAGCTATTGGCTGTGAGACTGGATAGTGTGATTGATGGGTTGATGAGTGGTTATCAAGGGGCTTTCATCAGAGGCCGTCATATATAAGAGAATTTCTTAGTTGCTCATGAATGTCTGCTTATCATGAAGAACCAAAGGAAGAAAGGAGTGGTACTTAAGCTGGACTTTGAGAAAGCATATGATAGAGTTAACTGGAGCTGTCTGTTTGATGTCTTGAGGAAAATGGGATTTCATGATCAGTGGATTGGGTGGATTCAGGCTTGTGTTACTTCAGCTAGGTTTGCAGTTTTAGTCAATGGGCAACCTTCATCATACTTCCATAGCGGTAGGGGTCTCAGGTAGGGAGACCTGATGTCCCCCCTACTTTTTTGTTCTGATGGCACATATCCTTAGTAGGATGTGGCTGAGAGCAGAAGCACAGGTTGATCAAGGGCTTCCAGGTTATAGAGGTTAGTACTAGTATTACACACTTTTAGTATGCTGGTGATACCATCCTTTTTATAGCAGAGGGGGACAGACACCTCTATATCACTAGACTTATGTTGGGAGCTTCTGGAGTCTGTCAGTGGGCTAAATGTTAACTTCAATGAGAGCCATATTGTGGGGATCAACATGGAAGACAGAGATATATGGAGAGCTGCTTTCATCCTAGGCTATCATATAGGAGAATTTCCTATTTCCTATTTGGGTTTTCCAGTCTTTCTAGGAGCAAACAGAGATTGGAACAGTGTGATCCACAGGTTTGAGAACAGGTTGGCAGGATGGAAGACGAGGCTTCTCTTTTATGGAGGAAGGTTGGTGCTTTGCAAATCAGTGTTACACTGCCTCCCCATTTACTATCTTTCCATCTTCTAGATTTTGAGGACAGTCGCGAGAAAGCTCGACTCTATCCAAGCTAGATTTTTTTGGCATGGCAGTAGAGACCGGAGTAGGGGGTGGCATGATGTTGCTTGGGAAGAATTTGCAAAAGAAAGGAGGGTGGCCTGGTCATCAGGAACATTAGGGACTTCAATATGACTTTGTTTTGCAAATGGCTACGGAAGTTGGTTTATGCTAAAGATGGATTGTGGTTGTAAGTCATTCGACATGGATATTACAGGAGGGTGAGGGACTGGGAGCTGACCCTAGCCTCTTTGTGTATTATTTCTTTCATCTGGAGGGGTATTTTATAGTGCATAGATGTCATGCTCGTCAGTGCTCGCATCCGCATGGGTGATGGACAAAGGTGCTTGTTTTGGAGGGATGGGTGGTGTGAGGACTTCACCCTTCAGGAGAGGTTACCTTAGCTCTTTGACATTGCATCCTCACCCGCAGCTGTAATCTCTCAGGTTTTTTTAACCTTAGCTCTCAGGAGATACTTGGTGCCCTTCTTTTAGAAGGAATCTGCGGGTGGAAGAGATCGACCAACTCCAAGAACTTCTCTTCTTTCTCATTGACTTTGCACTGGTAGCCATTGATATTGATAGATGGTGGTGGCAATGAAATAGAAGGAAAATTTTCAGTCAGATCAGCCATGATTTTATCTTTGATGGAGGTGTAAGGTATGAATGGACATCACACATTTGAAAGCCTAGGAGTCCACTGAAAGTGAAAGTGTTGACTTGGAGGATCTCACATGGTAGACTACCTACGAGTGATAGGCTGGCCTCTTTCATGATTGAAATTTCTAGGAGTGTACTCTTTGTGGGGCTGAGGATGAGTCTCTGGATCACATCGTTGCAGGATGCTCCTTCACTCAGGAGGTATGGACTGAGGTGACGAGCAGATTTCTAGGTGCTGGGATGGCCGAAGATAGGGTGCACCTCCTTATGCGGCCACATTTGGTGGCTCATCCTTCACTCTATCCTTTGGGCCATATGGGGAGAAAGAAACAACAAGATCTTTAGGAGGGAAGCTCGAATTGAGGACAATGTTACTAATTTTGTTTCGGAGAGAGTGAGAGAATGGGCTTTGACTCTATGTAATGTGAACTCACAAAACTCTTTTTAGTTTTGCTGGGGAGAGTGGTTACCACATAGTCGTGGCGTGGTCATTTTGTACAGGGATTTTTTGAGAGCACACAGCTTGCACTTGTATATCCCTTATTCTACTTTTAATATAATTTGTGGTGCGAACCACTTTCTTAAAAAAAAGACCAAAAGAAGAGACGCTTTCTTTTGCACCTATATTTTGTTCATCCTAAACTTTACCATGGAAAAGTTTTCTCTATGCTTCTTGATAAGCATGTATTTAGATTAAAAATTCATAATGTACTGTATTTCTCAGTTTTCAGTGAATGGGATTTCACGGTGCCTCATGATTACTTGTTGCGACATTTGGATAACTAGCTGAATTCTTCATTGTCTATCCTGTTAGCCTCCTGCTCTATTTCTTTGAAAGCCTGTGACTCTTTTTTCAATTTATCGCATCTAGTTATTCTGATGGGATCTTTATGTCCTCGTTTGAAGGGATCTACAAAACCTTCACGCAATTGATTGACATAAGATGTTTATTTGTTAGCTACTTACGGCAGTTATCTCCAGGTTTATGAAGTAGACACACTTCAAAGTTCAAATGGAATCTTCAATAACTTCTCCGTCTATTTTCTTTCTGGTTGCAAAAACCTAGTTATGCTATAGGATGTCATGGACTCGCGTGTGTTCTTACAATTTGTATGTATCCAGATTCAAGAAACTAACGAAGCCAGACAGAAGTTCTCAAATGCAAAGTCAATCTCGTCAGCACAATTTTTTGGAGATCAGAACAAACCCGGGGATACGGAGGCCCAAGTGACTCTTCAGAAGTTTTCGGTAAAAAAAAGATCCTATCATATACATACATACATATACATATATATTTACACCCATCAACCGAATCACAAGCATTGTCTATTGATGTTGCTTCGACGTCTGTTGTTCCCAAGAGAAAGAGTATCACTTTGTGGTATAGCGGTTCCTTACTCTTTTTGCTTGATTAATCATTTCATTTTTGTGTTGTGATGGATATTATCATTTTGTATCAAGGAACCTAAGCCACATTTCTTTGCTACTCCTGCTGGAATTAACTTACTACAGTTGTTTCATCAGTTAGACATTATTAGTTCTGATTGGTTGAAAACTTTTTATGACAGAATTCAACATCCATATCAAGTGCTGATCTTTTTGGCCATGGTGCGGACAATTCAAATCTCGACGTTACTGCAGCTGATCTTATCAACCGAATCTCTTTTCAGGTACTCTTTCAGTTGGTTTGGACCATATGCTACCAGATTTATTCTTCAGAATGTCATCATTTAGATCAGAATTCATGAGATGGTGCGATGTTATTAAGGACATTAATTTTTTGGGTTTAAATATGAATATAACACTTGATAGAAATCTTTGGCGGAGCAAAATTCATGTAGTCTACCCCAAATAATTGCGATAGATGATGATGATGATGATGAATGTCATAATTTCCTGGTTTGCATCTATATAAAGCAAGGAAAGCAGAATAGAATCGGATCGACATTTTGTATGAAAACCCTAAAGATTTGCATACATACAGCTTAACCTTTAAGCATGAAAAAATTAGGCTTGACTTGGATCGGCTGGGGATCAGGCTTGCAGGAGACTCTGAATTTCGTTTAGCTTGCAGGAGACTGCCTTGAGCTTGCTTGATATCATTTTTAGTTATTTACGTATCCTTTCTAATGGCCATATGATATGATTTTCCTCAACAAGCACTTGCAGCAATAGGCTAATAGTTATACGTAAGTAATAGTCGTGCCTCATATTTTGCGGTAAATTTGTTCATGCACTGTTTTCCTCTGATGCTACCTATACTACAACTTCATTTCGTTCATCTAATGTGCTATTTTTTTCCCCGTTTCAGGCATCTCAAGATATCTCCTCACTTAAAAATATTGCTGGGGAGACGGGCAAGAAGTTGACGTCGTTTGCTTCCAGTTTTATTTCTGACCTGCAAGATAGAATCCTCTGAGTTTAACCATTAGCAAAAGGGCGGTGAAGGGAGAGCACCAAATGGACGAAAACGATCAACGACCCCT
Source organism: Amorphophallus konjac (assembly GCA_022559845.1). Classification (NCBI taxonomy): domain Eukaryota; kingdom Viridiplantae; phylum Streptophyta; class Magnoliopsida; order Alismatales; family Araceae; genus Amorphophallus; species Amorphophallus konjac. Next base: position 255,039 of record JAHNEJ010000859.1, read on the forward strand.
TGGACCTGGCTAGCGTGTTCGACGTTGAAGAATTCTGTTACAGTAGAAGCTCATTCTCTTTGGCAAGATTTTTACCTACCTATCCCACGCCGTCGCAGAATTCTTTGGAGAAATAATTTTGGATCCGTGCATGTGTTCTTTTGTTGATTATTATAGTGCCCGGGAATTGACAGTGGAGCATGTCTAGATGTGTGAGACGCCTTGTGAACATAACCATCGTTATGTCTTAATCTTATTAGACAACTTGTGATCGTGTGTCTAAACATTGCTGTCTACCCATTGCCTTCGACGTACAATGTTGAATGTGATGGTCTTACAGCTTTTTATTACTTTTTTGCCCGAGTAAAATTACTCTCTTTGTTGTTTCTATTATTTTTAGAGAAGATTGTTGAGGATGCTGGAATTCAAATATCACTTACGAGGAAACATTTGCAAGCATTTGGCTAATTAAACTATGTGACGAGAGAAAAAAAAGGAGAACAGAGGAGTGATGACTGCTTTGGGAAATGTTAATCTGTTTGGCTGGCCACACTGGATTTTGGAAATAGACATCCTCCGTCTGCCCGGGTCACTGGATTTATATGTCAACTTGGAAACTGGTTTATTAATATCATTTCTTTACATTAAATCTGCCATTTTGGACAGATGAAAGCATGCTTTATCATCACTTCACGAGAAATAATGAGCTGACGTTTTATGGAAGAGGGAGGTGCGGTGTGTCAAATCTAGTGTCAAGAAAGTAGTGTTAACAAGTTATTATTATTATTTTTTAATTTTTTGTTGAATCAGTAGGAGATAGATATCTTTCCTCGATACTTTTATCTTTTCGTATCATTTTAGCAAAAAGATATCGTCTTTACTGGATTCCTCTGCTTTTTGGGTGAATCAGTAGGGGATAAGTATGTCTATCATGAATCTTTCACTTGATATCGCAGTAGCCTTGTGAATCATATTTTATCATAAAATATTATATTATAGTATGATATATAATAAGTGTTATGTATATTTTTCAACCTTTTGTGAGAGTTAAATGACAAGACTAAGATTTGAACCTTCAGTTCTAAATCAAATTGACTCGATCAGGTATATCGGTATGTGCATGATGTATGTGTGCATGCTATGCAACTTGCGTGGAGTAATGCGTGCAAAGAGAGGATTTTTATTTTAATTTCCATTTTCGTTTATAAATCTAAATGGAGATGGTTGTATATTTTCATTTCCGACTCTGTTACAGATTTTTTTCATAGAAAATAAAAACTGAAATACTTATTTCTGTACTCATCTCCTACCCGTTTATGGTCCCACATACCTTGATCAAGGCCGCCGAACACCCCGACAGCCAGATCCGCGAACCGTCCTCTCCGAGTTGTGCTGCAGGCTGGGTATATGACGGGATCCGTAGCGGCCTAGCCCGAATTTGATGCGTCCCAGCCCAAAGACGACCCGATTCTCCATCTTTTCCAGCCGATCACCGCCTCCCTTCCCTTGGCTCCTCTGGCCGTGGCGGAAGGGCTGAGGGGGTGGCGCAGACGTAGACCCCCTCGCCATGGTAGCCAGCAGCACTGGCAGCCAGCTTCTCTTCCCAGACGCCTCCGTCTGTTCCTGTGGCCGCCGCCGCCGCCCAAAGCTGTATCTTCCACCTCGTAAGCTACCCACTTCCTCCCGCTCGCTTCCTCCGTTGCGCCATTCCAGCACAACCAGAGCCTCTTCTTCGCCCACTTCCACCTCGTCCTCTGCGCCAGCATCGCAGGTACAGGGATTTGGCGTGTTATGGGTCCGTTTTTATGCATGCAAGCCTTTAGCTTTGTGTATCAGATGATGGCTCTAACTTCTAAATCGGCTTCCTTTCTTTTGCCATACAAAACTGTGGGAAGGGGGTTTACAGAGGCCCCGTGCCCAGGCGGAGCTTGGTGGCTGGTTGGGTGTCCAACAATGATGGCATCGCTAGGAGCTTGCCCATCTATGTGGGTGGCGTCGCCTTGTTGGCAGTCCTTCTCAACCGCGCCTTTTCTGGCATCGCACCAGTAGCGGATGCTAGCAGGTTAGGAGTGTTCCCCACTTCCTCTTGTTCTTCCTTCCTTTGTGTCGTGAGCAGCTGTAAATTTTAGAGAGGCTTCACGTGATGTAATCTGGTTCCTTGTGAATCTCTGTACATGGAATGCGTCCAGTTTTCCTGTGGGTGGTGTTTATAAGAAATGGTGAGCATTCTTATGTTCGGATTGGTGATGTGGGGGATATTACTCACTGTAATTGAATTATCGTTGGAAAATGCTGTATGGAAAGTTATGTAGCAGTTATGATAGATGGAATCGGATTTTTGCATGAAAACCATTGTCAGAGGTGAATTTGACAAAAAGTTATTCCTAAAAATGTATTAGCAGGCATATCACTGGGTTAATTCTAATGGTGCATAAATGCCATTTAAGCGTGATTTTTTTGAAAGTTTTTGGCAAAAAGAAGTGATATGGCTACAAATAAATATGATATTTTTACACAATTTAGATTTACACAGTGATATGCTTGCTAATACATTTACATGGATGATTTTTTTTTACAAATTCCCGTTTAAGAATGGTTTTCATATAAATATTTAAGGAAAGAGAAGGATGTGACAGATTGAGGTGCGGGAACTTTTATAGAGCACTTTCTTTTCTACGCTTTATGCATTGTCCACATTGATTATGGACATGATAAAAGGAAACTTGTCACCTTAAAAAAAAAGGGAAACTTGCATTATAAAACGGGTGCATTCCGCTTACTGCCTTAAGGTCTTAAGGTGGCTAGTCTGATCTCCACATAGTATAAGAGCCTTTTGTTATGCATTTGGGCCATACACTTTATGTCTGCTGTTGTCCATGTGGTATGAGAGCCTTTTGTTATGGTCCAATTCTTCCATCATTCTTCTGTTGTATAGGCTACACAAGGCATATGATAGTCTCATGGTTTCAAGGATTTCCCAATCCAATTGCCCTAATCAACTTGGTTTCTGGTCAGTTCAGTTTTCGTGGGTCGAGTGATTGTTGCTGAAACAAGTTGATTCGAGCCGTGATGTTGCCATTTTTTTGGCAAACAGTCCAAAGGATGGTCCTTTCCAATCCATGGTTGACCTAGTAATGTTATTTTGCTCTGTTCTTTATGAATGAGCATTTCATCTGCCAATTTTGCTCTCTTCACAGCACAATATCCCGTTTATCACTCTTCATACACACTCCTTGCATCAAGTTTGCCATGGGCAGGGATGTAAACATGTTGGAGACAGAGTCTGAAACAAATGTTTCTGGGTCCAATCTGATGTGAATAGTCAGAATCAGGAGTGGTCGGGAAGATGCATTTCTGAGATTGTTCCGAGTATTGATTTATTATTATAAACAAAACTGGATATGGATGAGTCCTTTTCCATGATCCATTGCCAAATCAAAATTAAAATGCTTAACGGATGGGAGCAAATTAAAAGTTTTCAAAGGTACTAAAGCTATAAGTTTGGATGGGCAATTTTTAAATGAACAGTGGACAGCCAAGATACAGTTCCCTTATACTCATGACAAAACAAAACAGAGAGGGCGGGATTATATAAATAGGGTTGTCCCCACCCTCAGATTGGAAAATATGTGATGTGGGATTAAAGCTTTGCCCAAGTGACTAAAAGTTTAGTCTCACTTTGGATATTTTTGATGTCCAGGAGATGATTCATAATATAAATAAGAGCTGTTCCCTCCTTTTGAGTGGTCTGCAAGTGGTGGATTTCATTCTCATCCAACAGTTGATAATATATATATATATATTATTTAAAACACAAGAACTTTATAATACTGTTATTTCATAAAATTGGAATTATATGCTTGCAGACTGCAATCACTATGTATTAGCATTCTGTCAATATATCTTATGTAATCCTACTTAACTTATAACCAGATTTTAGAAGAAGTCCTCTCTCTCTCTCTGTGTTTGTGTGTGTGTAATGAAATATTCATGCATATAGAGTGTAGGTTAACCGTGAGGGTATTTTTGAGACTATTTTAGTTTAAGGAGGTTATTAAAAATAATACTCAAATGTGAATGACAGTTCCATAATAAACATCTAATGTAGGTATGTTTGCAATTATGTCTATTTAATAATATCTGCTGCATATTCTGTATGGAGCTGGTAAATTTCTTTTTTATTTTCTCTTCTTTAATGTTTATCTTTTATTTTCATTTTAACACCCCTATTTTTTCATGGATAAGGGGAAGAAAGAGTAGAGAATAACAAGCACACAGCTGATGATTTCATTCACTTCTATTCCTACAATTTCTCATATTAAGTGTTGTGTAGTTGTATAAATGCAACATTTCAGTCTATTATCTAGCCGCTTGTGGTTTCTTGTTAGCAAATTTTGTTGATTTCTGTGACTTGATTTCATTGAATTTGTAAAGATTTAAATTTCTTCTTGTTTCTGAGCAGTTCACAGTCAAGAGCAGATATATTGTCGCTTGCCTTGGCTGTAACAGACATCCTTGCGGGTCTTGTCTGGCTTTCAATTAGGCCAAAATATATATCACCTGTGAGAGTTTCATTATTTCTTGAATTTGGATGAAGATGTCCCATTATTATCTCACACACTGAGACTTATATATAACATTACATTTGATCTCAGGAAGTTCCTCAAGGTGTAGACTGTAGACGGATATATCCTGGCCTACCTGATTCAGCAGTTCGTGAATTATTATGGTAATTCTTTTACTTTCGTGGTAACCTCTATTGCTTGTTCACTAGGAACTTGGACTCTTAAGTATTAGAACTCGTGGACTATTTCATTCTAAAGATAAAGATACATGTCTGATGTCTCCTAGTTTACTAGGAACAACTTTTCATAATGATCATTCTTGGAGGGTTTTCACATTGTACTGCTGCATGCAAATCAGTCTATTCTCTTCGTGCTATATTTTCTTGGAGGAAAAATTAGATTGCAAAAATTTAGAATAAGTTGTGTTTCTACTTCTCTGCATTGACATACAGATACTGCTTTCTACAAAGAACAGAAGGGGTATCTTGCTCAACATCATGCTCCTCCTCATCCTAGTTTATTACTTGTGATTTTTTCTGGTGTTTGGAGTCTTATCTTTCAAGTTACTAGGTTTGTGTATATGATTCCAATTTTTTATTCAATTTGTTTTTTGGAAGGTGACTAAAGGCCATTATTCATTAGCCAAACCAAAAGGGTTACAAAGAAAGCGATGAAAAAGCAAAAGGAGGACCAGACTCTATCAAGATGATAAAAGCAGGCCTTCACCCCAACCCAAAAGCCCAAGCAAAACCAGTCACACAATGAATCTCTTCCAAGAGTACAGTTTGTTTATTACAATAGACCTGACCCGAGTCCACGAATAGCCGAAATGCTACTGAAGTAGAAAGTAAATACAGCTCTTTATTGTCTCAGTCTGCTGTCTAAATTCACTCCTATAAATCCTGTTGTTTCTTTCCTTCCAAGTAGCCCAGAGAAGTGCAGGCAAAGTCATCTTCCAAGTCTCCATATCTTTGTTGACTGGATTCATCTGGTCCCACTTCATAATCAAAGCTGCAACATCTGCCATACCAAACCCCTGACCGTCCAATGTTTTGAAAAATACTTGCCAAACTGCATCAATGACTCCACACTTGAGAAATAAATGGTCCACACTTTCTTCATAGCAATCACAGAAGACACATCTAGTGCTTGTGAGGACCTTCAAACATTTCAATTTGACCAGGGTTGCCATTCTGTATCATGCTAATTTTCATATCTTTATAGGAAACCTCTTATTCCATAGCTGCTTACACCATGCCACTTTAATTCCCCCTGAAGCATGAGCTTTGTGCCTGACCTGACTGAAATTACTCCCTTAGTCCCCCAATCTCCATAATCTTCTATCCTCCGATTCTGGTTTGATAGAAATTTGGTCAAGTAAAGAGCACAGCTCTAGGATTTCTGCAACTTTGTGATCATGTTGATTTCTGTAACAGGATAAATTTCATAGGCTTTGATCACCTGAGCATGTCCACAGTCTGCTCACTTTACAATAAGCATTGCTGGAGATAGCATATAAATCGGGAAAATTTTCCCTGAGTGATCTATGCTCAATCCAAGCATCTTCCTAAGAAAATGTTAGCCAGACATTCCCAATCTGAATCTGCGATGAACACCTATATAAATCAATGTTGCTTCTAATATGTCTCCACATTGGGGACATCCATGAGGGAGGCTTAAGATTTTCAGACCAGAATGCATCCCGATAAACATATTTATGTCTTTGATTCAGGCCCACAATGACTGATCCTCTCTTTCCAGTCTCCAGAGCCATTTGGTCAAAAAAGAGCCCTGTTGGTCACATTGAGAAGGATCAATCCCACTCCTACTTCCTCTTTACTTCTGCAAACACTCTTCCAGTTAATGAGATGTAGTCCTCTTTCCTTTGGACCCCTGCCTTTCCAAAAAAGTGCCATTCTAATGGATTCTATTCTCTTGCACGGTGGCTGGAATCTTGAAGACAGATAGATAGTAAGTAGGCAAACCGGACAAAACAACTTTGGAAACCCAACCCTCCAATCTATTCTCAAACGTCTTCACTAAAACCTCTCACTCAGATGCTTTTAACCTCTCATCAGATAATGGCAAACCCAAATATTTTATGGGAAAAGAAGTCCGTTGGGGACCCAGCAAATTAGCAATCATTCCTTTTTTCTTGTCGGGAACATGGATTCCGACAAGGTTGCTTTTGGAAAAGTTAATCTTCAGACCTGTAGCAGTTTCAATATTTTAAGCAGAATCTTCAAATTAGCCACCTTTTCCTCCCTAGTAGTGGAAAAGAGAATATTATCATCTGCATATTGAAGATGAGTTACCTGATCTCCATTGTTAGCCAATTTAATACGCTCAATCAGACCATTGTGAGTTGGAGTCAATCTCTCTCTAGCCCTTTTCTAGAGTGAGAAACTCTGGGTCGTTAGGCTCCCATGGTTTTCCGATGGGGGGCCTCGCCCCTCAGTAGGAGCGCTCACTGGACAGGGGTACGAGATGCTGTGGCTCCCACGTGTTTTGGCTGTGGCTGGAGGGGTCACATCCATCGTTTCTATTGGGGCTTTCCGGCTGACGTGGTGGAACTACGCGTTGTCTAGGGGAATGGTCGTTCCTATGCCCAGGTTGTACGGGATTCACCGCCTCTGTCTTCCGCTGGGAGCAGGAGATGGGTAGATGCTGGAGAGTTCCCTGCGGAGATACTGCCAGGGTGGTTGGACTGGATGTCTAGGTGCCCTGCTGCTTCGCTCTTAGAGGGATCGGCAGAGGTGGCGGTGGTCCAGCGCAGGTTGGTAGAGGTGTGCGAGGGCGACTGGGAGGTGTTGTGGGTGACCGGTGATTTTTTCCTGGTGGTGGGGCAAAGCCTTGAGGCGGCGCTGCATCTGGTGGAGGCTGGTCTGGTAGCGGTGGGGGGTGCTATCCTCCGGTTATAGCAGTGGATGCAGTGGAGGGGGCCTTTCCCTAACCCTCCGGCGAGGCGGTTTAAGGTGGTCTTTGAAGGCATCCCTATGTTCCTCTGTGAAGAACGTGCAGTGGGCTTCATCGCGCGGAGCTTTGGGAAGGTCGAGCGGGGTTCTCTGGTTTTCCATCCGATGGGCTCTAAGATGGTGCTGATGGAGACTCTACAGGTGCCCTCTGCAACGGCCATCCCGGCGGTGGTGCCGTTGGACCTCCCTGGAGTCGCCGTGGTCCTGTGGCTGTGGATCGAGGATGAGCTTCTGTAGCAGCTGCCATCGGGGTTAGGGCGACCAGGGGGCGTGCTAGAGGTTGACGATGTACGGACCAGGGGGGAGAGCACGTGCTTTTCGAATTCAAACACCCCAACTGGCTTGGCTAGGGGTCCGGTGGATTGGGTGCGGCAGCCCGTGGAGGGGGTGAGCTGCTCGGCCGCAGGTTTGGTTGGTCATCGGGTTGTTGGGTCTCCTCTACAGACCCACCACTTACCCGAATCTGCCGCTTGCGGCGTATCGGGTCGCTCGGCCCCGATAACCGTCTCCCCTGTCCTTTGGCTGCAAATGCTCAGAGGCTTCATCCTGTTGCCCCGTTGGCGGCTCTTCTTTGCGCGGGGATGTCGTTTCTCCCTTCGTCGATGGCCGGTGTTCTGCCTCGTCTGGTGTGGTCCCTCCTCCCTCCGCCGGACTCCAGGGGGAAGCGCTGTCCCAGAGGCGCCTTTCTTTAGTCCCTGTGGAGAGGGAAAATCACCTTCTTCTCCCTCCATTGGCGGTGAGGGACTCAGTGGAGGCCTTGGCCCTTCTCTCCCCCTTGCCCCAATGTTTGGGGCTCTTCTCTCCCCCTTGTCCCAGGAGATTGGCCACCACCAGGAGGGTGGTTTGGAGCCTGCTCAAGGTTGCGCTTCTGCCGACAGGGAGGCCTCTCAGACGGAGGGAGCCTCCTCCTTCGTGAGCCTACCCCAGTGGACGATCTGCCTCCTAGGTCGTCCAAGGAACAAGATGTGGGCTCTGCTCTCGTTCTGGTCCAGGATCCCCCTCTTGATGGAATGGTTCGGCTGATGGGGGATGGCACTGTTGGTAGGGGGGGGAATTGGTGTTACAGGAGGGGGAGGCGACGCGTGGGCGTAACAGGCTAGGGGTTGAGGAAGTGAGAGAGTTGCTCATCGAAGTTGAAGCTTTGGTTATGGAGCGTGTTAGGGGGTAGCAAACTAGGTCGGGATCTCCTTTGAGGTGGCGGAGAAGGACTTGAGGGGAGTCTTCTCTAAGATCAACAAGCGCTGGTGTGCGAGCATCCGGAGTGGGGCACGCTTCGACTTGAGGGCTGGTAGGAGTGGTGAGGAGGGAGAAGGTAGGGGAGAGGGTCCTTATTCTAATCATCAATGAGGATCGTTTCGTGGAATGTGAGAGGGTTGAGAGGGGTGGAGAAAAGGAGGGCAGTGAGGGAGTTGATTAGGAGGTCCAAATTTGACTTCTTATGCTTGCAGGAGACGAAGTGTGAAGGGGATGGTGGTGATCTCCTTGGGGAGATTGGAGGGGCTCAGCTTTCCCACGGGGTCGCCTCCCCAGCTGTGGGTAGATCCGGGGGGGGTTATGATCATCTGGAATCCGTTCGAGGTGGAGGAGGTGGTGCAGGATAGGGTGAGTCGTAGATGGGCCATCTCTTTACATTTCAGGAGTGTCAGAGTTGGCTTCTCCTGGGACTTCAGTGGGATATATGGCCCCTAGCCCAGGGTGGAGAAGCGTCTACTTTGGGATGAGTTGATCCATTTCCACCTTTCTTCGGACTGTCCGTGGTGTGTTGGAGGGGACTTCAATGCAGTAGCAGCGCCATGGGAGAGGTCATGACACTTCTTTTGCTGGAGAGATGGAAGATTTCTCTAACTTTATCCAGCAGGCAGTTTTGGTGGATTTAGGCATGTCTCAGGGTTGCTTCACTTGGTCCAATTTCACACCTAATGCTTCTTGCTCTAGGTTGGATATGTTTCTTTTTTTCATTGATTGGGAAGATCACTTTCCTCATGTTCAGGTGGTGGGGCTGGTGAGGTCTATCTCAGATCACATGCCTATTCTTCTGAAGACTAGCGAGGATTTTACCAGGTTTCATAGGTTCAGGTTTGAGCAGGTCTGGTTCAGGAAGGTTGATTTCTTGGAGACTATTGTTGGGGCTTGGAACGCTCTTCAGGCTAGCCCCTCTGTTATGGGTACATTGGTGTGGAAACTGAAGCATACTGCACAAATTCTTCACTCCTGGTGATAAAACTCTTCCTGAGAGGGTGGCCAAAGATAGGATTTTTCAGCATCTTGCGGGATTGGACAGCTTGGAGGAGGCATGCCTTATGGATGACGAGGACAGGGCTTTGAGGGAGTCGTTGAGGGGTCAGTTTGATGACTTACTAGCTGGAGAGGAGATTTACTGGAGGCAGAGATCAAGGGACAGATGGATTAAAGAAGGTGACATGAACACAACCTACTTCTAGTAGATTCCTTCAAGGAGGCAACTCCATCTCTTGCATCAAGGTGGGGAACCGTTCCTTCTCTTCCGAGGCGGAGATCAGAGATCAGGCGAGAGTCTTCTACTCCTCTTTATTCGTTGAGGAGTCCTTATGTTGGTCGAGGATCGCTGTCGACCTTCTCCCTTGCCTTTCCCCTGAAGAGAGGGCGGCCATCTCCCGCCCTTCTCGATGGAGGAGATCCACCAGGTTGTGTTTTCTCTGGCAGGAGATAGAGCCCCAGACCTTGATGGTTTCCCCTTAGTGTTCTTTTAGAAGTGCCGAGGGGTAATCAAAGAGGATCTCATTGCAGCAGTGAGGGAGTTCAGGAAGGGAGGGCTCACTTGGGGGGCATCAATAAGACCCTCTTGGTTCTCATTCCTAAGAAGGCGGGTGCCCAAGATTTTCGGGACTTTAGGCCCATCAGCTTGCTCAATGGTACCTACAAAATCATCGCCAAATTGTTAGTTGGTAGGTTAGTCACTGTGATGGATACCTTGGTCAGTCACTTCCAGGATGCATTCATCAGAGGGAGACATATTTTGGACAACTTCTTGGTGACGCATGAGTGCCTTTTTGCTATGAAGCAACAGAGGAGGAGTGGATGGTCTTGAAGCTGGACTTTGAGAAGGCCTATGACTAGGGTGAGCTAGCAGTGTCTCTTCGATGTCTTGTATAGGATGGGTTTTGGAGACAGGTGGATTGGTTGGGTCAAAGCTTGTGTCACTTCAGCTGTCCTTTGCTATTCTTATTAATGGTAAGCTGACCTCTTGGTTTCACAGTGGACGGGGGCTGTGTCAAGGGGACCCTTTGTCTCCCCTCTTGTTTGTGCTTGTATCTAGTGTCGTGAGCAGGGTGTGGCAGAAGGTTGAGGCTGCTGGCCTGATTAGAGGTTTCCTATTGGCCAGAGATGGCCCCTCTCTTACTCACTTGCAGTATGCGAATGTCACTATTTTGTTCCTTGATGAGGGTGGGCAGTACCCTTCATGGCTAGGCTCTTGTTGGAACTTTTGGAGAAGGTCATCGGCCTGAAGGTTAATTTCAATAAAGTCTCCTGGTTGGGGTGAATATGGAGGAAAGATCTCTCTTGAGGGCGGCCACTTTGTTGGGCTGTACTATTGGGATTTTCCCCTTTTCTTACTTGGGCTTTCCTCTTTCCTCGGACTCCCTCAGATGTGCTGACTGGCTTCTCATTATTCAGAGATATGAGGCTAAGCTTGCCGGTTGGAAGGCTAGATTATTATCTTATGGGGGCCGATTGATTCTGTGCAGCTCTGTGTTGGACAACCTCCCTACTTATTTTCTATCTATGTTCCACATTCCTAGCACGATAGCCAGGAAACTCAACTCTATTTAGTGTCGCTTATTTTGACATGGCAGTGGTGGCAGGCGCAGAGGATGACATGATGTTTCTTGGGACAGGTTGACCACTAGTAAGGAACAAGGAGGTTTGGGGCTAAAGCATGTTAGAAACTTCAATTTGGCTCTCTTGTGCAAATGGTTGTGGCGGCTGGGGTGTGGAGAGGAGGGACTGTGGGCCCAGGTGATCAGATTGCGCTACTTCCCTTTGAGGAAGGTTTGGGACTTGGCTCCTTCTCCGCGTCATAGGACTTCTCCTCTCTGACAAGATATCTTTGTTTGCAGGGACTTCCTCGTCGTTGGCGTCCGGGTCCAACTGGGAGATGGCCATAGGTGCCTCTTTTGGAAGGACAGATAGTGTGGCGATTCCCCTTTGGAGTCCTTGTTTCTTAGTCTTTTGTGATTGCCATAGCACCTCTTGGCACCGAGGCTCAGGCTTTCGATCAGCAAACTCCGGGTGGATCGTGGGCACCGACCTTCAAGCATGACTTCAGTTAGGAGGAGTTGGACCAGTTCCAGGGCTTTCTGTCTTGTCTCTTCTCCTTCCATCTTCGGGAAGGTGAGGATGTTTGGATCTAGAGGTGGGAGAAGAAAGGCTCCTTCACAGCCAAGTCGGCATATGCTGTTATCTCAAATGGAGGCATGCGCTGTGGCTTTCATGATCAGGTGTGGAAACCGCAGAGGCCTCTCAAAGTCAAGTTTTTGGTTTGGAGAATCTCCCATGGGAGACTCCCCACTCGGGATAGGCTGTCACGGTTCTTGCCGGATGTCGTTTCTACTGGCTATCTCTGTGGCATCGATGATGAGTCTCTTGACCATCTTTTTGTCGGCTGCTCTTACGCTCAGGAGATGTGGATGGAGGTTGCTCGGAGGACCGACTACATCAACAACTTGCGGAGTGAGGTTCGCTACTTGATTTGGGAGTGGGACAGGTCTTAGCCCCTCAAGCCGGATAGGATGGTGTGGTGGTTTATCCTTCACGCCACGTTATGGGCGCTGTGGGGAGAGCGGAACCACCGTATCTTCAGGAGGGAGTCATGTACCGAGGATGCTCTTGTTGATTTTGTATGGGCTAGAGTTAAGGAATGGGCGGTCACTTTTACTAATGTGAATTATGTTGTTCCCCCTCTCTTTGACTGTTTGGGGGGATAATTGTTTCACACTCTCTTGGTGTGTGTTTTGTTGTATAGGGTTTTGGGGGGTTGCTTTTTCTTTTTTTTTTTGGGTTGCCCCCCCTTTATATGTACATTCTTCTTTTTCTTTTAATATATTGGTGGTACTACCCACTTTCAAAAAAAAAAAAGGCTCAATCAGACCATTGTCTGCAGCTTTCTTCCACATGATACCGAAAATCTGAACTGCTGGTACGAGTAAAGGGGCGATAGTGGATCCCCTTGTCTAATACCCCTGGAACTCCCAAAATATCCACAAGGAGTCCCATTAATCAAAATAGAAAATCTGGCTGCTTCCACACAGTTTCTCACCCATCCAATCCATGTATCATGAAATCCCATGAGATGCATGACAGTAAAAAGACATTTCTAATTAATCCTATCATAGGCCTTTGAAAATCAATTTCATAGATTAGACACTCCTTTCTCCTCGTTTTCTGGTCAATGGACATTCATATGCAGCCATAAAGTTGTCCAATATGAATCTGCCTTGAATAAAAGCTGATTGCATGAATCTCCCTCAAGCCGGATAGGACGGTGTGGTGGCTTATCCTTCACGCCACGTTATGGGCGCTGTGGGGAGAGCGGAACCACCGTATCTTCGGGAGGGAGTCGCGTACCGAGGATGCTTTTGTTGATTTTGTATGGGCTAGAGTTAAGGAATGGGCGGTCACTTTCACTAATGTGAATTATGTTGTTCCCCCTCTTTTTGGCTGTTTGGGGGGATAATTGTTTCACACTCTCTTGGTGTGTGTTTTGTTGTATAGGGTTTTGGGGGGTTGCTTTTTTTTTTTTGGGTTGCCCCCCTTTACATGTACATTCTTTCTTTTCTTTTAATATATTGGTGGTACAACCCACTTTCAAAAAAAAAAGGCTCAATCAGACCATTGTCTGCAGCTTTCTTCCACATGATACCGAAAATCTGAACTGCTAGTACGAGTAAAGGGGCGATAGTGGATCCCCTTGTCTAATACCCCTGGAACTCCCAAAATATCCACAAGGAGTCCCATTAATCAAAATAGAAAATCTGGCTGCTTCCACACAGTTTCTCACCCATCCAATCCATGTATCATGAAATCCCATGAGATGCATGACAGTAAAAAGACATTGTTAATTAATCCTATCATAGGCCTTTGAAAATCAATTTCATAGACCAGACACTCCTTTCTCCTCGTTTTCTGGTCAATGGACATTCATATGCAGCCATAAAGTTGTCCAATATGAATCTGCCTTGAATAAAAGCTGATTGCATGTCATCTACCACTTTTCCGACAACTTTTTTGAGTCTACATGCCATGGCTTTGGCGATAATTTTATAACTCCCATTTAGCAGAGAAATGGGTCTATAGTCACCAATGTGATCTGCATTGTCCTTTTTTGGGATAAGCACCAGGAATGTTGAATTGAAGTTCCTAATAACCCATGGATTCCTTTTGAATTCCTTAACTGCTGCCATAAAATATTTTTTTATTACCTCCCAGAAATGCTAATAAAAACCCATTGAAAAATCATCTGGCCCAGATGACTTGTTAGCTTCCATGCTGAAAATAGCCTGCTTAATTTCCTCTTCAGAGAAAGGCAAAATGAGTGCTTGCGCTTCATCATTTTTTTTTTGAAAGTGGATGGTACCACTGTGTATATAAAATGAAAATAGAGGGATGTACAAGTGTTAGAAATGAGCTCTCAAAATATCCCTATACCAAAAAGTACATCCAGAGGATGTGACACTCACTTACCCCCCCCAATAGTTCAAAAAAAGAAGAGTTATGAGAGTCTATATCACAGGGGAGTGTAGCCCATTCTCTCACCCTCTCTCCAACAAAATCCCCTGTCCTTTCTGGAACCGTTTCCTCGTTTCTGAAAATTCTTCTACTCCTCTCCCCTCAGACTGCCCACAAGGTGGCATGGAGGATGAGCCACCAGATACATCTGTCTCCCTTAAGTGGCCATTCCCTGTGCCACATCCTCCTCAGGTGATGTACACCGGCCCGATCTGCAATTTGCACTGCATCTTGTTCAACAGATGGGGCCAAACCTCTTGGGAAAAATGGCAGCCAGTGAACAGATGCTCGATATCTTCTTGCTCTGGAGGGGTCGCTACTAACAGTTGGCCTCTACTGTTCTTCTTCCTGGAAGAGAGTTTCATAATATCTTATCATAGCTGTAGGTAAATCTATCTCCCCTTGAACCACTGTATCTCCCACTGTAAGGGAGTTAATTAAGATCTTTCTTCTCTTCGCACTTGCTATTGCATGGAAATAAGCAGTATTCTTGTCACGCCTCTTCAGCCATATCTTTTTAGCCCTCTGCTTCCACCTGATTTTCACTTTAAGAGACCACTCATTATATTGCTTTTTAGCTTCCTCCCATGGACTCAATTCTACTGACAGCTGTCCTTGATCATTTTCCAAATCCAATTCTTACTATTCTCCCAAGCAGCTCGTCTAAACCTTGCAGCTTCCCCAAAGGTCCTTGAGCTCCGCCCCTTCATTTTCCCTCTTACCCATTGTAGCTTTTTAGCAGAGGAAGAGCAGGCATATCTGTCGGTGCATCTTGCCACCACCCCTCAACCAATTCCTTGAAACTTTCAAATCTGATCCAGTTTAACTCGTATCTAAATTATATTTTGGATTTTCCTTTTTCCATTTCTGTTACATAATTGGGCTGTGATCTGAGAGAACTCTAGGGAGTCCTTTTGCTGAGCATACTGGGAATATACTGTGCCACTTTGTGCTAACCAGAAATCTATCGAGTTTAGATTTTACCCTTGAATTTGGCCATGTGTAGGCCAAGTTAGGCAGCTCAATTTCTATTATATCTCTCCTGAACATTCATGTCCCAAAAGCTTCCATTTCTGTAGTCCATCTATCATGGTTGAATCACTCATTTGGGTATCTAACTGTATTGAAGTCGATTCCTATATACCAAGCTGCCATGCAATTGTCTTTAACAGCTGATAATTCATAAAAGAGTTCCCTTTTTCCATCAAGTTCCGGAGGTCCATAAACTTCGTAAAGGTCCCCCGTCTTCCATCTATTTTTTGAGAAAAATCTGCTGACATACAATATTTCCCGAAATTAGAGCCTATGCATTGAAGATTATCCGTGTCCCACATGACTATCAAGCCTCCCTTTCCACCATCTGCAGGTTTGAAGGTCCATCCTTGCAGTTTGGAGCCTCCGAGTCTACACGCAAAATCCTTATCCACCTGTGCCATCTTGGTCCTGAATGCATAGAAACTGAATATTTCATCTGTGCACCATACCTCTGACCTCCCAAATTTTATACTCTGCATTCAGCTCTCTGATATTCCAGCTGACCATCTTCATTAGAAAAATGCAGCTCTCCCCTTTCCCAAGTCCTTCCTCTGTCTAGGACCTTCCACTTGTAAGTTGTTCTGTACAGATTGTATTTCCCTAAGCCCAATCTTATAACCTTTCCCTTTTCTGTTCTGTTAATGCTCAGGCTGAGATTAAGGTTCCTTCTAAATTTCCTGAGGAACTTTCTCACCACTTTTTCTCTGCCTTCAAAAGATATACCCACTAGAAATTCCATATTCTTGATCATTCAGTCCAGGTTTCAGAGCCATCAGGTCTGGTAGAAGCAAGGGGCAAGCATTCATGGACTTCTGACTCTAACCCCTCCTCTGGCCCTATTTCATGAACAGACAATAAGCCCTGTTGACCTTCGATCTATTCCAGCTCCGCCACTGGTTCCTGAACCTCTGTACATAGCGGCAAGAATGGAATAATCTGCTTGCAGAGATTGCTAAGAAAAACTCCTGTGGCCTTCGTTGCTTTCTCAAAATGATATCCTCCCTGCTATGCATTGCTGCACTCCCATTACTTAGCTCTTCTTCCTGAGACTCCCCTGCCGCTGGAAGCGGAAGGTCACTGTGGGGGAATTAAGATTTGCAGCCACCTGCAAATCCTTTCCAGACAAGTTTTCCTCCTCCAGTACCATCCCCTTCAGAAGATTCGTGAAAAGCTTGCTGCTATTGGGCAATTTGTATTACATGTAATTCCATCAAATTTCAGAATCCCTCTGGCATACAAATGTGTCATAAATGAATTGATTGGTGAGACAGCCACTTTCTTCAAAATGCAAGAGGACATTCAAGATTTTGTGAAATCAACAACCATGGCAAAACCAGCAGACTGAGATTTCAAATAAGTGACTTAGATTCAACTAAATTTACATAATGAATGAGTTCATAATCAGCCAGACTCCATTCCCTTGTGAATGAACATATGGGAAAGAAAAAGGGAAGGCAAGGAAGAGAATTAAATTAGGAGAAATAATGGATTGGGTGGGGGTGCCACAGAAAAGTAGAGAACACACCTGTGGGGAGGGATCAATTCTGTCTCCTCCAATGACACCCCGAGGAATGTACTTCACTGGAGAACATGGCTATGAGCTATTTTCAGATGACCTAGACACCATGATTTTATTTTATCTTTTAAATTATGGGTCATTCTTTATCTGAGGTTTATTAACTGGTCATTACATTTTCCATTTTACCAAATAAGAATACTTTACGGTTAACAACTACTCCCAATTAGGTTCCTTTATTTAACCAATCTAACCTGAGTATTTTGGTCACGAGTCATGACAGATATTGGTTATTTATAATATATGAGGTACATGTATCATTTGGATCTCACAGAGCATAAAGAATATGTTTTCACTGATTAGTGCTATAGTGAAAATTCATGTGCTCCTTTTTGTTATTAAGAAATTGAGAATTTCCGCCTAAGAAAGGTGAGTCATTGATTAGAACCTTTCTTCTGGTTCTTTCCTCTTGGAAATTTTCACTTTTCTTTTCAACTGTAAAAGTAATTTGGAGCTTAGTCTGTAGTGCCTTAGACCTCCATGGTCTTGAGGACTAGCTCTTTTTATAGTATTCTGTAAGAGAAGTGTCATCTTGATTTCTTAAAATCTGCATGACAAAAACAATCTGCATAACAATGTTTTTGTCTGCTAAACAGGTCATGGACCTCTATTTCAGATGCAACTTGCTGCAGGTCATTGGTGATTATTTATAAAGACTGTTGCCTTCTTCAAATTGGAATTGCATCGGAGTCCTCAAAGGGTCGAAATCCTATGGAAGTTGATATTCCTAATTTAATACAAGGTTCACTATATCAGAATGCCATTCAGTCTGGAAAGCGTAAATTTCTCCCCCCCTCTCTCCCCGTTCCTCCCTCTTCCCGCTAAAAGAAAAAAAAATAACAATCCAAAATACACCCCTTCTTTGTTCCCTTGAGAATTACCTGAGCTCCTAACATGGTAACTACATATTCTTTACAGAAAGCTACTTGGCAAATCTTTCTCTTTACCCTGGAAGGGCAGATCTTCCTTTCTTACCTCCTAATACACAGGTATTTATGCATTATAGAGATTCCCTCGACTTTATTTTTAGCTAAAGTTCATTTCATCCTGCTCCCGGCTCACAGTTCTACCTCCTTGTGAAGTAAAGAAATGATTTTCCCAGTGTTTTTTGTGCTCAGGGG
This sequence comes from Amorphophallus konjac, assembly GCA_022559845.1. Lineage (NCBI taxonomy): Eukaryota > Viridiplantae > Streptophyta > Magnoliopsida > Alismatales > Araceae > Amorphophallus > Amorphophallus konjac. The sequence continues at coordinate 273,055 of JAHNEJ010000859.1, forward strand.
AATTCTTATCCTCTTTTTATCGTACTCTTGTACCGTTACTATTTCTCTTTAATGAATTGTGACTTCTTGTCACCTTCCAAAAGAAAAAAAATGTTCTTAGAGTAACCCACAATTTTTGGTTTCTGCATGTTTATGCTTTATCGTCAGGCATTTATGGAAAGATTTATACATCTGTGGTGCTTGATTAAACGTACTATAAGGGTGTTCATTCTTATATTTCTATGAATCTTGCAAGAATAATATTGTTGTGAGAAAGAATTGAAGATACTTTAGGTGTTCATGTGAGAACATAGTGTAGGAGAAAGAGAAGTGAAAGTTTCCTTTCTTTCTTTAAAACATGTAGATTGCTTGTAGATTATAATCAGTTGCCATGAGAAATGAAGATCCCATAAGGACATTGGGAAAGAGTGGGAAAGAAAAAACAAAGATAATCCTATCTGTCCTATTTCTTAAATGCCGAGCTATAAAGAGGTTATTGTTCCACTTGTTGGATATAACTGTCACTGAAAATATGTTTGTTCAGATCAATGCATGTTTATTGGTTGGACAAAACATGGATTTCAAGATAACTTTTTTTCTTGGTCCAGTTCAGTGTTCCTGTTTCAACATCCATATACTAATCTGTTAATTGCCTATGAGGTTCAGTGATTGGTTTCTTGTTCATCAGGCACTCATCTTGCAGCCAATTGGAGCCAAAGGGATTGCAATCATTGGAGGTGACACTATTAGGGGATTCAGCAGTCTTGACCAGGTTTCTGGACTGTGAACTTAAAAAGTTTGAATATCTTGTTGCTAAAACTGCATTTTCAAAAAAATATTTTATCTATTTATTAATTTTAATCAATTCCTCGATCTTTTGGGCACAAGTCTTTGCTAGCTGAAGCTTAAACCAGATACCAAAATTGTTGATTTTCTTTATATTTGTTGTGGTTTAGTCCCATATTGGATATACATGGGAATCTTACCTCTATATATGTAGAGGATTCCCTCAACTCAACAAGGTTGTCAGTTTCGGCCGAAACGTTTCGGTTTCGGCCATAAATACGAAAACGGGGCTTTTCACTGTAGCAACCCGACACTTACTAGGTTTATCGGTTTCGAGCGAAATCGATATTGGTTTCGGCCCGAAACTGTCCGGTTTCGGCCGAAACTCACGTGAACTACCCTTTAGGGAGTTCACTTGGGGCGGCTTTGATATTGGAGCGGGCTAAGGTTGGGGTGGGGCATCCCACGGTTAAGCTCGGGTGGCGTATTCGGCGTGGGAAGGTCGAACGAGATAACCGGGTTTTCATCGGTTAAGGGGCGGTTAGAGTCAGTTACACGAGTGTTTGTCAAAGTGGGAATGGGATGAGACCGGCAGAATCGGGGGAATACCGGCGGATACGCCACCCCCAGGTGGGGTATCCGCTTGTCAAAGACGCCCTTGGTGTTCTTTTCGGGAAGTTTCGGCCGAAACCCCCTCCCCTCCTTGCTGTGCTGCTGCTGCGACCCTACTGCTGTTGCTGCTGCCTGCTGGTGTTGTGCTGCTGCTGCTGCTGCCGGCAGTTGGAGCCTGGAGGCAGCCGCTGGGGGTTGCTGCTGCTGTGTTGGCAAGGGCCGCGGGGGCCTGCTGCTGTGGACCTGTGGTGGCCTGGGCCGCGGGCTGGCGGGCTGCATTTTGCCTAGCTGACTGCACCACTGCGGAGATTGAAGCGTGAGTAGTTTTGTCGAGGTAAATTTGGGGTTTTTTTGTTTTGTGTTTTTTTGGTTGGGTTGTTGAAATTTTTTTTGTTGTAGGTTAAATGTTGTGTTGTAAGTTAATTTTAATCCATGATTAACTTTTTAACACTTCAAATTAAACCCTAATTACAACCTTAAATTTGAGATTTTTTTTAATTAGGTTTAGTAAGGGTCAATTAGGGCTCAATTAAGCTTGATTGACTAATTTGAAGCGGGAGTATGCTGGTAATTAATTTTTATGAAGGGTGGTTAGGTTAAATTTGTTAATTAAGCCCTAATTACACCCCTAAATTTGGGGCTTTTCTTTAATTAGGTTAAGTAAGGGTCAATTAGGGCTCAATTAAGTTTGATTGACTAATTTGAAGCGGGAGCATGCTGGTAATTAATTCTTATGAAGGGTGATTAGGTTAAAATTGTTAATTAAGCCCTAATTACACCCTTAAATTTGGGGCTTTCCTCTAATTAGCATTAGTAAGGGTCAATTGAAGCTCAATTAAGCTTCATTCAATAATTTTAAGCGGGAGCATGCTGGTAATTAATTCTTATGAAGGGTGATTAGGCTACAATTGTTAATTTAGCCCTAATTACACCCTTAAATTTGTGGCTTTCCTTTAATTAGGTTTAGTAAGGTTCAATTGAAGTTCAATTAAGCTTCATTCAATAATTTGGAACTCTATCATGTTGAATTGCCTTTTTTTCATTGTACTTACAAGAGAATGTCTTTGACTGTCTTAATGCAACATCATGTCTAGACGCCAACAAACACAGGAGCAGCAAGGGCAGGAGGATCCGGGGTGGGCCCACCTGTCTTTAGTTGATGCTAAGAGAAGAAATGTGAAATGCAATTATTGTGGTAGGGAGATACATGGCGGAATTACTAGAGGAAAGTAAGATTTGGCAAGGGTAAGAGGAGAGGTGAGACAATGTGACCACTGTCCCCGAGAGGTGCGAGAAGAGATGCGCCAGTGCTTTCTGGGCAAAAAGGAGAGGATGCAACAAAGGGCTGAGGATGAGGCTGAAATTGCTGAGGAGATTTCTGGCAGAAGGGTTAGGAGGGATGATGATGAGGAAGGCACTGAGGATTCAGATCCAGAGCTGACTGAAGCAAAGGAGCGTGAACAAGTCGCTCGAAAGAAAGGGAAAGCACCCATGGGTTCAGGGACCTACGAAAGTACAGCTGCACGACGTCCTGACAGTGGTGCTGCCCCACAGACGCAGAGAATAGACCCCATGGACAGCTATCTCCACAGAAGGCCCCATGCTACACAACCTAAAATCAAGTCTGCATTGAGAGGGGTAAAAAAATCAGCAGAAGTTCCAGGGCATGCATTTAAAAGTATCTGCAAATGATTTTTTCATGCAGGTGTCCCTGCACATGCAGCTGAAAGCGAATATTTTCAACCTATGCTAGATGCCATACCAGATGTTGGCCCTGGCTTGAAGGCCCCATCACGTCGAGACATATACGGGCGTGGCCTTGAGGGAGAGGTTGAGGAGCTCCATGATTGGGTTGAAAGCTTCAAGCATATATGGATGGAGAGAGGATGCACTATTATGTGTGATGGCTGGACTAGTATTACGAAGAAGTCCATGATTAATTTTTTGGTCTATTGCATCGAAGGTACAATATTTGTAAAATCTGTAGATGCATCAAACTATGAAAAAAATGTAGATTATTTGTTTCATTTGATGGATAACATGGTAGACCAAATTGGAGAGGACAATGTTGTTCAAGTAGTGACTGATAATGAAGCCAGTTATAAGGCTGCAGGGAAGAAATTGATGCAGAAGCCCAGTCACTTATACTGGCTCCCATGTGCTGCACATTGTCTAGATTTGATTCTGGAAGACATTGGCAAGGACAATCATGTGAAGAAGACAGTTGAAAGGGTACAAAAGATTACCCAGTATATTTATGGCCATCCTAGGATATTGAACATGTTCAAGGAGCATGCAAGTGGGGGGCGAGATATCATCCGTGCAGGGCCAACCAGATTTGCTTCAAATTTTATTTCTTTGGAGTCTTTGCACAGGTATAAGATTGATCTCAATTCTTCATACTTGATCCTTATAGATATGTAACAGTATTTGATTCAAATTTCATTTATTTGCACAGGTATAAGAATGAGTTGAAAGCTTTCATGTACCACAATGTCCTGCGGGAATACATCGACAAGGGCAATGTTGATGCTCAGATGGAATATTTGGATGTCTGTCACATCGTGGACGACAATAAATTCTGGGGCAGGGTCTCACGATACATGAAAGTAGTTACCCCCTCGTGAAGGTCCTAAGAATGGTGGATGGCGATGAGAAGAATGATATGGGATATCTGTATGAGGCCATGGACCGTGCCAAATTGGAGTTGTCGGAATCCCTTCCCAAAGAATATGCAAAGTGGTGGAAAATTATTGATCATAGATGAGACACCACATTACACCACGACTTGCATGCAGCTGGTGAGTGATTATTGTATTGATACATTATTGTTTAGGTTATTTTATATGTAACGTGGAGTTAATTATACACAAATGCAGGTTATTTCCTCAACCCTCGATTTATGTACGATGTCAATGCACATGTTGATGGCGAGGTGCTCCAAGGGACTTTAAAAGTCATTGGTCGTTTATCGAGTACACCAGAAAACAGGCTTCAGGCGGAAGTAAAAGTTGGCCTTTTTGATTTCATGAATAAGAGGTATAGAATTTACTTAAGTAGTTATGCTAATCTATTACTTTATTTTTGTAGATGAACTGTTATAGAATGAGAACTGAGACGTATTCTGATTCTCAATTGCAATACGCAGTGGGAAGAGTGAGCCTAGGTATACTTTATCTTTGTGCTTTCTTTGCAATTACATTACGGAGAATTGATTTTTATTTACAACTTATATTTATTTGTTTATGGTTGATGGAACAGCTGACTGGTGGATAATGTTGAATAATAAAGATTTAGGCAGTTCTGCATTGGCTTTCATTGCAATTAGGGTGTTGAGTCAAACCATATCAGCAAGCCAATGTGAAAGAAATTGGAGCACGTTCAGCCTTATACACTCAAAGGTTCGCAATCGGCTAAAGGCTGAACGGTTAGACAAATTAGTTTACTGCCACTACAATATGAGGTTGAGAATAAAGAATATGAAGTTGAGATAACAGCTGCGGGACAAACGCGTCGCTGAAGGTGCCACTGCAGAAATTGATGTTGATGCCTTATTTGATGATGATAATCCCTTGCAGTCTTGGGTGGAGACACGGGAGCAGGTTGATGAGTCCGTTTTTGATATTGATGATACAACATGGGCAGAGGGCATACTAGATGAAGATGAGGCAAGAGATCCCGAATTCAGAAGAAAAACAAAGAGGGCCAGAGATACTAATACGCACCAGAGAAGGGACCCACCTGGGGTTGTTGATGACACCGAGGAGTAGCATGATTTTCAGCCAGCTAGACACTCAGACTCGGATAGCAGGTCAGTCACTCCTAGAATGGGCAAGCCACCTGTATCCTTAAGAAGAAGTACATCAGTGCATGTGCTAACTGAGAGGACAGGTGCTGTTGCTCGAGAGGACCCGACAATTGAGCAGTTGAAGCAGATTTATCTGAGGCACACGCCAAGGGGAAAAGGATTCATGTCAAGGGTGATTGAAGAAACCACACCAAAACAGAAAAAAGCATCCCCAAAGGCTAAAAAGCGACTGGTTTCGGTGGGGCCTGATAATGATGATCATGATGATGATGATGATGATCCCAGTGCAGCTGCAGGTGCTACAGGTGCTACTACTGGCGGTGCTGGTGGTCCTTCCTCTTTTCACGCAGACACAGGCAGAGGATACAGTCAGGGTGAGCGAGGACATGATTCACAGAGTCAATATGGGCATCCATCAGGTTATGGCGGTGGCCAACATGAGGCAGCCATTTATGGGTGGGGTCATGAACCAGCATTCCAGTTCCTCTTCTCTTCCTCAAGATTCTTATGCTAATACTGGATTCTAATCAAGCCAACCAAACACTCCAAGAGGGATCCAAAGAGGGATACAGGACTTGGCTATCTCATTGTTTGGTTATAGTGAATATAGACCATACATGCAACCTTCTTATGGGTATGAACATGAAAAGTCAGACGATGAGGGAGAATGTTCTTCTAGTTATTATCCATATTAGTGCATCATCATTTAGGTAAGGATCACGTTTATTGAACAGTTTGAACCTATTTCATGTTTAATATGCACTCAATATTTGTTTAATAACTTCAATGCTTGAACTCATTAGTCTTCATGTGTAATGCAATTAATCCAATTTCTTTACAATGCATGTGTAATGAGTTTTTTATTTTTTATGTCAGTATTTATATTTTTCTGAATTTTCTCTATTTTTTACATTTTTTTTGATTTTTTTATAACCCTTTCACTGGATTTCGGCCGGTTTCGGCCGAAACCGAAACCGAAATCGAAACCGAAACCAAGTGGTTTTGGTTTCGGACTCGGCCGAAACCGAGTCCGAAACCGATACTGACAACCTTGCAACTCAAAGCTTAGGTTTTGGGTTGAGTTCAGGCCTCCATCATGGTATCGGAGCGGGTTTACCCATTGGATCTATATGTAGACACTTGGCCCTACCCTTGATGTCAAGGTTAGCAATACCGGTACCGGTCAGGGGTAGTACTGATATAGGTACCGGTACGTACCGCCCGGTACCAGTATGGTACCGCCAGG
>JAHNEJ010000966.1:0-28401 GCA_022559845.1 Amorphophallus konjac
GGTGGGTCTTAGACAGAAACAAGTAGAAGTGTTTTATCAGAACAGACGGAAGGTCTATCCCGAGGTGGGCTTATTATCGAGGGAATTTTTCTTGAGCAATGCATGAAGGCTTCAACAGAATAGATGTAAGGTACATTCCGGATGGGTTTAATCGTTGATCGGGCAAGGCGCCGGTCGATCGACGAGGAGTTTTATGGTGGGAGGTGAGGCTTTCTTTGGAATCACCACATTACCGACCCAAGCACCCATTCGGGTTTTCGCCGGAGCCAGCTCCCTCTTGCTTTTGCCTACGCGCCCTTTCGCATTTTCACGTGGCGGGGTACCGATTTTGCCCACAGTGCCCTTGTCGGGTTTTCACCACAGCTGGGTTTTGGGCCATTGTTGCACTTGTCCCTAATATAGGGGCAAGTCTGGCGGGGTATCTCTATTTTTAACCCCATTTTTATTTTCTTTTATTCTTCTTCTTTTTTTTTTAGAGGGTGACAGGTCGAATGCCATTAGATCGAGATAAGGGGTAGCTTGGCTAGGGCGGAGTGCCACTAGACCAAGGAAAGGGTAGCTCGGTTAGGGCGGAGTGCCGCTAGACCAAGGAAAGGGTAGCTCGGTTAGGGAGGAGTACCACTAGACCAAGAGAAGGGTAGCTTGGCAAGGGCGGAGTGCCACTAGACCAGGGAAGGGTAGCTTGGCTAGGGCGGAGTGCCGCTAGACCAAGGAAGGGTAGCTCGGCTAGGGCGGAGTGCCGCTAGACCAAGAAAGGGTGTAGCTTGGCTAGGGCGGAGTGCCGCTAGACCAAGAAAAGGGTGTAGCTTGGCTAGGGCGGAGTGCCGCTAGACCAAGAAAAGGGTAGCTCGGTTAGGGCGGAGTGCCGCTAGACCGGGAAAAGGGTATGGCTTGGTTAGGGCGGAGTGCCGCTATACCAAGAAAAGGGTAGCTCGGTTAGGGCGGAGTGCCACTAGACCAAGGAAATGGTAGCCTGGCTAGGGCGGAGTACCACTAGACCAAGGAAAGGGTAGGCTTGGTTAGGGCGGAGTACCGCTAGACCAAGGAAAGGATGCAGCTTGGTTAGGGCGGAGTGCCGCTAGACCAAGAAACGGGTGTAGCTTGGTTAGGGCGGAGTGCCGCTAGACCAAGGGAAGGTGTAGCTTGGTTAGGGCGGAGTGCCGCTAGACCAAGAAAGGGTGTAGCTTGGTAGGGCGGAGTGCCGCTAGACCAAGAAAGGGTAGCCTGGCTAGGGCGGAGTAGCACTAGACCAAGGAAAGGGTAGCCTGGCTAGGGCGGAGTACCACTAGACCAAGGAAAGGTAGCTTGGCTAGGGCAGAGTGCCACTAGACCAAGGAAGGGTAGCTCGCTAGGGCGAGTGCCGCTAGACCAAGGAAATGATGTAGCTTGGTTAGGGCGGAGTGCCGCTAGACCAAGGAAAGGGTAGCTCGGCTAGGGCGGAGTGCCGCTAAACCAAGAAAAGTGTAGCTCGGCTAGGGCGGAGTGCCGCTAGACCAAGAAAGGGTAGCCTGGCTAGGGCAGAGTATCACTAGACCAAGGGAAGGGTGTAGCTTGGTTAGGGCGGAGTGCCGCTAGACCAAGAAACGGGTGTAGCTTGGTTAGGGCGGAGTGCCGCTAGACCAAGGAAAGGGTAGCTCGGCTAGGGCGGAGTGCCGCTAGACCAAGAAAAGGGTAGCTCGGCTAGGGCGGAGTGCCGCTAGACCAAGAAAGGATAGCCTGGCTAGGGCGGAGTACCACTAGACCAAGGGAAGGGTGTAGCTTGGTTAGGGCGGAGTGCCGCTAGACCAAGAAAAGGGTGTAGCTTGGCTAGGGCAGAGTGCCGCTATATCAAGAAAAGGGTGTATTTTGCCCGATCACTCGGGGAATGTTGGTTGTGCCATATGATACAGCTTCAGATGTCTTCCGTTGAGTGGCGAGAATTGGATTTCCCCTCGATGGTTAACAACCACGTAGGCCCCTCCTTCATAGACCCTTTGTATCACATAAGGACCTTCCCAATTAGCATTCAGCTTTCCTTTTGGGTTGGAGGCCATGACTTCTTTTTTCTTGACCATGACGAGGTCGCCTTTCTTGAATTCTCATCCTTTTACGAGTTTGTTGAATGCAGTGGCCATGCGGGCCTGATACATTTGGATACTCTTCTGAGCTCGGAGGTGCTTCCCTTCCAATTCAGCCAGCTCTTCTAGTCTTCTTTCTGCATTGGTCTGTTCGCCACGGGCCAGGCCATAGTGGACTGCCACTCTGAGTGACGGGACTTCCAGCTCTAGCGGAACCACTGCCTCTGAGCCGTATACCAGCGAGTATGGTGAGCACCCTGTAGGTGTCTTGAAGACAGTGCGGTATGCCCACAGAGCTTCATACATTTTCTCTTCCCAGTCCTTCTTATTAGAACTGACGACCTTGGCCAGCAAGGTGCAGAGAGTCTTGTTAAAAGCTTCTGCCAATCCGTTTGCCTATGGATTGTAAGGAGTGGAGGTCCTCCATTCGATCTTATATTTCTCAGCAAGCCGATAGACCTTCTGATTTCTGAAATGACTTCCATTGTCGGATATTACTCGGCTGGGGATCCCGAACCGGAAGATAATGTTCTGCTTGATGAATCTGGCGACCAGTTCACCAGTCACTTCTCTTAATGCTATAGCCTCCGCCCATCTGGAGAAGTAATCTGTTATAACCAGTATGTACTTATGTCCGGCCGAGGAAGTCGGCAGTGGCCCGACTACATCAGTTCCCCATTGTGCAAACGGCCAACTGGGAACTATAGGGTGCAGAGTCGTAGGACGCCTTCTAGGCACAGTAGCATGCTCCTGGCATTTCTGGCATGATTTTACAAATTTACAGCAGTCTTCAAACATGGTGGGCCAATAGTAGCCCAGCTTCTTGATTTCTATCTTCATCTTGGGACCAGCCTGGTGGGCACCTGCTGTCCCAGCATGTGTTTCTTTCATCGCTTGCCAGGCTTCCTCAGTGGACAGACAGCGGAGTAGGATCTTCTTGCATGCATCTGCCATTATTCGGAACAAAATTCCATTCCTGAGTTCATAAGAATCTTTGATTCTTAAGAGTTTCATCTTTTCTTCTCTTTTCTGCGGCAGTTGTTGGTGTAGAAACCACTGCAGCAGGTGTTGTCTCCAATCAGACGCTTGTTCTGTGCTGATGGTGGCAACCTCGTCTTCTTCGGGGCACTCTTCTAGCATACTGGGGACTTGCCGCCGGTTCATAACGATAATGTTCAGTGTCTTATTTGGTGGGACTGCTAGTGAGCTGGCCAGCTTCGCCAGTGCATCAGCCTGGGCATTGTGTCCGTGGCCCACATGCTTGAGCTCAACATGGTAGAATTTCGCCATGAGGCGCACAACTTTTTGGTGGTAGGGACTCAGTTCTGGCTTCCGCACTTCGAACTCCCCTTGGATCTGTTTTATTATCAACATTGAATCCCCGAATACTTGAAGCATTTGGATACCCATGTTGAGGCTGATATATAGCCCGATTATCAGAGCTTCATACTCGGCCTCATTATTGGTGCAGGGTTTGTTTATAGAACAGGAGTATGCACGACCTCCCCTTCTGGTGACTTCAGCACAATACCGGCCCCGGCCCGTATTCTGGTCTTTCCATCGGAGTCTGTCTCTATTCTAGATGCTCCATCAAAGAATAGTCGCCACATAACTGACTGGGTCTGGCAGGCCTCGAGTGTCTCATCATCGGGTAACTCAGTCCCTAGCATATCATTTTCCGGCACAGGATGCTCTGTGAAGAAATCAGCCACGGCCTGTCCTTTTATCACCCTCTGGGGTGTATAGGTAATATCGAATTCCATCAGGATCACTGCCCATTTGCCCAACCGGCCCTTCAGTACTGGCTGAGTCAATATATATTTGAGCGGATCTGCTGCAGATATCAATCTGACTTCATGTGACAACATATAGTGTCGGAGCTTTTTGACAGCGAAGACTAGTGCCAAGCAGGTCTTTTCTATGTAGCTGTAGCTTTCTTCAGTTCTAATCAGCCTCCTACTTAGGTAGTACAAGGCTTGTTCTTTGCCTTCTTCATTTATCTGTGCCAGCATTGCCCCCAGGGAACAGTATGTGGCTACGATATATAGTATCAAGGGCCTGCCCTTAATTGGTGCCCCCAGCACCGGAGGGGTCTTGAGATATTCTTTCAGCTTCTCAAAGGCTTCCTGACAGCCATCGTCCCAGAGGAACGGTACATCTTTCATCATGAGCTTGTGAAAGGGGTGGCATCTTCCCGACAAATTTGATATAAATCGTCGGATATAGGCTAGACGCCCCTACAGAGATCTTAGCTCGGGCAGACTCCTTGGTGGAGGGAGCTCCTGGATAGCCTTAATCTTGGATGGGTCGATTTCAATGCCCCTATGTCGGACAATAAACCCGAGGAATTTTCCACTGGACACGCCGAAGGCACATTTCATAGGATTCATCTTGAGTTCATATTTGCGCAGCCTCTGGAATACTATCCTCAGGTCTTGTAGATGGTCTTCTCTTCTTTTAGTTTTTACTACCAAATCATCAATGTAGCACTCTACTTTCTTGAAGAGCAAATCATCAAAGATCTTGGTCATAGCTCTTTGGTAGGTAGCGCCGGCATTCTTGAGGCCAAACGGCATCCTTTTGTAGTGGAATATCCCCTTCGGAGTGCGGAACGCAGTGTGCACTCTATCTACTTCAACAATCCAGATCTGGTTATATCCGGATGACCCATCCATAAATGACAGGGCTTCATGACCAGTAGTCGCATCGATCATTACTTCAGTGATTGGCACTAGGAAATCATCTTTCGGGCAGGCCTTATTAAGGTCCCAAAAATCAACACATATTCTGATCTGCCCATTCTTCTTCTTCACGGGCACTATATTGGCTAGCCATGTAGTATATTGGTTCTCTTCAACAAAGCCCACATCAATTAGCTTGTCAACCTCTTTGTTAATCTGATTTATTAATTCAGGGCGCATTCTCCTGGAAGGCTGCTTCACAGGGCTAGTCTCTGGGTTTATTGCTAATCGATGTTGTGCCACATCAGAACTCAGTCCCGGCATTTCATCATATGTCCATGCAAAGCAGTCTCGGAATTCTTTCAAGAACTGTACATACTGTTCCCTGGCAGCTGGCTCCAGTAGTGCACTGAGGAATGTCGGCCTTGGCTCATCTGTGGTCCCCAGATTTATTTCCACAAGCTCATCGATGGTGGCCTGACCTCCATCTTCGACCTCAGGCAGGGCTTCTTGAAAGTCAATGAAGCCTCCCGGGATATAATCTTCTTCAGTTTCATGATTCTCTGTTTCATCATACTGGTCATCAGCGGGTGCCGGCTCATCATATACGGCCAATATTGTTGGATTCTGTTTAGTCTGTCCCGAGGACGTGACTGGTTCAGAAGGGAAAAAATGGAGTCTTCCGCCCCCAGAGGTTCTTCTGATGCAGGCTTTGCTGAGGGATCGTCATTCTGTAGGGCCCGGACTTCTTCCAGGATGCGCTCAAACTCCAGGCATTCCCTCAGCTCTTTGGCTACTTGGTCTTCATCCGGGGTTCCCGTATCAAACTTTGCTTCAGCATGGAACAGGTCCTCTTTGCAAGGTAGGTATTCTCAGCACCAATCTTTCTTTGCTTCATCAGGCGTCCCCGTCTCCGGCTGACTGTCTGGGGCTTCATTGTTCATTATGGATTGATAAATGATTTCTTCATCTTCCGAGGGGTACTTGTCATATCCCACCTCGGGAGGGTCTTCATGCTGGTAGGAGACAGAGATGACGTCCACCTCAGCTTCATAGTATTCTTGAAGGGTATAACCCAATCCCGGGCGCTGAGTGATCTTCCTCAGTTCTTTATTATCCCGAGGCGGATCCCATAGCTCCTTGAACGCCTTCTTCTGGGCAACAGGCTGCAATGACGGCATTCACATCTTAGAGAACATCTGCGAAACCCGTCGGGTAGTATAATCCAAGCCTGTAATTGGCACCATCTGGTTTGCAGCCTCTTCAGGGACCATGCAGTCTTGATCATCTTCCTCGACTGACTCCCCGGTGTAGAATATGGTAGGAGGCTCGCAGAAGCGAGGGACTTCCATAGTCTTCAGTGGTAGCACCGTCTGGTACTCGAGGCTAACGATGGGTTTGAATAAACCCTGTGGAACCTCCACTTGTGTGTACTTTTCTTTCATTTCTTCATTGATATCATCCGGGTGAATGCTAGGAGGGGTGATCCGAGCAAAGTCACCAGCATAAGAGATGTGAGATACCTCATGCTTTTTAATATAGCCCTTTGGTGGCGGTGGAGACCAATTTCTTGCCTTCGTCACCGGCTTCTTCTGGTTGACCCCAGCCTCTTTCTCTTCACCCTTTTGCGACACCTCCGTGTAGTAGGATGCATCGAGCATATGGCACTCGAATACTTCGAAGGGATGCAGATCCGCAAACACCCTTTCTTCTTTTCCTTTGTGACAGTATTTAATGCATTGATGTAGCGTGGACGGCACTATCTGATATTCATGCAGCCACGGTCTCCCCAGCAGGGCCTTATATGTGGTGTTGGAGTCGATTACATAGAATCGCACCACGGTAGTGAGATCCCCCATTGTGAGGTTAAAATCAGCCACCCCAAGGGGCGTCTCACATTTCTGGTTGAATCCCGCAATTTTCATGTCTCTGACCTTGGTAAGCTGCAGATCAAAGTTATATTTTTGGTAGATGCGGTATGGGAGAATGCTCACGGTAGCCCCGGGATCTATCAGTATCCTGCTCAGTGGCTGACAGTTCAGGGAGCCCCTCATATACAGCGGTCTGTTATGGCTGGAATTCGGAATCAGCATGTCATCCTCTGTGAATATAACTGACGGCCCAGAATTCACTTCTGTCAAGAGTGCTTCATATTGTGTCGGCGACTGCAAGGCATCAACAATTGCTTGGCGAGCCTCTTCACTCAGAGAGAGAATCTCCCAGATGGAGAATCTAGTAGGGAGCTTCTTTAGCATTTTCATGATCCGGCTACCCACCCTGACATTAGACAATCTCATTTCTTCCGCCCATCGGGGTTATGGAGGTTCATGTGGTGCCCGTGGCCTCTGCTGCCCAGTGCTGGTTTCATCCCCTAGACTGATTTCTTGGGGGACTTCTTCTATAGCGACGGCCCCTGGTGCCGTCAGAGGGTTATCCCCTTCTTTCTCATTCTGCTTGTAGGCTACAGACGCCGATTGCTGAGGTCTCTTGCCTTTATCTGGCCCAGCCTGTGTTGACTGCTCATTTTCCAGACTGGACAGAAATTCCAGAAATGTTGGAGTTTGACCTCCTTTCTTCTTTTCTTGGTACAAGCTGGCAGGGGGAGGAACCTGGACACCTCGTACCTCCGGTTCGGAAATCTGGTAGGGCTGTTCCCCTCTGAACATAATGTTATGATTAGCTGGTGGTGGGCGCCCCCACCTTCTTCCGGAGCGTGTTGCATGTGCTGAGGTTGAGGCCTCGGCATGGTTGGCTTCTAGCGGGGCATTTGATGTTTCATCCTCATCATTCTCCCCGGGCGAGGTAAAGAGTGCCGACAGGGTGTTACATTGTACCGTCACGACCCTCTTTCCCTTCTTGGACTTGGGCCATCTCTTCTTTTTCTGGGAATTTGGCTTTATTGACCCCTGCCCCCAGAAGGGTCCAGTCTCAGCCTTTTCTTGTTCTGCCTCTGACTGCTCTTTAATTTTCAATTCTTCGAGCTGTTTCCAGAGTATACAGTCTTTCACCAGCAGGTGCCCGGGCTTTTTCTGTTCATATTCATCGAGCCCATTAATATACTGCTGTAAACGCCTGGCTGCAGGACTTACTTCCTTATGTGCAGGTAGGGGGACTTGTCTTCTCCGGTTATGAGTGGGGATCCGGATGACTGGCCCCGTCTCAGCTGTGCGCCATACTGGCTTTACTGGAGACAGTTCAGGTCTTGGTGTGACACCGCGGATAACTGCTCCATTGGTATTGGCTGCGAGAGTCTTCTTTCTGTTCTTTATGGGTTTCATCTGCCATCCTTCCTGATCCTTCAGTGGGGTGAGGAAGCAAGCTTCATAAGTATGCCTGGTACATTCTTCAACGGCCTCCTTAGGCAGCTACTGGTAGATTGAAATCATATTGGCGGCCATTTTTAATGCCGGAGGCTCATGTGGACGAGGTGGCTCTACCTGGTAATCTCCCAGCTGTAGCTCGCCCTTTTTGACCATGCCTTCCATAATATCTTTGAAGACGTAGCAATCTTCAATTGCGTGCCCCAGCGCACGGTGATATGGACAGAACAGCGGATCACCTTTCTTTGCCGCGTCATCGGGTCTCTTTGGTTCAGGCAATGTTACCTTGTTGAACTTGTATGCCCAGTTGAATAGTGCGGCTGTCTTCTCTTTCGGGAAAGAGTACAGCTTTCGCATTTTGTTTCTCAGAGAGACCTTATCTTTTCTTTCTGCTGTGTCTACTGGTGGGGGAGCTTCATCTGCCCCCTTCTTCCCTTTCTGTTGCTCGAAGGTTCTGAAATCGATGGTGTTGGCTTCAGAATGCGATGGTCATCGATCATTAGATTTCCCTTTCGGCACAGTTGGAGCATTGGCCGTCGGCCGCTTGGAGAGGAACGTCTCGACCTCCGCCACTATATTGTTCAGCCGGTCAAATGTTCTGACATCTGCACCAATCATCTTTTCCAGTACCTCTCTCCTGAGGCTCTGCTTACATATTTGTACTGCATCTTCTTGATGAGGAGGCCTTCTGCATCTCATAGCTAATTCCTCCACCTTTTGATGTTGTCCAGTGCTGTTTCATCTTGCTTTTGCCTGGTTGCATATAGTTATGCTATTGTAATCTCTCTTTCCGTGACGTGAAATCTGTCGCGGAACTTTCTTTGCATATCAGGCCAATCGGTCACTGACCCAGCCGGCAGGCTTGAATACCATTCAAAGGCTATCCCGGTGAGGGATGAGCCGAAGAACTTAAGCAGATAAGCTTCATCAGCTGCCAAGTCACCCATGATTGTGGTGTAGTAAGCTATGTGCTCCCTGGGAGAGCCCTGGCCATTAAAATTTTCAAACTTCGGCGGCTTACTGACGCCTGGAGGTAGTCTCTTAGCAGCATATTGGGGAGGATATGGTACCTTGTACACATCGTAGGTACTAGCATCATCACCAGTCTTTTCAGACAGCTTCATCTCCACAATCTTTTCAGTCATCAGCTTTTGGGCTATGGCTGGATCTATGTTTTCCGGGAAGAAGTGAGCTTGTTGCTGACCGTAAGGAGCTGTCATCACAGTTGCGCGCAAGGCTGGCGCGGCAGGCTGCGTCTGAGATGCAGAGGGCTGAGCTACCGTCTGCTGCAGAACGGGTTGGCTCGGTGCTTTGCCCTTATCAGCCGGAAGAGGATTAGCTGGAATAGCCATTTCTGTTGAGCTGGCAGTCTGCCCCACAGGCTCGGCTTGCTTGGAGATCGGTGTAGCTTCATGCCTCTCATTTAGCTATCTTCTGAGAGCATTGATCTCTTGTTGATATCTTCTAAACATTATCTGGATCATGGGATCCAGGGTTGACGGGATCTGTAGATCTTCTGAAGTCCCTTCAGCATCATCGACGAACGAATTATCTTCATCTTCTGCTGTCACCACATTAACTGTCATAGTGGTGATCTTGCGGACTTCATCATCAGTCTTCATCTTATCTTTGGCCGCCTGACTTTTCCTTGTGATGGGACCTGGTCTGGTCGCCAGTCTGAGCAGTTCATCTGGCTGTGTCGGTAACATACCCTGCCCTTTGACAAGCCCGGCCATATTGCAGGCAAAGATCTGCATCTTTTCCCTCTGCCTGTAGACTTTCCTTCTCACCTGATCGGGTTATTTGAGCCGGTCAAAGACCGATATTCTTTCTTCAGCTTCTTGCCTGTGCAGGTCTTCTATCCCATACCCGGTTCTGTGGCCTTCTTCATAATCATTGGAATCGGAGGAGGAGACTCCGATTATTGCTTCTTGAAAGGCTTCTTCTTCTTCATCTATGGTGCCCAAGGCACGGGATAATCTTTGCTGCCCGAGGGCGGAGTATCTGATTATATCGGCCTGAAGCCAGTCTTGCCACCTGAGCACTCAAATGCTCGGCTTTGGAGTATCTGATTATATCGGCCTGTCTGGCACAGGCTCTTGATCTTCTTAGAGTGGCAGCAGCGACTGGTTCGCTTATTCTCATTTCCTCTTCCTCCCTGAACCTTCTACTCCCATCTTGGCAGCGGTTGGCAGCAGCAGCATAATTCTTCCTCTCCCATCTTTTGCCCCCAGCCATGGGGTGGGTGACCGTGAGGTCTTCCTTCTGCTCATATCTTCTGCCCCTCATGCTGGGGCGAATAGTAGTCAGATTTCTTCCTTCATTCTCTTTCTCATCTCTCCTACCCCGAGCCCTGGGGTGAACAGCAACAGCATTTCTTATGTCTTTTCCTTCTCTTCTTCTGCTTCCTGCCCTAAAGCGGGCAACAGTGGTATCAGCAATGTTCCCTTCATCTTGAGCTGAGACCCAACTCTGGATTTTCTTCGGCCGCCAGATCTGCCTGAACTTGGGCGGCTTTGGTGCCAGTGGCTCTCTATCCTCCTCTTTCATGTCGGCCCTCCTGGTAGCTAGTACCCGGAATCTGTTGGTAGTAGGCACCATCGGGACGATCACGTCCGGCTTTACCGCCCTTGGGCAACCATTGAGGTTTGCCCGAACATCTCTGATCAGCATCGTCTTTCCTGAGTTGGATATTCGACGACTCGCAGCAGTGGATTGGGCTCTCCTGTCGGATCTCCTCCTTCTTCCAGCAGCGGCAGAGGGTGCGCTCCCTTTCACCTCGTGATGGACGAAGCAGGACACGACTTCTGGAGTATCTTTCATCACCTGGCTTATCTTGGAGCTGGTAGCTTGCGGCAATGTCTCGACAACAGTCTTTTGCTCCTGGTTGTCAATCTCGAGCAAGTCAGTGAAGATGAGGCCCAGGCAGTTGGGCATTCCGACAGCAGGCGGCATCAATCCGAACGAAAGAGGTACCGCCAGGTAGCCTTCTCGAACGTGCACATCGACCACTTGTTGATCAAAGCATACAGACATGATTCAAGCCGTCATCGTAGCTTCCTGAAAATAGAGAAAGCACACAAAATCAGAAATTTGAGGGGGGGGCCCGCTGGGCCTCCTATTTTGGCGTAGAGATGAAGGGAGACTCGGTCCCACCGGGCGTGCCAGACTTGTGGATGCGGGATTTTATTATTTTTTTTATAGTTTTATTTTAAATCATTTGTTACTTATTTTATTATTAGGCGTGCCAGTCACCGGGGTGACAATTTTATTATGCGCTCGACTTGACTTGGTCAGTCGATTGTGAAGTCCGAGTCGGGACCAAAAGTCCGCCATACCATAAAGGCTATGACGTTAATTACGCCCTTCCTAAGAAGGACAACCCTTGATTAAACGCCAAAATAGGAGGCCACTCGGGGCGGCTAAAAATGAAGTGTATGATATTGAAACCCTTGTTATCATGGGAAGATAACTTAGTGCACGACAGATTACTACACCAACATGACCACCTCTTATGTGGGTCATGCCGGGTAGGAATAGGACACTGTCCACGCAGTGGCGGGACGGGGTCCGGACCATCATCGGGGAGATGTCCCCTTTCATATTTCTTATCCAGCCAAGGGCCTCGCAGCATTCATATTACCAGGGAGATTGAGCCGGACGGGGGGTGTGTGATGTGCACCTCCCGGGACTTATCGGGGCTAAAACATCGATCGACATTTCGGCAGCACCTCCCCATAATCTGGATAATGCCCAGGGGAGAATAGACTATCACCCACGGAGTGCCGGGATGAAAGCCAAGAGAAGGAGGGAGCGAACCTCCCACATTGCACATGTATGCCCTGGGGTAATGTTTGACTCTTCCCCTTATAGGAGCCGGTGGCACTCATGCAGTGGCAGAGCTCACCTTAGCTAAAGGGGTTGCTCATAAACCCGGTATGGATCAGTGGAACATAAGGGAGTCTGACCCCCTTTAATTTTATCCTTGGGACAGTTCTGGTGACTCATGGACATCCCTAGGTGGGTTTGATAGAAGTGTTGGAGGCTCATTGGGTGGCAGAGTAGCCTCTCGGCACGGGTTCGAATGGGCATATGAGTTCCCGGCGCGAAGACCACCGCGCCGGGAAGGGTTCCTTGCAAGGCACTATTTGGGGCGCCGGGAAGCTGGCGTTAGTGGAGTTCTCGGCGCAGGCAAGCAAGAAAGCAAAGGGGTCTTACGGTGCCAAGGCAGAAGGGTGAAGGGGTTAGGCTCCCGGTGCGGCAGGGAGGCTAAGTAATTAGGGCTCTCGGCGCCAGAAGGATGCCAGAGGGTGAGGGTTCTCGGCGGGTTCAACATGGAGGGTTCACGGCGCGACGGGGAAGAGGCCAGGAAGTAGGCTCTCGACGCAAGGCCAAATGGCCAAGGGAGGTTGTGGGCGCCAGGGCCAAATGACCAAGGGTGTGGGCTTCTCGGCGCAAGGGCAAAGAGGCCAGGTTCCCGACGCGCTGAAGAGAAGGCCAGGAGTTCCCGGCGCTGGCTTCCTGACGCGAAGAGAAATTGCTCAAAGTGGGGGGGTTCCCGGCGCGCAGGGGAGAAGGCCAGAGGATGGGCTTCCCACCGCGGTGGCAAAGCAGCCAGGGGGGTTCCCGGCGCGGCCAAGATGAAAAGGGGGTTCCGGCGCAGGCTTCTCGGCGCAGGTAAGGGGGTGGAGTTCTCGGCACGGGAAGGCTCACGCCGAGGACTGTTCATCTGCTTTACTGTTTGTGGAGCCGAGATGTATGAGGGCGCCGGGATGAGAAACAGAGCTTTACGGTACCCTGTTCTTGGATCTGTTGAGGATTCAGGGGTTTTCCTGGTGATTCAGGCCAAGATAGACGGGCCTTGGGAAATCAAAGGAGATCAATTCATCAGACTGCAACTAATTTTGGCTTGGGTTTCAAAGGGAAGGCCAGAAGCGGAGATTGATTTGGGGGAAACATGGTTTAGGGTGTCTCTGTCACCATCGCTCATAATAATCCCTGAGGACAATTTTGATATACTCTTCATCATCTGGGGGCCAAGAGATGGCTGTCTCTGGCCCCGGGGATGACTTCAGCAAAGCCGATGAGCATGAATATAACATCTAACACCGAATAGCGGTTGCTATACATCTACGCTTTGCTTCAGAGGCCAAGGGATAGTCTGTCCCTGGCTCGGAAGTAAGCACGAGCAGCGTTCGAGAACCCGGTGAACAAACAGGCGATCAATCGAACCGGGGAGGGGGATAGCATGCTACTGAATCTAAGAAGAGACAGAAAATATGGGGAGATAGCAATAGGGTTTCGGAGAAATAGACAGCAACCATCAACTGGAGCCTGTAGTGTTCATTCATTCGAATATCACGATTACATTCGCACATCGGAGGCAATACATAAAAGAAGGTACAGGGAGACTATGCTTTGCCCTAGCGGAGTAAAACCGGCTGTGATATCACAGCATACATCAGAAGGGGGAAGAAGTAGAAGCAATCGAAATTAGAAGAATGAACTACAGAAAATGGGGAGGGGAGGGCGGAGCATTGACTCCTCTCCCTCCCCGTTGCCCACCTTCGATCAGGCTTCGAACTCCTTTCTTCTTTTGCCCTTCTGCTTCTTCCTCTCTCGGATCAGATTGCAGGCTCTACTCTCTTCTCCTTTTTCGTGGCTATCTATTCTTCTTCTCCGCTACTCTTCCTTTTCTCACTGCTGCCCCTCTCCGGTTGCTCTTCTTTTTTTCTTCTCTTCGAATGAGGGGGTTTTATATCCCTCATTGGTATCCTATCGGCCGGCCTGTCCCGGCGCGCCTCAATCGTAGGCAGACCTCCCGGTGCGTGGGACTTCAGCTTCTCGGCGCCGCTTTTGGGCTTCGACAAGGGGATCCCGGCGCCACTTTTATAGGCCCATTTAGGGTTTTAAGACCTCACATAGACTTCGGCCTTTATTGGTCCTTCAAATGTATCAGAACCCGAGAAGGCCCTCCACTGGTGACACAGCTTCTATTGAGATCATTCATAGATTTTCATCAGTCGGTAGACTGGGATTTCATCGGCATTGCCATCTGAATGACGACAAAGTCGGACATCATCTCATCGGTATCGTCACCTGAATGGTGACAAGACCAGACATCAGCTTTGGCCTGAAAAGACTTCAGCCAGGTGACTGCTATTTCATCAGTGCCATCGTCTGACTAACAATGGCATCGGACATCAGCTTGGCCGGGAAAAGGCTTCGGCCGGGTAGATGGTTGACGAACTCCGTCATTGATCTTTCACTATTGGTCTGATCTTCCTTTCAATTCCGTTTCTGCCCTTGCTCATTTTCAAGGTGTCAACAAGCTTTTAGAGCTATGGAGAGCAATTAGTGTTGCACACAATTTTGCACTGTGCTGACTAGGTTCCATGAATTGCATATTCTTTTTTTCTTATTTGCTCTATTCAAGATTTGGTTGGTTCTTAACCAAAACATTAGTCTCTTTTCTATCACCTATTTCTGTGTTATATATACTTCAATATAATTACTTTTTTGGTGTATATATATATTTTTTCTCAATGTCTAGGTTATCGAAAACTAGCTAGAAGTTATCATCCTGATGTGAACAAGTGCGTGCAATGCTCATGTTTACCTCTAGTAGATTAGGATATTTTACCACTTTAACATAAAATTTCAAATTCATTTACTGGTATTGCAAACACTATTAGACAATGCACTGCTAATCTAAAAAGATCATCCTTCTGACATTGGTGATTTCATTCAACCAATTTAGCATGTGTGAATAGTACTTTGTCCTGTGAATTACTTGACCCACACTTTTCTTTTCAAAGATTTCCATGTAGCACCTGAGCTTTTTCTTTCGAAGCCGGTGCCTTCTTCTATGGGTCAAGTGGACTCTGGCTCTTGTTTGTAACTTCTCGACTTTTAGAAACCAATGTGAATCCTAATTGAAAATATGTGGATCACTTCTCCCTGAGGCACTTGATAGCCTAGTACTTAGAATTTAGTGATGGAAGTCTACTGCGTGCATTCATTTTCTAAATTACCTATTTTGTTTTGTTTTTTTATAGAGATCCAGGGGCTGAACAGAAATTCAAGGAGATCAGTAATGCATACGAGGTTTGGTTTTCTGCCTGGTCATGATTAATTGTTGAAAGAGGAGGATTAGTGTCTTTAAAGTCAACCGAAACATGTTGTGCCATCTTGTAGGTATTGTCTGATGATGAGAAGCAATCTTTGTATGATAAGTATGGGGAGGTTGGATTGAAAGGTGCTGGTATGGGCATGGGGGTAAGTTTCTTATGAGAGGAGATTAAATTCAGTGTGTTGCAAGGTATACTTGCAAATTCCATGGTAATTTATGGACTTTCCCTTCTACATGCAGGACTTTAGCAATCTTTTTGCTCTCTTTGAGTCATTATTTGAAGGCATGGGTGGAATGGGGGGGATGGGAGGAGCCAGAGCGGCTAGAAATAGGCCAATGCAGGGTGATGATGAGTCCTACAATCTTGTCCTAAACTTCAAGAGGTAGTTTTTGGTGTGGAAAAGGAGATTGAGATTACCAGGCTCGAGACTTGCGGAACATGTGAGGGGTCAGGTGCAAAACCCGTTACCAACCCTACAAAATGCAACACTTGTGGTGGCCAAGGTCAGGTTATTTCTTCAGCAAGGACACCTTTGGGTGTTTTCCAGTAGGTAATGACTTTAAAGATTTCTTGGTCTATCATCATCATTTCAACTTTTTCTTCATTATCATTGGTGATTGTCCTTTCTTTATGGCAGTTTGTTTGATTCAAGTCATGGTGGCTCTTATGGGGATGAATTCTTGTCAATGGATCCACGGATTCAGTTATTTGCTTCACATGGTGCCATCAAGTTTCCACTAGAGCAGTCAGATGCGTGGACAAAAAAGGTAAATCTTATTTGGTCTGTTAGAGGGGAACTTTTACTGTTGAAGCTAATTTACTCTTCATCTTTGCCTGCAGATCAAAAGACTTGACCTTATGCTTACCATCAAGGAATCAGCAATGGATGTGCCGACAAACTTGGAAGCTTGTGTTGGCATTCTGTGTTTTGATGATGTCAAAATTATGACTCATATGTGTATGATGTCATAGGTGTTTGGACCATATGAATTCTTTGCATGATTGAACTATTCATGGTATAAATGATTTCTATTGCACACATGCTACATGCATCATGCTTGAGCTCATTTGTTCATACCAGATATTGTTCATACAATATAAATGCATTTCATGTTAACAGATAGTCGATAAAGTTAACATTGTGCACAAAAAGTCAATGCATCTGCATAAATTTTGTGCACATGTCATTTTACTGAAAAACCTGTGTGCATGACATTTTGTCGAACAATTGGTGTGCATACTGCAGTGTGCTTATGTAGAGTTAACGCCAGCCATCGTACTTCATACTAGGGTCGATGCTAGTTTGCATGTTGTCATGAGGTAAATGCATATGTGCCTTGGTCAGTTATAAGGTCGATGCACATCTTGCATCATGCACATAGGAGGTCGGTGCACCTTGTCATAATGCATCATCTAGGTCTAAGCACTTGCATATGTTTTTGTTCACTAGAGTCGGTGCACATTGTGCCCTGTACACATGAAGGTCGGTGCACGACTACCCTGTGGAAAACAAGGTCGGTGCATACTCGAAGTCGATGCACTTCTTCACTAGCAGCATATCAGGTTAGTGCATGCTTTGTATCGCACATAACCAAGGTCGGTGCATTCTTGTCTTATGCATATTGAGGTTGGTGCAGTGTCTTACACTAAGTAAGGTTGGTGCAGTGTCTTACACTAAGTAAGGTCGGTGCAAGTAGTGCCTCACGCACACTTCAGGTCAATGTTAGTAGCGTCTCACGTATACTTGAGGTCGATGCTAGTTGCGTTGATTCTTGCAAGTAAGGTCGGTGCTAGTTGCTGCTTAGTGAGGTCGATGCTAGTTACCATCTGCATAAGTCAGGTCGGTGCTAGTCACTACTGACTATACAGTCAAGTCAGCGCTAGTCACCCCGTCTGCATAATCAGAGTCGGTGCTAGTCTAGCCACCTGCATACCAGGTCAATGCTAGTTAGCCTTGCCTCGTACGTAAGGTCTATGCTAGCTGGCTTTGCTTCATGAATAAAGTCTGTGCTACCTGACTTTGTCATCTGCATCAAGTCAGTGTTAGCTTGCATGGTCTGTGGCTAAGGTCAATGTCAGCAGTCAAAATCATGTGTCAAAGTCAATGCATGTTGTATGTTCTCTTCCCTATATATTATCAAACACGTTAATGTCTGTGCATCATATGCTTTGTATGTTGAAGTCAACATGTGTCTGGCTTATGCTTAAGCTTGCACAGTTTACTCATGCGTTCATGAATGTCTGTCAGAACATTTAAGATTTACAGTGTGAATCTTTGTATTCATGGTATAAATTACATCATGATTAATTTCATAAACCATGAATCAATGTGTCAGATTTATTTTTTTCTTTTAGTCAAATATTACTACCAGGTGCTTGACTAAATGCCTCTTCTACTACAGGGACTTAAGTACGAACCAGGTTCGAGTAACTTAAGTTCTGGAAGCAGCTAAGTTAGAAACATGGTCGAATAGGTCAAGACCAATCATTGGCACAGTCATGTGCAAATGATTAATTGGGGCACGTGATCTAAGGGATGCCACGTGGATGCTTTAAGGTGCTCATCTTATGGTGGGAACATTCCTTCCACACGACCAGGCGATTCTTTTTGGAGATCACTGGGATCCTACCATGTGGAGTCATCTGACGGAGGGAGCGTCATCGTCTTCAGCAAATTACCTCCGACGCCCCTGTTCTCCACATAAAAGCACCTGCGGAGAAGAACAAGAAATAAGATAACTAGAGCAGAAGTATAGAACGAGTAGAAGAAGAAAAGAAGTGAGAGCGGCAAAAAGCTAGCGAGAGAGAAAAAGTGAAGAGAGAAGAGAAGAGAGAGCAGAGAAGAAGAAGAAGAAAAAAGCAGTGAGTCGTAAAAGAAGAAGAGAGTCGCAGCAATAAAGATCGAAGAAGGAGAAGACGGATCTTCATCTGAGGACTCCTAGCAAGAAGATCTGTGGTCTCTGGATCAGATCCAGACCACACTGCTCCTGAGCGAGATACATTACTGTGATTCATTTCCAGCCTTCTATTGCTGATTTGTTTCATGCTTGTTTTTTCATTTTACATTCCATTTTAGAAGCTGTGAATCAGCGGTGGCATAAGCTATAAGGCCTAGCGGTTTGAAGCAGTGAATCAGCGGTGGCATAAGCTGTAAGGCCCAGCAGTTTGAAGCTGTGAATCAGCGGTGGCTAAGCTGTAATGCCCAGCGGAGTAAGCTGTAGGTCAGTGGTTGTAGGCAAGCTGTAAGGCCCAACAGTTTAAGCTGTGTATCAGCGGAATCCACACTCTGGTTTGAGTGTGGGGTGGATGTAGATCTAGAGGACCGAACCACCTAAAAATCTTCCGTGTGTTGTGGTTTGATTCTACTTTGATTTCGCTAGATGCATGCTTAGGATCGTGTTCTTATTGTATATCTGTTGATGCCCATTGATCTGCTTGCTACCAATCTGTGTGTGTACTAACTGAACATTAGATATCTAGCTGTTCTTTAGGTCATCGATATGTTATTTAGTAAGTCTTTTAGTTAACTAAGTCAATTAGTTTAATTCCATAATAGTTAACTGGATAGAGCTTGTTTGATTCGTTTTAAGAGCAAAATTTTAAAGAGGGATTCATTCACCCCCCCTTCTGAATCTGTGAGTGCACCATTGCATCTAGTCTTCACAGACTAACAGCTCGAAGGTGAATTTCTTTCTTCACAAATTCACTATTTATGGATATGCCTGATGCACCCAAAGTTCGCAACATGCTTTCATTTTTTAAATTCCTCTTTATTTTGCTTTGTGATTTCTGTCCTAGGGCTTTGCACAAAGGTAACAATCTTCAGTGATTTATGCACGAGTTTGGTTTTTCTCCACTCCTTACTTTGTGCGTTAGAATGTTTTCCATAGAAGTAGAATTACTGAACCTTCATAAAGTTAAGATAAATTTAGTTGTACCATGATTAGTATGCATTCAATATTAAACTCTCTCCCAAAAAGGTCCAAGATAATGTTTTGTAAATAATTCATAGGCTTCTTAGTGGCATGGGATTTTCACTTTTGACTGAATTTCGGTTTACATCATTTGATATAAAATCTGTTCCACATAGTGTACGAGGGAGATTAAAATAGCTTTAGGTCTGTCATTGTGATCTATGAAGTTTATCATGGTGGTAGAATCCCCAATACAACAACTCATCTGGATATTATTCTTCATTGCCTTCCATGTCAAGACTAATTTTATTTTTGAACAGAGGATGCTGAGTCTAGTATCTAATGAATTCACCATTGTTATAGAATGTATTGGACTAAAAATCATTCCGAAAGGGGATTGATATTGTCCATGTTGCCAAAGTATGCATCAAAAAGAAAAGTTCGTGGAACATAATAAGCATGCATTTGCTGTTGGAAGGGTTGCAGAAGTTGAGATCTAATTGAAAAGATATTCAAGAGATGAATTCATATTGTTAAGGCACCAGAGTCTGATATTGGTGGTTGTGTGTATGCAGGTTAGTGGTTCTATTGTAGTTTGTTTCTTAAATGGTTAAACCTTTTATCTCTTTAAATCTGCTAGCCAACTTTCGTTGTTGTGCATTTATTCTTGTAGTCCCACATTTGTAATGCCATGAAGAATTTGAAATTCAAGCAAAAAGCAATTTTGCCATGAAGACATAATAAATTTAGCAAGCATGATACAAGTATTTGGGATGAGGACATTTTTGTTGTCCACATACTCACTGTTTGCACAATGATCATGGTGGTCATTAAGTCAGATTAATTGAATTAATGTAAACAACCACTTGCTTTGTATCTTATCCTTGTTTGTTGATTGTATGCAGGATTACATGAATTATAGGAAGTATAGGTATCTTAGACTTGATGGATCGTCTACTATCATGGATCGTCATGACATGGTCAGGGACTTCCAACGTCGATAGGTATTGGTTCCTTTTCAAGTGCTTGCTCTAGTTTCTGTTTCTGGTTTATGCATTTTTATTACAACCACTGTGGATCCATATTTTCTGGATTTGACTCATTCTGATACTGTCTCTTCAGGAGTGACATTTTTGTTTTCTTGCTGAGCACAAGAGCTAGAGGGTTGGGTATCAACTTGACAGCTGTTGATACTGTGATCTTTTATGAGAGTGACTGGAATCCAACATTATGAGAGTGATAAGGAAGTAAGATCCATCTCATTGTTCAACCATTTTGTATGCATTTCTGAAAATAATAGGATGTGTTGTGTTCCTTATTCTACATTTTCCCTTGTCGAGACTAAAAAGAGTTCTGGGCTGTAGGAAGACATGTTGGAAGATGAATATATATAAAGAGGGGGGAAGATAGAAGCTCTAAGGAGAAAGAGCCAAAAGGAAAGGAAGATCTAACAAATTGCATCATTCAATAAATAGTTTTCTTCTATTGATCCTTCATTGTTTTCTCTCTCTCTCTCTCTCTCTCTCTCTCTCTCTCTCTCTCTCTCTCTCTCTTCCTCGCTATATATATATTTCTCTTACTGAGACAAAATACTCTTGTCGATCTTCCTGTTAACTGCTTATCCAAGGCATATATATTTCTATCGTAACTTTACATTTCCATGAACATTTAGTAATGGAATTAGATACAGTAATGGAATTAGATAATCTTCTTTAGCTCCATGCATTTCGGCTGTTCTTTAGTCTAGTTGATACAATGTTGCGAGCTTTTCTTTTTTGGTGGATGATTGTCGTGGTGTTTCTAAAGCCTTGCTCTTCTTATGGTGCTGAACATTTCAGGCAAAAGAGAAGGAAAAGATGAGGGAAATTACACATAAGGTTTATTTCGACATTGAGATTGATGGAAAACCTACTAGTATGCTGAGAGAGAACTTACATTGTATTGAAAGACATATGTAATATGTCAGAAATGGATGCTTGCTTTTTTTTAGTTTGGGTAACAAAATAAAATCTTACTTTGTGATTCTTTTGCCATTTAGCTTGACATGGATTTATGACCTTCATTGGTTCTTAGCTGCATGCTTTATTAGTTATATCAATCTGCCAATCTATATATGCAGAATAACTTCACTCTTGATTTAGGTATAATTTTACTAGAAAAACTGATCAAAGATGATTACACAGAATTATACATTATACAGTGTTGCAAAGAGATAATTGATGAAGGTTGTTTGATATTTTTCCTTGTAAGATACTTTGATGTTTTTTCTGAGAAGTATAATCCCTTTAGACATGATTTGGGAACCTTTTGTGAAATACTTGCATAGAACTTCTTGTACTGGACATACTTCCCATCTCAGAAGCATAGGTAGTTTGGGAACACAACTTGGGTACTGCCTTCTCATTTTTCAGACAGGATTATTTAAACAATTCTAAATCAAACCACTTATGTGTGTGCGTATGCATGTATAAAATCAAAGACGTTTGTCCAGTCATCGATTGAATTAGGACTAGAGTGGTTATGCCAAACTCGGACATCTTTATGTAGGGGAAGCTTTTCCAAAGAAGCACACATAGGTGATGATTTTTTGAGATGTAGCAGCAACCAGTGATGCTTGATGCAAAGTGGTCTCGGAGGCCCCCGAAATTCACATGCATAGGGCGAACACAGATGGGGTCGACCCTTTCTAGGAGGGGGGTCTGATAGAAACAGTGGTGCCCTGATATGGATCCAGCGGGGGGGTGAATGGATCTTTTCTACAAAAAGAATACCCAAATAAAACTTTGCTCTATGGAAATGAAACCTGTGCATACACCACGGTTCGAGTTTTCGATTCAAGCACTTGGTGTGTGGAAACGTATGCACAGCAGACGAGGAAAACCTTACGCCATACAACATTATTTGACACCCAATAAGCTCAGACTGTAGAGACTTCGATCTTAAACAACCTATGAAGGGAAGCAGAAGACAAGGAGCAAACCCACAAAGCCAATACGATTTTGAAATCACTAGATGTGATCAAGAGTAGAAGACTCACCACAACGATGCTCACAGATGACTAGCAAGTCTCATGGAACCTAACACGAATGCTTAGCACACAGTGAGACAATCACAAGTAGATGCAGATAACAAATAATGAAATCAGTCCAAACCGTGATCAAACATTGTGGCCTATAGAACCGTATGCAACACTAAACGTGTAGACCTCACAGCAGACCATAACTCTTAGTGCTTAAAAAACATCACAATGAATATGCTGCACGCACAACCGACCCTGTGAAGAAAGGTAGAGAAAAAGGAGCAAACGCACAAGGCAAACCACTGCACACTAGATTTTTAGGTGGTTCGATCTCAGACCCGAGATCTACGTCCACCCCCCACTCCAACCAAGTGAGGCTTCCCTTGCTCCAAGCAAGAAGCAGACTCAGTCTGCAAACAGGTGCTGCCTAACAGCTTGAACTGAGGGAGACAAATCCCTCGACCTGGTCTTGTTCCCTATAAAACCAGCACCCTAGCTCTGCTACACCATAGAGCTAGAACCGGAGGTCCCACCTCCCTTCTCCTGCGACCGCAGAAGAAAAACCAATGAGCAACTCCCCATTGCCCACCAACCAGAGGACACGTCCTCTCTTCCTCTGAGTCCACAGAGGGAAACCAGTGAGTGACCTCCCATCACCCACAACCTGGAGATTCAGTCTTCCTTCCCCTGAACAAACAGGAGGAACCAGACCTCAAACTAGAGAGTCGGAAGAATGAAATAGCAAACGAGCAAAGAAAAGAAAAAATAAACTGAAAAGAAAAATAAAAATTCAGAAGTAAAAATTGTAGCTCTCGCAGGAGCAAGTCAGTTCAGGATTTGATCCTAAAACAGATGAAAATTGATCTTCAGATCTTCAATTTGATGGCTGCCTCTATATTCTTCTTGATGAGGACATCAAGAGCTTATGAGTTGTATTTTGTGTATTGGCTTGGATTGGTGTGTATTATGGGTTGTATTGGCTTGAAGTGCATGTAATTTTTGATTTCTTTCATTTGGGCCATCCTTGTAAGGCTTATATCAAGCCAATGGGCCATTTGTTATGTCAAGTCCAAGGCTAGGTTGCCATTAGTAGAGTCCATTAAGAGTGTTACTTCATATTAGGTCATTTGGTTTCAAATGGGTCATTAAGGCACTTAAGGCCCAAATTGGGTTCCACTCTCTCATGGGCCATCTAAGTGGGAGTGGCCCAAGACTAGCATGATCTAATGGGAGGCTCTTGGCCCATGAATGGCCTTGGCCCATGGAAGGGGGCGCAAGCTTCCTTGTCTTATTAGGCATGGTAGTTGTGGTTTAGGTGGTGTTTGAATGGAATTAGTCCAAGGTTGAATGGAGATGGTCAAATTAGATTAAACAAATGTATTAAGTGTGTTATTCACATTGTATCTCAGCCATTCACTCATCAACCCTTGATCCAAGGGCCTAGAATGGATTAGAAACCTAACATATAAAACCTTGTATTTTCATATGAAATTCAATGAAAAAATCAGAAAATTGTTGAGTCTCTTGGAGCTTGGTGCGCCCCTCTCTCCTTCCCCTGCTGTTCTTCCACCTTCAACCCCAGATCTAGAGTGGTTCTACCTCCCTTCATCCCCTCTCAACCTCTGATCATCACCGGTGCCGCCGCCGCCGCCGTTCGTGCCGCCTTCGAGCCGCCACGGGATCGTCTTCGGTGTTCTGTCCTGCTGGATAGAGGTGCAGCTCGAAAATTCTTCAAGCCAGCCACGAGTTCCAATCGACTTGAAATTTGGAGGGTTGGTTTCTATCTTATAGCCCCTTCTCCAAAAAACAATTCAGGTCCAAATTCCCCCGTTTCATAGTGTTTCCATTTCGTTCATTCCCCAAACTTAGATCAGATCTGTCTCTATCTACAATGACAGACCTTTTGAGTTCTTCCCATTCTACCACCCTTTCGAATTTCTTCTGACCTCCCAATTTAACTGGGGTTTCTGTCCATTTTTCCCTACCACCACAATTTTTATTAAATTCTTTTGAGTCTTTTACCAATTTTTCAAAATTCATGTTCTACCGGAGCTACAGTACTTCTAGCCAGATCCCAGATCCGACCTTCTTCTAGTGAACAAATCATAGAAATTCATAGATACATTCAAATGTGTCCAAACCAATTTTTCCATCTTCCTAACTTAAAATCCTACAACTTTCATGAAGAAGTCGAAGTCTAAATCCAAGGTCTTCCTAGCGGTCAACGGCCGATATCAGAGATCAGCTCTGTAGATCTGAGTGTTCAGTTACTGTACAACAGGAGGTTGTAAATTCTATAAGTCCAGATCAGCGAAGATCCAGGCCAGATCTCTAGGCCTACATTGAAGTACTTCGAGTCAGCTTTCTAACGGCGCTAATTTCGTGTCAATCCGACATCGGATCTGATCTCAGCGTCCGTTCTCGCCGGACAGCGCGCTGAAAACCAGAAACTGCAGATCCGTGGGAAGTTTTCCCGACGGGCGCCGGCCGGAGCCGCCCGGCCTCCGATCGTCGTTCCAGCGTGCCGCCAGCCCGGGGATCGCTTCCATCAGTGTCCCCCACCACAGCGGTGACCCGGGTCCCACACGGCCCCTCAGGACAGCACGTGGGCCCCACCGTCATTAGTTCGGGCGTTGCCGAATCAACGCGAGAAGCCGCCCGTCAACCCAAATTCGGTCCTCCCAGACCCCATTGTGTAGCCCTTTACCTCCCTGCGTGGAGTGGGCAGCGTCTTGCATTTCTGTAATATTGTGTAATATTGTTCCGGGAGTACGAGTTTCGGCCGGGTCCGTCGTCCCCACGCCGGGCGCGTGGAGGTATCGTATTCGCTCCTACACTTGGCATTTTACTTACTTCATATATATTTGTTTATGCCGCTGCTAGAAAGCATGTGTAGGGATATCTAGCTCGCTTTATTTTCATATCACTGCTGCTGCGAGAGAGTGCGAGACCGTCCCATGACCCGATCCGGGCACAAGTGAGAGCCGACCACCCTAGCTCACAGCCGGTTTCTCAACCGCGCACATCCGACGCTTCCCTCATTTAGGGACGGTCGCGAGCTTGCCGTGTCCGTGTCTCGTCCCGCATCACTTCTTTTTCCCTTTTCTTCTCTCTCACTCTGGCTCTCTGCTTCTTCAATTTTCCTCTCTTCTGCTCTTCTTCTTTTCTCAGATGGGATCTTCACAGTAGGGGCTCTCGCAGCCTTCCGGCGGTCTCTGCCTTTCTCCAGCTATCGGGGTTGCTCTCTATTTATAGAACAGAGTACCGTAGGTTAAAGACCCCAGCGAACCAGGCTCTTCCACATGGAGAGGAATATTCTCCAATTATTGACCTCAGAGAATATGCCACATGGACATATCTTTTCACGCCAAAAGGGCATCCCAGGAAGCATACTTTACTTGTCACATGAATTGGATTGCGTGCCTTGAATAGCACGTGGTCACTTGATCTTCGACGAACTCCCCACTTGTTTGTTGTAATGTCCTCCAGGAGCTCTGACTTAGCTGAAAATGTGAATCTGAACAATCAGCTGCTTTGACTTCTTTAGGTTGATGGTCTTCTTTGCATCAACCTTGGTAGCAGGAAGTTCTTCGTCTACACCGACCTTCGGTGTGAGAGGTTCTTCATCTGCACCGACCTTGGCACACATTCCTTTGTGTGCTTCGACCTTGGGATCATGATTTTCTTCATCTGCTCTGACCTTGGCACATAGTCCTTTGTGTGTTTCGACCTTGGGATCATGATTTTCTTCATATGCTCTGACCTTGGCACATAGTTCTTTGTGTGCTTCGACCTTATGAAGATATGAGCGTGCATGTGCACCGACTTGTACTGAATATGCTCCGACCTTATTAACAAGAACTTCTTCATGTGCGTTGACCTTGCTTAGGCATAAGCACTGACCTGAACTGTATGTGCACCGACTTGAGCTTGGCCATGCGCATCGACCTTAACTTTATGTGCACCGACCTGAACAGTATGTGCACCGACCTAAGCTTGCCCATGTGCATCAACCTGAATAGTGTATGCACCGACCTGAGCTTGGCCATGTGCATCGACCTTGATAGCTTCAGGTCTTCATGTGCATCGACCTTCGTAGCTTCAAGTCTTCATGTGCACCGACCTTCATAGCTTCAAGTCTTCATGTGCACCGACCTGCGTAGATAGGAATCTATGCTTGTGCTCAGACTTGAGTGCATGTGCTCTGACTTCAAATGCATGTGCTCAGACTTGCCTAATGCAGGTGCTCAGACTTGAGTGAATGTGCTCCGACTTCAAATGCATGTGCTCTGACTTACCTAATGCATGTGCACTAACATGAATGCATGTGCTTCGAGCTTGTGCGTGCAATCTTGTGCGTATGCTTGGACTTTACTTGTGCGCACTTGTACATATGCTCTGACCTGACCATGCAGACTTGTTCATATGCACCAACTTTACTATGATGTGAATATGCAAGTATGCTCAGACCTTGGTGGAGTTACTCAGACTTGCATGACTAGGACTTAATGCATGTGCACTGACTTTGTTGTCAATGATTAGTACAGCTTGTACTGTCTGGAACTTTGACTGGCCAAACAAGACTACTGACTTTTCTCGTTGACTGTGCATTGACTTCATTGACCATGTTAACTTTTCTTGTTGACTGTTCATTAACTTCTGATTTTAACTGGCTTTCAACCTGTTCTTTGTGCAACTTGAACACCTCAACAACACAAACAGAATCATGAGAGCATATGCATGATTCTTTATCAACAAGGCACATTGATTGATCATATTAAAGAGTATACATGACTATAATTTTTGACAGCATCAAAACACAGGGACACAACAATCTCCCCCTTTTTGATGAGGCAAAACTATGAGTCATTATAAGTCATTTCAATCAATTTCAATCAAACAACTGACTATCTCCAATCAATGAATAATCAATGTATGCATCATGAATCATGCAACTAAATAAACAATCAATGACCTCTATGACTCACCTAAACTATTCTTCCCCTTTGGCATTATCAAAAAGGAAGGAACAGTAAGGATGGAAGTGAATAACAATGAGCAGAACAAATAAATTGCAGTGACAATGAAGCAGATCAAGCTAATAAGATGTTGATGAAGCAATCTCCCCCTTTGATAGTACAGAGGGATTGGAATGGAAGTAAATCATCAGACATACAGAATTAAACAAGAACAAATTCAGTGATAGTTGCAGCAAAAACACAGGGACAGACATAAATGAGTTCAGGTCATGATAGATTTCATCAAGAGTAGTGAGCTGATTTAGATAGAAGAAGTGAATAACAATGAGCAGAATCTGATAAAGAATTGAATTCTAGTGAAGTAGAAGGTTTTTAATGAGATACCAATTTCATAAATCCAAATTTAAAGATGTTTCAGAGTCTTCAATTATAGGGGCTTATGAAGGAATCTTTATTGGGCAGCATGGTTTAAATATAATGTATTCAGAGATAGTCCAAATAAACCTTCTGTACTCATATCTAAAGTCAATTTTAATAAAAATGAACCATGTCTTCATGTTAACATCTAGTTTAACCTCCCTTCATCTTAATCATTCAATTTCAATAACTCCTTTAGTGGTTATATGAAGTAGTATTGAGGTTAAACACTCGTGAATGCACCTGATTTTGTCTATGCTTTCAGCAATTTTTCTGTTACACTTGTTTTCAGATTTTTTCTTTGGCAAACATTTTCAGATGTTTATCTTGTTCAGTAACAATTTTTATATTCAAATTTCAGGAGCATTTGAGTTTAGTGCACCCTTGTAACTAGAGGATACACGTTGTTTAAACGCCAGTATCCCTAAGCACTTGGAATGACTAACTGTCATGCTTTAAATTGAACAGAGATAACATTAGCATGGCTTTTGACGTGAGGCACAACACGTCTTAGGTGAAGTGACCCAGTTACTCACCACACATCATGTCATTGCTCTGCCATTTTTTCACAGATATTTCAATCAACTTTTCAGCAGAGGTAACTATGGCACTTCATGACTCAGGTTTACTCCATTTCTTTGATAGAGGACCCAATTTCTCGGTGACCAAAGTCATTGCTCTGACCATTTTCAGACATTACTCAGAACAATCAAATGTTTAAGAGCAATACTCACTTGATGTAACTCAACCAAAATAAGTCATGATTTTAGAACTTTCAGATTTCAGAAAGTTTTACATGATACAACATGAATCAACTGGTTAAAGTTTATTAAAAAGATTGATTCAGATATTTTCAAGATGTTCGAATCCAACCTCAAGAA
>JAHNEJ010000965.1:0-29861 GCA_022559845.1 Amorphophallus konjac
TGACTTGGCTCGTGATCCAAGAAGGATGAAGTACCATGATGGTGACACGTGGAAACAGCCCATCAAGGATGCTCCCATGTGGATGGAATTGCCTCGGTTCTGGTGAATTCACTGGGCAGGAAATGTGGAAGCCACGCACCCTTATCCACCTGCTGTTGGTATATATATAAGTCTTCATCTTCAGATGAAGAGAGATCGATGAAGTGGGCAAAGTCTATACAGTGAGCGAAAAGCAGCAGAGAGCCACCGATCCACAGAGGAGAAGAAAAGAAAGAAAAAAAAAATAGAGAAGAAGAGAAAGAGAGAAGAGATGAGTTGAGAGAGTGAGATTGAGAGAGGTTGTAAATCATTCTCTTGGTTCAGATACCAGAGCTGATATGTTTGCTCATTGAGAGCTATTTCCCTTCCGGGTTTTCTTATTTTCATTTGCTTCTGTCTTTTGATTTCGATACTCTTGTTTCTTCAAGCTGTGAAGCAGCATTGCAGTGGAGGTCTGCACTAGACAGGTGAAGCTGTAATCCTCAGCAGGTGAGACTTGGTCTCGGACGGCTAAGCTGTATTGCCCAGCTGTTGCAGAGGATCTGTTCCTCTGGTCGGCAAGCTGTAAAGCCCAGCAAAGCTGTGTATCAGCGGTTGTATGGCAAGTTGTGTTGCCCAGCTATTCAAGATGTTAGTCAGCGGAATCCACACTCTAGTTGGAGTGTGGGGTGGACGTAGATCTCTGGATTGAGATCGAACCACCATAAAATTGCTGCCTACTGTGTGTTTGCTTGTGGGTCTTGTGTTTTCATTATGCACCTTAGTGAGATTACTTGTGTTCTATTGTGTGGCTGCATGTGTCGACCCTTTACATAGTAGTTCTTCATTTGGCTTAACTGCTGTTTGCCTATATTCCCATTAGTGCTTATACTTGTTTTTAATTTGGCATTAGATCTATTCACCCCCCTCTAGATCCACACTTCGTGGAGATAGCCTGCGTCCATCTAACATAACACTTGGTATCAGAGCCATACTCTTCTATAGGGACTCATCGCCCGAAGAGGAAGGCAGAGATGGATGCTCGAGGGATGATAGCTGAAGGACACTCAACTACAAAGCCCCCATTCTTCGATGGATCTAACTACGCATACTAGAAGAATCGTATGCAGGTATTTTTGAGGGCTAAAGATTACGAGATCTGGAAGGTAGTCAGCAAGGGACCTTATGAGCTGTCCCCTAATGAGGAGGTCTGGACCAAGGAGGAGATCAGGAGGTCCACACTGAATTGGAGTGCCATAAACGCCATTCAGTGCTCTCTGCACCCTACAGAATTCTCCCGCGTATCTGCCTGCAAATCAGCTAAGGAGATGTGGGATGCATTGGAAGTAATTCATGAAGGGACCTCTCAGGTTAGAGAGCAGAAGGCTAATCTCCTTGTGTCAGAATACGAAGCCTTCAAGATGAAGCAGAGCGAGACCATCAGTGAAATGTCTGCTCGTTTGACTATCATTACCAATGGTCTCAGAGGTCTCGGGAAACCTCAGACAGAATATGATGTGGTGAGGAAGATACTTCGCTCCCTGACTCATGCCTGGCATACTAAAGCTACAGTGATAGAGGAGTCAAGGGACTTGCGAAATACAAGAGCTGATGAACTAATTGGTTCGCTGATGGCATATGAGATTAATATGCCAAAGATGGAAGAAGCTGAGAGGAAGAAGAAGCCGATAGTGCTGAAGGCTGGTTCCAGCAAATCCAGCAAATCCAGCTCCAGCAGTTCATCATCAGATGAGAGCTTGAATGAAGAAGATATAACTCGTTCTGAGATGGCCATGATGACCAGAGAGTTCAGGCGATTTCTCAGGAAAGGAGCAGGACGATACAGCCAGAAGAAATACAGTGGATGCCGAAGGGATAAAAGGTATAAGCATAACCCTGCTAAGAAAATTGAAACTAACACTTGTTATCAATGCAGGAAACCGGGCCATCTGAAAGCAGACTGTCCAGATAATCAGAAATACAAGGACAAGTCAAAGAGAAGGAACACGAAAGGGAAAGCAATGGTGAGTACCTGGAGTGATGAAGATGAAGGTTCCTTCAGTAGCAGCTCAGACAGTGAAGCCGAATCTGAGAAGCCCATTTGCCTTATGGCAACAAGCTCAGAAGATAGAGAAGAGGACTCAGATGAGGTAATCACTAGATTTGAAATTTTCACTATTGCTGATTGGGTAGATGCCTACCATGACATAGCTGATAGAGCTGATGATATTAGAAAAGAGAACAGGCATCTAAGAAGAAAGATCAATTTCATGCAAAATGATAAAACTCTAACTGATAAAATTGCATGTTTAGAATCTGAGAATGGAAAATTGAAACTCACATGTTCTGAATTAGATGAAATCAAAAATGAGTTAAAAGCTTCTAGGGAAGAGAATGTGAGGCTTGAAAATGAAATTGATGAATGGAAGCTGAAAATTCAGAAATGTGAAAGTGAGATAAAAATTGTTTCTGAAAAATATGAAGATGTCCTCAATGTAAATAATGAATTGAAAAAGTCTATTGATGAAATTCAGAAAGACAATGAGGATAAATTGAGAACCATTGAGAAAATGACCCAAGGATCTGAAAACTTAAATGCTTTATTGGGGACGAAGGTTAATTTCAGAAAAGAGGGCCTAGGATTTAATTCAAGTGCAACGAAAACCTTTGGAATGAAAACTATTTCATTTGTTGCACAAAAAGAAAAAGGACCTCTAATTAGCATGAATTCAAACAATTCAATGAACAAAAATGCTAATCTGAAAAAGACCAGTGCTGAGGAGAAGGGCAAACAAAAAGTGAGTGAGCCTAATAGAGCTAGCACATCCAAGCAAAATCCTAAGGCTCAGTCCCAGGTTAGGGGTCAACCTAAACAGTCTTACAAACCCCATGTTAAGGTCACCAAGTCTCCACCATCACCATCACCTCAGAAGAAGACCCAATATATACCTATGAATAGGTCATCAGGGTCCAAGGTGCAGGGGAGACAGAATGCTGTTAGGAGTCAACCCAAACATTTCTACCAACCCAGAGTTCAGACCCACTACAATGCACAGTCAACCTATCTCAATAAGTCAGGTTGGACTAGAACTCTGGGGAGGTATACAGGTCTTGCATATCAGGCTGCACAATATCAAAGACCATACACTAGAAATTGGGTTGATGGGTATGGCTATTGGACACATAGGAATCTGAATTTCTCTAGCCAGCCCAGAAACTACTATGGCCAGAATTTCATGAATACACCCCGGCCAAGGCACTGGCAAAGAAAAAACACTGTCAATAATCATGCTGGTGCAAACAATGAGAAGACAAACAACAAGAAGAAGAGGAACAACAACAGAAGGAAATCTGTAGAATCCACTGAACAAAATTCATTTAAACAAATGTGGATTCTAAAAAGTCTGCTTTCTTGCTTTGCTTCTATTTCATCTGTTATGGAGCCCAATCAGTCTTGGGTTCCAAACCTCTCTACCTAATTGTGTATGCAGGTATGCCTGGCAGCCAAGAACAACTTGTGGTACTTGGATAGCTGCTGCTCCAGGCATATGACAGGAGATAAGGCCAAGTTCTGCATGCTGACTGAGAAACTAGGAGGCCTTGTCACCTTTGGAAGCAACACAAAGGGTAGGATTATTGGATCAGGTAAGGTAGGTAAGTGTTCTACCTACTGCATTGATGATGTTATGCTGGTTGAAGAGTTAGCTTATAATTTACTTAGTATCAGCCAGTTGTGTGATAAAGGATATAAGGTTTTATTTGATTCTCAATGCTGCAAGGTTTTTGAACCTGATTCTGAAATTGTCAAATTTTCTGGAAAAAGAATAAATAATACATACATGATATATTTAGATGATATTCAACATTCTAACCTATGCCTTACTGCTAGTAGAGAGGACTTAGCATTTTTATGGCATCGTAGGTTAGGTCATGCTAGTTACACTGTTTTGCATAAACTGAATAAGCATGGCATGGTTAGAGGACTTCCTGAAGTTTCCTTCAAGAAAGAAAATAAAATCTGTGATGCATGCACTCAATCAAAGATAACTAGAAAGTCATTTAAGTCTAGAACTGAAAATCTGTCTTCTAAACCCTATGAGCTGATACACATGGACCTTTTTGGGCCAACCAGATCTGTCAGCTTATCAGGGATGAAGTATGGGTTTGTCATGGTAGATGACTTTTCTAGGTATACTTGGG
Organism: Amorphophallus konjac; assembly: GCA_022559845.1. NCBI lineage: Eukaryota > Viridiplantae > Streptophyta > Magnoliopsida > Alismatales > Araceae > Amorphophallus > Amorphophallus konjac. The sequence continues at coordinate 4,219 of JAHNEJ010000965.1, forward strand.
TTTACTTCTTATCACATAAGAGTGATGCATTCTTAGAATTTCAGGAGTTCTATGTTAAAATAAATCAAAAAATTGAAAATATCTTGACTGATCATGGAGGTGAGTTTGAAAACTCACAGTTTGATGAATTCTGCAGGTCAAATGGAATTAACCATAGGTACTCCTCACCAAGGACACCTGAGCAGAATGGAATAGTGGAGAGAAGAAACAGAACCCTAGTGGAGATGGGTCGTACACTATTGGTTGAAGGTGGTCTACCAAGGAAGTTTTGGGCTAAGCAGTAAACACAGCCTGTTATGTAATTAACAGAGCCATGGTAAGACCTTCTACTCAGAAAACACCTTATGAGATCTTAAAGGGTAAGAAACCTTCTATTGCTCATTTCAAAGTTTTTGGTTGTAAATGTTTCATTCATATAAATGATAAAAGAGACCTTGACAAATTTGAACCTAAAGGTGAACCAGGAATCTTTCTTGGCTATTCTGAAAATACCCGAGCATATAGAGTGTATAATCTGAATTCCAAAACTGTTGAAGAATCTCCACATATAGTCTTTGATGAATCCTTGGTAACTTCTAATGTTGGTCAATGCAGGAATGAAGAAAATTATGATATTCTGAAGGAAGGAAATCCTGCAGACCAATCCGAAAATGATGAAGAAAATGAAGAGCCTAATGAAGAAGAGCCTACAGCTCAAGGGGAGGTAAATGAAACTCATGGTGATAAAATTGTTAACATTAGATATCTTAAAGATCATTCAGTAGATAATGTGATTGGAAATCTGCATGATCCCCCTAGGACTAGAGGCCACTTAAGAACTCTAAATGAATTGAATGCTTTTGCTTTTGTTTCACATGTAGAATCCAAGGCCATTGACTGTGCTCTCAAAGATGTGCATTGGATTAATGCCATGCATGAGGAGCCCAATCAATTTGATAGGAATAAGGTGTGGCATTTGGTTCCACCTCCTGATCATGAAACAGTCATAGGGACAAAATGGGTGTTCAGAAATAAAACTGATGAATCAGGGAATGTCATTAAAAATAAAGCCAGACTTGTAGCTCAGGGGTATAATCAGGAATTTGGAATTGACTTTGAAGAGTCGTTTGCCCCTGTAGCTAGGTTAGAAGCAATCAGAATATTGTTGGCTTATGCATGTTCCCTAGGAATTAATCTTCAGCAGATGGATGTGAAATCTACTTTTCTAAATGGGGAAATTAGTGAGGATGTCTATGTGAGGCAGCCTCCTGGGTTTGAATGCTTAGACTTCTCCAATCATGTTTATAAACTCAAAAAGGCTCTCTATGGTTTAAAGCAAGCTCCTGAGCTTGGTATGACAGGTTGAGCAAATTCCCCACTGATAAGAACTTCACAAGAGGTGTAGTTGATCAAATATTGTTTACCAAGGTGAGTCATTCAGATATTCTTATCATTCAAATTTATGTGGATGACATTGTGTTTGGGTCAACTAACCCCAAATTGTGTGATGAATTCTCTCAGATAATGACTAATGAGTTTGAAATGAGCTCAATGGGCGAGCTCAAATTTTTTCTTGGACTGCAAGTTATACAAACAAAGGATGGAACTTTCATCTCTCAGTCCAAGTACATAAAGAATTTATTGAAGAAGTACAAAATGGATAACCTCAAGGAAATAGCTGCTCCAATGGGTACCTCAACTAGCTTGGATGAAGATCCTAAAGGTAAACCAGTGGACCAAAGGCTATATAGAGGTATGATCGGATCTCTTCTTTATCTTACAGCATCTAGGCCTGATATTCAATTTGTAGTGTGTTTATGCTCTAGATTTCAGGCTAGTCCTAAAGAAACTCATCTTAAGGCTGTGAAAAGGATTTTTAGGTATTTACTAGGCAACTAACCCCAAATTGTGTGATGAATTCTCTCAGATAATGACTAATGAGTTTGAAATGAGCTCAATGGGCGAGCTCAAATTTTTTCTTGGACTGCAAGTTATACAAACAAAGGATGGAACTTTCATCTCTCAGTCCAAGTACATAAAGAATTTATTGAAGAAGTACAAAATGGATAACCTCAAGGAAATAGCTGCTCCAATGGGTACCTCAACTAGCTTGGATGAAGATCCTAAAGGTAAACCAGTGGACCAAAGGCTATATAGAGGTATGATCAGATCTCTTCTTTATCTTACAGCATCTAGGCCTGATATTCAATTTGTAGTGTGTTTATGCTCTAGATTTCAGGCTAGTCCTAAAGAAACTCATCTTAAGGCTGTGAAAAGGATTTTTAGGTATTTACTAGGCACCCAACAGCTAGGTCTATGGTATCCTGCTAGGTGTGAGTTGGAGCTTCTAGCCTACACTGATGCAGACTATGCTGGGTGTCGAGTAGATAGAAAAAGTACTAGTGGCTATTGCCAATTCCTTGGTGGCTGTCTAGTATCTTGGGCATCTAAGAAGCAACACACTATAGCCTTGTCTACAGCTGAGGTTGAATATGTTGCAGCATGTAATTGTGCTGCCCCAGTACTATGGATCAAGCACCAACTGATAATTATCAGATATAATTGGGATGTATTCCAATGTTATGTGATAATACTAGTACTATATGCCTTGCTAAAAATCCTGTTCATCATTCTAGGACTAAGCATATAGAGATAAAACACCATTTTCTGAGAGATGTTGTAAATAAAAATGAAATTGAAATGAACTTCATTGAAACTGAAAAACAAATTGCTGACATTTTTACTAAGCCTCTTGGGAATGAAAGGTTCAAATTTCTTAGAAGAGAACTTGGCTTATGTAAATTTCAGCATGATGAATAATTTGTTCAGCTGCTTTGAATAAAATTTCTGATTTGGACTTGCATCTGATAGCTTGAATAAATCTTGTGGATGTTGAATGTTGCAACAGACTCATGATCATGCATGACATACTTTTTCATGACATATTTTTTTCTTAACATATTATTCATTGCATATCATAACAGTTGGTATCCACTTATTGCCATTCATTTGCAAAACTGCATGCATATAGACAGGGGGAGTATTATTAGATATTCAGAGTGGTCATCAACTTTCTTGAATTTATTCATTCTTTGGCCCTGAATGAGTTGAATATGACATATGGCAATCTGTTAGTCAGTTCTGACTTCTAAGCAATAGAAAATGGACTTCTTCAGTTATAAGAATTTCAATTGCTTAAAGATGGACTTAATGGTTTAAATTTTATAACCTTTGGAGTTTAAAGATTGCAATCAGTAAATAAGAAAGCTGAAAATTGATAAAACTCTCAACCCTTTTCTTATTTCATGTCAGACAAAGCTAATCATTTCTGAAATCTGAAAATTCATCTGAAATCATGTTAGAAAAGCTAAGTATGTGTATTGTTCTTAAACAAGTCATTCTGAAACAAATAAAGGGCAACTAAGAAAGATATTGAAAACATTGAAAATCAATTGAAAAATAACATTGGCAGAGCAATGACTGGTAAATCATTGAGAAACTGAGTGATCCATCAAAGAAGTGGACAACACTCATGTCATGAGGTGTATCAGCTATCTCTGTCTAAAATGATCAAAACAGTAGGTTGGTTTCACTGAGTACCTGGGGTAACTGGCGTCTGATAATCGTGTACCCTCAAACAAAAAGGTGTAAATCAGCTTTATTGTGTTTGATCATAGGCAGAATGGTCCATGATGTTGCGTATCTAGGGGTATTGGCGTCTGATAAACGTATACCCTTACGCAAAAAGGCAAATGGTACCTGAATGCCCTAAATGAACTCATATTGAAAATGCTGTTCCTTCACAAGAAATTTCTTGGATGTCAATTTGTTTATTTTCAATACATGACCTGGTATCTCTCAATCATCCTTTTAATGAGTCTATGAAAGTAAGATATTTTGAAACTGAATCTCTCATGCAAATGTGATTCTGGTTTATTATTTTATCATGTACAAAACTCTTATCTAATGATTGTAGTGCATGAACTCAAAATTTTATAGTCTTTAAACCAGACCTCTATCTAAAAGTAGTTTATAACTTCATATGACTGAAGACTCTGTGCTTTAGAATGTTTATTCCTGAACTACTTGTTCAGAATGCCAGTCGGATGATATCTCTTGTTCCTTCCCTTGTACTCACTTTCCCTCCTCTTTGTTGATGGCAAAGGGGGAGAAAATAATATTGTATGTCTGAATTCATTCCAGGGGAAGTGTATGCATTATGTTATGGCAAAGGGGGAGATTTTGTGTGCAGGGAGTTGCTTACATTTCATAGTAGCATGCATGCATAGCATCTGCATGATAATTTGAATAACAAATCATGTCTCTCATCATCTGTATGACAGGTTATTGCTATTCTATATGATAGGGGGTTGCCATCATCAAAAGGGGGAGATTGTTGTGACTCCTCTGTATTGATGATGTTGACATATATTTTATTTCATTGGCAACACCTTGTTTTGATTGATTGGCAACTGTTTATGTTTTGATGAAACTATTTTATCAGAATTGTTCTATCAGATTGTCTGTGTTCTATGCATTTTCACAAGTCCACACATTGCACACAAACACAAGTCTACAAACGCAGTATGTCTATACATTGCATCATGGCGTTTGTGCTCTAAGTCTATACACTGCATGGCGAGCCCAAAGTCTATACATTGCATAGGCTAAGTGTGTACATCGTCCATCTTGTTTGAAGTCCATACATTGCATTGCATTGGCTAAGTATGTACAATGTCCGTCTGACTTTGCGTCTTGTGCATTGAGCGAAGTCCATACATTGCAGCTCGCACATTCAGCAAGTCTATACAGTGGCTCAGGCTAAGTCTGTACATCAGACTGTGTTAGGAGAAGTCTGTACATCGGACTATTTCAAGTGAAGTCTGTACATCGATTGCTCATGCACTCATCTTAAGTCTATACATCCGTCTGTGCATTGTCTTGGCCATCGTCTCACAACCATCAAGTCTATACATTGGTCGGTGGCAAGTCTGCACATTGGACTTTCACTCAAAGTATGTACAGCGTCGTGCATCACGCCTCATAAGTCCATACATTGGACTGTAGCATGCATCATTGAAGTCTATACATTGGCCTTAGCTTTCCAAAGTCCATACATTGCATGAGCATAGTCATGAAGTCTATACATTGCACTGTGCATCATTCTTCAAGTCCATACACTGCACTGTAGATGCTCATGGTGAAGTCTGTACATCCTTCATTGAACTTCCAAGTCTATACATCGAGGTGAAGTCTGTACATCAATCAGTGAACTTCCAAGTCTGTACATCCACCTGTTCAACTTCGAAGTCTGTACATTGGAAGTTTTACCTACGTTGCACTCGCAAGTCTGTACATCGGTAGCTTTACCGACGTTGCACTCGAAGTCTATACACTGATAGCTTTACCGTCGTTTCCCTTGGCAAGTCTATACATTGGAAGCCTATACACTCGACTGCCTTGCCTTGATCAAGTCTGTACAGAGTTTCCTTGTTCAAGTCTGTACATCACTCAGTTGGAAAGTCTATACATTGGAAGTCTATACATTCGCTGCCTTGCTTTGTTCAGGTCTGTACAGCCTTTCCTTTGGAAAGTCTATACATCGTGAAGTTTACACATTGGCTGTTGAATGATCTCCAAGTATGTACATCGTGCATCTTTTAGTTGAATTCTGTACAGCCTTTGCTTCGCCAAAGTCTGTACATTGGTCTGCATTGCATTGCATGAAGTTTATACATTCATCTGCATTGCATTGCATGAAGTCTATACATTGCATGAGCTGAAGCCTGCCTAGGTCCATACACTGGCAAGCCTTTCAATTGCCGAAGTCCATACATTGTCTGTCTTCCTTAGTGTCTCAAGCATAACGTGAAGTCTGTACAATGCATTCACATTCACAAAGCCTTCACAGTCCAGAGTCTGTACATTGCATTCGACGAGTTCACAAAGTCCAGATAGTGAAGTCCATACATCGTCTGTTGTCTGTCCAAGTCGTTTCATTGCCTAAGTATGTACAGCCGTTGCCTTCTTATATGAAGTCTACACATTGGGTAGAGTCTGTACATTGCATTCGAGTTCACAAAGTCTGTACAGGGTTCTATATTTACAACTGATGATCCGATATTCTGTCTGACAGGGATTCTTTACAGAGATTGGTGACTTGACTCATGATCCAAGAAGGACGAGGTACCATGATGGTGACATGTGGAAACAACCCATCAAGGATGCTGCCATGTGGATGGAATTGCCTCGGTTCTGGCAAATTCACTGGGCGGGAAATGTGGAAGCCACGCGCCCTTATCCACCTGCTGCTGGTATATATATAAGTCTTCGTCTTCAGATGATGAGAGATCGATGAAGTGGGCAAAGTCTATACAGTGAGCGAAAAGCAGCAGAGAGCCACCGATCCACAGAGGAGAAGAAAAGAAAGAAGAAAGAAAAACAGAGAAGAAGAGAAAGAGAGAAGAGATGAGTTGAGAGAGTGAGATTGAGAGAGCTTGTTCGAGAGGTTGTAAATCAGTCTCTTGGTTCAGATACCAGAGCTGATATGTTTGCTCATTGAGAGCTATTTCCCTTCCGGGTTTTCTTATTTTCATTTGCTTCTATCTTTTGATTTCGATACTCTTGTTTCTTCAAGCTGTGAGGCAGCATTGCAGTGGAGGTCTCCACTGGACAGGTGAAGCTGTAATCCTCAGCAGCCGAGACTTGGTCTCGGACGGCTAAGCTGTATTGCCCTGCTGTTGCAGAGGATATGTTCCTCTGGTCGGCAAGCTGTAAAGCCCAGTGAAGCTGTGTATCAGCGGTTGTATGGCAAGTGGTGTTGCCCAGCTATTCAAGCTGTTAGTCAGCGGAATCCACACTCTAGTTGGAGTGTGGGGTGGACGTATATCTCTGGATTGAGATCGAACCACCTTAAAATTGATGCCTACTGTGTGTTTGCTTGTGGGTCTTGTGTTTTCATTATGCACCTTAGTGAGATTGCATGTGTTCTATTGTGTGGCTGCATGTGTCGACCCTTTACATAGTAGTTCTTCATTTGGCTTAACTGCTGTTTGCCTATATTCCGCATTAGTGCTTATACTAGTTTTTAATTTGGCATTAGATCTATTCACCCCCCTCTAGATCCACACTTCGTGGAGATAGACTGCGTCCATCTAACATAACAGAAATGTGATCGAACAGCAGACGTGCTTGTACCACAACAAAAGATCCGCGAGATACACCACACAAATGAAGTCAACCAAGCACACAAACACAGAGGAGACAGAGAGTTTTTAAGGATGTTCGATTGCGGTCTGTAATCTACGTCCTCCCCTTACTCCACTGGAGTAAGACTTTCTTGCACTAAGCAATAAAAGAAATGTAGACTCAGTCTGCTAACAGACGCTGCCTTATAGCTTGGCCCAAGGGAGCAAATCCCTCAACACTGATCCTGCGACCTACAGGATTTGAACCTGAACTTGCCCCAGCAAGATCAGAACCGGAGGACCAACGTCCCTTCCACCAGAGGGTACACACGAGCGAATTGCCTACACTCGCAACTGGAGAACCAATCTCTCTTCTCCTGACAGCACAGGAGGAATCCCGAACTCAATCTGAGTATTAGACGAACAATGAAACTCGAAGATAAAGATAATAAAAGAGAAAAATGAACTGGAGAATAAAACTCGATGAAAACATGTACCTCACGTAGGAGCACAGCAGTTCAGGATATGATCCTAGAACTGAACTCTTCACTCTTTCTTCCTCACGAGCTCATACTCTCCTCACTCTCTCCCTTTCTCTTTCTCTCTTGCTGTCTCTGAATCTTCACGTATTTGGCTCTCACTTTATCTGCTTCTTCATCATCATGTTCTTCAGAGCGAACAACCTCTATTTATAGGCTTCAGAGATGTGCGTGTGGAATCCATGGTTCCCGCCCAAAAGGACTTGAATGAATTCTCTCCTCAGGTGTTCACGAATCAAATTTCAGGCACTAAGCCTGTCCACGTGTCAGATTCTTCTATTCCAATCCTTCCCTAGGATCACGAGTCTTAGACCTGGTACTTTGATTTTCACGTGGAGAGGATTCCCAGGTTATAGGTTCATCGAACACATGCTCGACCAGGTGACAAACCTGCCAAGCAAGAGAAGATATTAATGAAGGCTACATTGACCACGGTCATGAACAGACTTTATAGCAATGCACAGACCTTACGTGCGTGCATCAACAAGGGTTGCACCGACCTTATGCAACCCAATGCAAAGATTGCACAAACATTATTACACAAGTCAAAACAATGCACCGACTTTATCTATGCCTAAGACAAAGAAAACTGCACCGACGATGATCATGCATGAGAGACATTTGCACCGACCGTGCTAAAGCAAAACATTACACCGACTTCGTTTGCGTACCCTTAGACATAGCATGAGGCGAAGAATGAGATGCACTCAGACTTGAGACACAAATGCATGAGACGCAGAATGAGATGCAAAATGAGACGCAATACCATAAAATAGCACCGATCCCATGCGAGCCAACGCTTGCACCGACCTGTCATGCATTAGACGTAGCATGAGACGCAAGTATGAAATGCAAACTTGCACTGACCCTAAGTGTGCATGAGACGCAAGCAAGACATGGACTGAGCTATGCACAGACTTAGTCGCGTGCCTCAATGAGGGTTGCACCGACTTAGCTAATGCATAGACAAACATTGCAACGACTTAGTCGCGTGCAGCACCGAAGGCTACACCGACTAGATGACTACATGCACATACCCTATTTAGTTAAGATGCAGCATATGCACGGACTCAATACAGAGTGAACTAAGTGTGCACGGACTTTCAGAGTAAAACCAGATAGTGCAGTATATGAAGAGTGTATAACAGAAGAATGAATTAAGTTAGACTATCATGATTGACTTATAGTGTATGGCATCATCAAAATCATAGGAATGCAACAGTCTCCCCCTTTTTGATGATGGCAACACTATGAGTCAATTTATGTCAAAGCAGTCAAGATGGAGTAAATTGAGTGATCAAGCAAAGAACAATCATGCATGCTTTATTACACACTTACTCTTGGCAAAACAAAACACTCTTCCCATCTCCCATCAATTGACTCTCCCACTCTCCCCCCTAACTCTCTCCCTCTGAAACTCTCCCCCTTTGACATCATCAAAAGGAGATGAAAGAGATATGCAGCTGCGGGATTAGTGAAAGAAAAATACATTATTTGCCCAGTTAGAATGACCCATGATCATATCTTAAAGGATTAAGTAGGGTACTAAAACAAGCGGAGATTCTTAAAATCATGTAATCAAGAAAGACCTAGAAGGGGAAGTGAAGTTTATCTGCATACAAAGGATATGATGAGGAAACAAGGGTGAACAAATATGTCAAGAGAGAGCTGATCAAAACTATACTAGTTAGACGGCAAGAGACTGATTCTCAGAAAATGTTTTTGAGGTATTGAGGACAAACAATCCATAAACTAGCAGCAAGAACCAGGGATTTGACTAAAAAATATTTTTTTTAAACGAGCAGAATATAGACCAATAGGTAAGTTGGTAGATCATATCTTTGACATTAAGGAGACACCTTGATCAGAGACCGGACTCCCCAGTTACTCAATGAGAGAACCGTATTACCTCTCTTTTAGAGAACAGAGTTAGTAACTGTGGGTTTTTACGTGAGGAGACACCTTGATCAGAGGCCAGACTCCCTAGTTACTCACCACTTTATTACCATTACTCTGTCATGATAAAAATTTTGCACTTCTTAACAGAGATAATCTGACACCTCATGACTTAGGAAAGTTTTCATTTCATTTTGATGAAACTCCCAATTTCTCAGTAATCAGACCATTGCTCTGAGCATATAATTTGTTGTTTTTTTATCCCCTTATATATTTTTGATATGAAATGTTTGAAAATAATACCTATCAGAGGCACTGATTCTTAAAGAATGTGTTCCTTGAAGTCTAGTTTTCAAGTTTTTAGCAGATTTCATGACATATAAGATTAGCTTGTTCCATGATCATGAAATATGTAGGGAGATATACTTCGAACACCTTATCCAAGTCTTTGCTAAGTTACTAGATAAAAGATTCTAGCTGAGCTTTATTTATTCAGACTTAAGGATTTAAGACAAGTATGGGATTCTACTTGATGTGAATGAGCTAAATTAAGTCTTTCATGACAAACAACAGTAACATACATCTCTCAAATACTTTTTAATCAGTCAGCCTTCACATACTTACCAGCTCCCCCTCACAGGTTGCAAGAATTTTTAAAGCAAACACTTCTTCACAGAGACAACTCCCCCTCACTCAATGAACTATTATTCTATTGTGACACATGCAATATATGCAATTGCACAGACCCCTCAGCCTAACAGCTCGCATATAGATAGAACTCCCTCTCACATTATGACATGATATGCAGACATACTCATGCTGAGTGGTTAAGGGCACAGAGGAAAGACATGTTATTCATGGAAGCAAAACATTTTATTCATGAATAAGAGATAGTGTAAATGTTGAAAACAAAATCATGAAGGCATTTTATTCATGGAGCTAAGATTTAAAAATACTTAACTCTCTCCTCAAAGATCTAAATTTGTCATTATCCAGTGGCTTAGTGAAGATGTCAGCTATTTGGTTTGCAGTGCCTACATGGATTAATTCAAAAGTTCCTTTGGAAACCTCATCTCTAATAAAATGATGTCTGATTTCTATGTGTTTGGTTCAAGAATGCAAAACAGGATTCTTCGCTAGATTGATGGCACTAGCATTGTCACAATATATAGGTGTGCACCCCAGGTCTACTTGATAGTCTTGAAGTTGGTGTTTGATCCATATGACTTGTGCACCACAACTCCCTACATCTACGTACTCAGCCTCTACAGTAGAGAGAGCCACATAGTGTTACTTCTTGGAACCCCAAGAGACTAAATATCCACCTAGAAATTCACAATGTCCACTAGTGCTTTTTCTATCTAGCTTACACCCGGCATAATCAGCATCTGTATATGCAATAAGATCTAAATTGTGTGATGCAGGAAACCATAAACCTAGGGTGTGTATAGCAGATAAGTATCTGAAAATTCTTTTCACAGCTGCTAAATGCAATTCGGTGGGTCTAGATTGGTACCTAGCACACATTCCTACACTGAACTGTATATCAGGTCTCGAGGCAGTCAAATAAAGCAAGGATCCAATCATACCTCGGTATAGCTTTGCATCAACTTATTTACCTGATTCGTCTGCATCCAATGAAGTGTTGGTACCCATTGGTGTTGTGATGTATTTTAGATTGTTCATGCCAAACCTCTTGAGAATGTCCAATGTGTATTTGGTCTAGTTAATGAAGCATCCATCCTCCAGCTGTTGTACCTGCAAGCCAAGAAAATACTTCAATTCACCTACCATGCTCATCTTAAACTCAACAGACATCAAATGAGAAAATTCATTGCATAATTCAGTACTTGTTGAACCGAAGACAATGTCATCTAAACGGAGTTTGATCCACCTACCTCTGTGGTAGCCTTTGCTGATCAGAAATTCTGTCAGCCTCTCATACCAGGCTCGAGGAGCTTGCTTTAGACCGTATAGGGCTTTATTCAACCTGAAAACTTGGTTAGGTTGAGGAGAAAATTATAATCCGGGAGATTGTTCTACAAACACTTCTTCTTTGATAACACCATTTAAAAATGCACTTTTAACATCCATTTGTTGAAGTTTTATGTTATTAGAACAAGTGAAAGCCAATAAAATCCTAATTGCTTCCATCCTAGCAATAGGTGCATAGGATTCATCAAAATCAACTCCAAATTCTTGATAGTAGCCCTTGGCTACTAGTATGGCTTTATTTCTTGACATAATTCCATTCTCATTCATTTTATTCTTAAAAATCCATTTAGTTCCTATGACATTTGTATTTTCTGGTCTCAGAAGTAGCTCCCAGACATTATTTCTTTCAAATTGACCTAACTCCTCACACATAGCATTAACCCATGAAGCATCATTTAAAGCTTCTTCAACTGACTAGGGCTCAATTTGTGAAACTAAGGCGACTAGGTCTTGATTATTAACATTTCTAAAATGAGACCTTGTCCTAAGTGGATCTTCAAGGTTGCCTATGATGTTGTCTACTGGATGATCTCTTAAAAATTTCAGGTTTGTTGAAGACTCACCTGCTTCAGCTGAACTTACTTGATTGGAGGTACTTGATATTTCAGGTGGTTCAGCTTCTTCATTATCTTTGTTCTCTAAGAATTCTTCATCTTCTTTTGAGCACCTGTCATCATTATCTAAGTTAGTGAGATTGTTTGTTTCATCAAATATGACATGAGGTGTCTCTTCTACAGTCTGATCTGTGCAGTTGAAAACCCTATAACCCCTAGTTGTTTCAGAGTATCCTAGAAAAATTCCTGGAGTACTTCTTGCATCAAATTTGTCTATGTCTCTTTTATTGTTGTTGTGGATGAAACATTTCAAACCAAAAATTTTGAAGTATGAAACATCAGGCTTCTTACCTTTCAGGAGTTCATAAGGTGTTTTCTTAAGGATGGGTCTTACCAAGGCTCTGTTAATGGTGTAGCAAGCGGTGTTAGCTACCTCTGCCCAAAATCTTCTAGGTAGCTGACTCTCCATTAGCATAGTTCTGGCCATCTCAATGACTGTGCAGTTTCTTCTCTCCACTATGCCGTTCTGCTCTGGAGTCCTAGGAGAAGAAAATCTGAGTTAGTCCTTCTTTATTACAAAATTCAGAGAATGTAGCATTTTCAAACTCTTCTCCATGGTCAGATTGAATCATGAAAATTCTGTGAATTCCTACTTGTTTTCCTTTATTAAAGAAATGTTAAAATTTTTGAAAAGCATTGCTTTTATTTTCAAGAAAGAACAACCATGCAAATCTATTAAAATCATCTACAATCATGAACCCAAATCTTTTACCATTTAGACTCTGAGTCCTGGTTGGACCAAAGAGATCCATATGCAAAAGCTCCATTGGTCTAGATGATAGAGACTCAGATCTCATTTTGAATGATTTTCGGGTTTGTTTGCCTAGAGCACAGGCATCACATGGTTTTGAAATAGAACAAAATTTGATCTTTGGCATTCCTCGAACTAAATCATGTTTAACCAATTTATTCAAAGAGGAGAAGCTAGCATGACCTAAACATCTGTGCCACATAAAAGCATTATTCTCAAGATTAGTAGATAGACAAAGATTTGTTTCAGATTTTTCATTTAGATCAACAATGTATACATTATTGACTCTATGAGCTTCAAACATGACTTTTTCATAATTTATTTCAAGAATTTTACATGCATTGTTATCAAACAAAATTCTGTGACCCTTGTCACACAGCTGACTAATACTGAGCATGTTGTGTTGAAGACCTTCCACAAGAAGAACTTTTTCAATGGAGTTTGTGGAAGACTTACCAACTTTTCCAATGCCAACAATTTTACCTCTGTTCTTTCCTTCGAATTTGACCAGACCCCCTACCTTCATCTCCAGTTTGCTGAATTTGGATCGATCACCTGTCATGTGCCTGGAGCAGCCGCTATCTAGATACCACTTGTTGTTCTCAGCTGCTAGGCTAACCTGCATAGAGCAAATTAAGCAAGGTGGTTTGGAACCCAAGATAGATTGGGTCCAAAAATATTATTCAACTCTCTAAGCAAACACTTTGGAATCCAGAACTGTCTCAAGGTATTTTTCGTTTGCACTCTATTTACAGTTTTGTTGAATTTATAACTAAAGTTCCGTCCACTTGGTTTATTGATGTTGAACCTGTTCCTGTTGGTGGACTGTTCATTCCTCGGGTATCTATTGTACCCAAACTGTCTAGAGGAGTCGAATTTATTGGAGTATTTCTGTGGATAAGCATGACTTCCCTAGTTTGTTTTGTACTGGCCCATTTTGTTATAGAAGTTTGAGTTTCTGTTCTGACTCACATGCCTTGACTTATTTGCATTCTTGTTCGAGTGAGTGGGCATTGGAGCTCGCTTAGCAAAGTTAAATCCTGGTTTAGATTGTTGTCCAGGAAGGTTTGTTGGATTCTTCTTTAGTTGCTGGACATTTTGAATATTATTAGAACTGGATGGTGTGTCTAATTTTTCTTTCCCTTTTTCTGAACAGAATGTCATAGTCTTGAGCTGAAAGGATTTCTTGTTTGTTCGGTTATACCCTAAACCCTCTTTATTGAAGTTTACTCTAGCACCTAACATGGCATCCAAGTTTGTTTTTCCTTGAACAAATCTTTCTAAGGTGCTTTATTTATCTTCCAATTCTTTCTGCAATTTTTCACAATTTTCCTGAAATTCAGAATTGACCTTCCTCACTGCTTCATATTTTTCAGTGATTAAGATGTTGTTACTCTGACTCTCTTGAAGTTTTGACTTAAGTTCTTCAAGTTGTTTTTGTACTTCTTGATTTTCAAACTTTAGGTCTTCATTTTCTTTTCTAAGAGAATCCATTTCTTTTAAATCCTCCTTAAACTTCAGATTCTCTTGGTTAGTTTGGACCTACTCTTCAGTAGCAACATTCAATTTTCGCTTTACCATCCTATGCTCTTTGCTCAAAGCATTAAATTTATCTAGCAGTTCAGCATATAAATCTTCCCAATCATCAATTGTAAAATTCTCAAAGATATTGGTTACCTCTTCGTCACTTTTGGCCATGAGGCATATTCCTTCTTCGTCTTCCTCTGAAGAGCTGGCCTCTGGGTCTTCCTCCTCGTCACTCCACATGCAGACCATAGCTTGAGGTTTCTTCTTCTGCACCTTGGAGGCCTTCTTCTGGAGATCAGGACATTCACCTTTTATATGTCCTGTCTTTTTGCAATGATAACATTTGACCTTTTTAGTACTCTTGTTCTTATCAGTATTAAAGTCTAAATGCTTACTAGAATTATTTGATCCTCTTCTTCTAAATGTTTTTCCCTTTGACCTCAAAAACTTCCTGAACTGACGAGTCAGCATAGCTTGCTCCTCTTGATCAAGGTCTGACAGTCCGTCAGACTCCCCACTGCTACTGCCGCTGCTGCTGCTACTGTTACCACGGGACACCTTGAGAGCAATGTTCTTGCTCTTCTTATCACTTCCTTTGCTACTTCTTTTGAAGTTCATTTCGTAGGTCATTAAGGATCCTATCAGTTCAGTGGCTGTCATTTTCGATAGATCCCTAGACTCCTCTATCACTATGGCCTCAGTATGCCAAGCGGGGGATAGTAACCTAAGAATTTTCCTGACAATGTCCCCTTCTGAAACTTGTTTCCCAAGCCCACTAAGACTGTTAGTAATCAATGACAACCTAGCATACATTTCTGTGATAGTCTCCTAAGATTTCATTTTGAATAATTCATATTCAGAGGTGAGCATGTTTACCTTAGTGGCCTTCACTTGGGATGTACCTTCGTAGATTAGCTCCAATTCATCCCACATCTTTTTGGCTGTTTTGCAGGCTGAGATCCGGGCGTATTCATCAGGGTGAACCGCGCATTGAATGATGTTCAGGGCCGACCAGTTAATGGTTGAAAGCTTGACGTGATCCTCCGTCCATGCATCTTCATTTGGTGGAAGATCATACGGCCCTGTGGTGATCACTCTCCAGAGCTTGTGGCTCTGTGCTCTCATAAACACCTCAATCCTATTTTTCCAGTAAAAATAGTTATTACCATCAAAGAAAGGAGGGCGACTAATAGACTGTCCCTCAGCCATGAAGCTTCGAGGACCACTAGATCCAGAATTACCTTGTCCGTTGGACCACATGATGGGTAACTTGCTCTGATACCAATTGATAGAACGTAGAGCGTGAGCTAAAAGGGGGGGATGAATTGATCACGCCCAATTTAAAGCAATATGAATTTTAAGTGATGAAATCCCAATCGCAGTGAGAGAATCTTTCTAATCAGGCCACGGGGAAAGACAATAAGCAGAAACTTAACAAGAAGGAGTTGATATTGAACTGTGATCGAACAACAGACGTGCTTGTACCACAACAAAAGATCCGCGAGATACACCACACAAATGAAGTCAACCAAGCACACAAACACAGAGGAGACAGAGAGTTTTTAAGGTGGTTCGATTGCGGTCTGCAATCTACGTCCACCCCTTACTCCACTGGAGTAAGGCTTCCTTGCACTAAGCAATAAAAGAAACGTAGACTCAGTCTGCTAACAGACGCTGCCTTGCAGCTTGGCCCAAGGGAACAAATCCCTCAACACTGATCCTGCGACCTACAGGATCTGAACCTGAACTTGCCCCAGCAAGATCAGAATCGGAGGACCAACCTCCCTTCGTCTAAACCAGAGGGTACACACGAGCAAATTGCCTACACTCGCAACCGGAGAACCAATCTCCCTTCTCCTGACAGCACAAGAGGAATCCCGAACTCAATCTGAGTATTAGACGAACAATGAAACTGGAAGATGAAGATAATAAAAGAGAAAAATGAACTGGCGAATAAAACTCGATAAAAACATGTAGCTCACGTAGGAGCATAGCAGTTCAGGATCTGATCCTAGAACTGAACTCTTCACTCTTTCTTCCTCACGAGCTCATACTCTCCTCACTCTCTCCCTTTCTCTTTCTCTCTTGTTGTCTCTGAATCTTCACGTATTTGGCTCTCACTTTATCTGCTTCTTCATCATCATCTTCTTCAGAGTGAACAGCCTCTATTTATAGGCTTCAGAGATGTGCGTGTGGAATCCACGGTTCCCGCCCAAAAGGACTTGAATGAATGCTCTCCTCAGGTGTTCACGAATCAAATTTCAGGCACTAAGGCTGTCCACGTGTCAGATTCTTCTATTCCAATCCTTCCCTAGGATCACGAGTCTTAGACCTGGTACTTTGATTTTCACATGGAGAGGACTCCCAGGTTATAGGTTCGTCGAACACATGCTCGACCAGGTGATAAACCTGCCAAGCAAGAGAAGATATTAGTGAAGGCTACATTGACCACGGTCATGCACAGACTTTATAGCAATGTACAGACCTTATGTGCATGCATCAACAAGGGTTGCACCAACCTTATGCAACCCAATGCAAAGATTGCACAAACATTATTGCATAAGTCAAAATAATGCATCGGCTTTATCATGCCTAAGACAAAGAAAACTGAACCGACAATGATCATGCATGAGAGACATTTGCATCGACCGTGCTAAGCAAAACATTGCACCGACTTCGTTTGCGTACCCTTAGACATAGCATGAGACTCAGACTGAGACGCTGAATGAGATGTACTCAGACATAAGACACAATTGCAGAATGAGATGCAAGACCATAAAATAGCACCGACCGCATGCGAGCCAACGCTTTCACTGACCTGTCATGCATTAGACGTAGCATGAGAGGCAAGTATGAAATGCAAACTTGCACTGAACCTAAGTGTGCATGAGACGCAAGCAAGACGTGGACTGAGCTATGCACGGACTTAGTCGCGTTCCTCAACGAGGGTTGCACCGACTTAGCTAATGCATAGACAGACATTGCAACGACTTAGTCACGTGCAGCGCCGAAGGTTGCACCGACTAGATGACTAGATGCACAGACCCTATTTAGTTAAGATGCAGCATATGCACGGACTCAATACAGAGTGAACTAAGTGTGCACGGACTTTCAGAGTAAAACCAGAGAGTGCAGTATATGAAGAATGTATAACAGAAGAATGTATTATGATAGACTATCATGATTGACTTATAGTGTATGACATCATCAAAATCGTAGGAATGCAACAGTGGCGCCTTCCGACCACCACCGCCCTTGTGCACATTGTCTTGTATGTTTAGGGTTTAGGGTTAAGATTGTTGTTATGTCATTTTTGCTGTAATTTTGTGAGATTATTTAATGCTCTAAACAGTTTATTATTGTCCTTAGATTATTGTGTATGTGTGGTAAGTTTTTAATGTGGATATTACAGTTTGGGTCTCCTTGAACCAATTGTGAAGGGTCAATCGTTGTTCATGTAAGGATTTCAGTTTGAGCGTTAAGCATTGGGATTTTTTAATGGCTAGGGTTTCAATTTCATTTTTGGTAGTTACATTGTCTAGTTTGTTTGTTCGGATTAAGAATGTTGTTATGTCATTTTTGGTGTGATTTTCTGAGATGATTAACTATTCTAAAGAGTTTATTTCTATCTTTAGATTCTTAGATTGTGAAAATGGGGGAAAGGGAGCCATCATTAAAGTTGATGTATAAGTTTGGTGGTTATTGAAAAACTCTTAAGTCTGGGAAGAGGGCATATGCATTAGGTCAAAGTAAGACAGTAGTGGCATATCCTGATTACTATAGTAGATGCATACTAATTGAGGATATGGGGCATATATCTAAGTGGGCAAGTACACATTGTTTAAAATTTCATTATGAATTGCCCAATAGCATACATGTTCAGTATGAGGAAATAGTTTCAGATGCTCAATTATATGAGGTGATGAAAGTCCATTTGCCCGTAGGGAAGATGATCATATATGTTAGCACATTGGACAATCGGCCATTAGACTTGCAGCCAACAAATAATCCACAGAAAGGTATGGCCAACCAGTCGGCTCAGGCCCATTCCCAGACAGTTGTTGATCTTGATGGGATGGATGATGATGTTGAGGTTGGTCAACATGATGATGTTGTTCATGATGCTGAGGTTGTTCATCAAGATGAGGTTATTCATGATGCCCCTACCCCTGCCTGCCCTGCCCTGCCCAGGATAGACAAGTGGAAGGCTAGACTGTAGTTGATGAGGATTATCATATTTTAAAGAAGAGGATGCAATCTAAATTTGAGGACAGTGACTCAGAATTTGTTGCATTTGAAAATGAGTACAGTGATTCTGAGGAGAGTGTAGCTGATTCTGATGAGGTACACACTAAGGACAGTTATCATTCAAGGCCATCTCCCTCAGACAAGTCAGATATTGATGGAGGGGTTTCAGATGATGATGGAGATTTGTTGGAGGTTGATGAAGAGACCCCGGATATATCAGTTGGTTCTCTATTTGCAAATAGTCTGGAGTACAGGATTGCTCTACGTCAGCATGCTATAAAAAATCAATTTGAATTCAAGCAGGTGAAAAATGACAGCATGAGAATTATTGTTGTGTGTGCAAATGTTAATTGCAAATGGAGAGTGCATGCCTCAAGGCTGTAAAATGGAGTTACTTTTGCAATCAAATCAATGCAGGAAAAGCACACATGTTCAGCCACATCTAGGTGTGGTAACAGGATGGCATCAAAATCTTAGATTTCAGAAAGGGTACATGAAGCAGTGAAGGATAATCCTGACATACCCCCTAGAAAGTTGTGAGCTGATTTATTAATGTCTTACAATATTTCAATCCCTTATCACCGCATTTGGCGTGCACGAGAGTCGGCAAAGGAGAAGGTGTTTGGGAAAGTTGAGGAAACGTACAAGTATTTGCCACAGTTACTGAATGAATTAAAGCAGAGGGACCCATTCTCATTTGTACAGTACAAGATTGGATTAGATGGTTGTTTTCAGAGGGTGTTCATTACCTTAGGGGCAAGTATTAGTGGTTTCAAAGATGGCTGTCGTCCAGTGCTGGGCATAGACGGATGTCACTTGAAAGGGTATTACACTGGGATCTTGGTGGTAGCAGTTGCTCTTGATGGGAATCATTGTTTATTCTCAATTGCATATGGTGTTGTTGAGGGGGAGAGTATAGACTCATGGACATGATTTTTGCACCTTCTGAAGAAGGCTATTGGACATCCTACAGGGATTACATTCATTTCTGATATGGAAAAGGGCATTGAGGTAGTTGTCCTTGATATCTTTCTAGGTGCCGAGCATAGGTAATTAAGTTTCTCAATTATAATCAATCCCTAAGTACAATATTTAACTAAATAAGGTACTGCTAGTTTTATTTTCAATGACAATGTCTAAATGATGATCACATTATGAAAATAATGTCTGAATTCAGTGATTATATGTTTTAATGACATTGACTGTAGGTTTTGTATGTGGCACCTTTACAAAAATTTTATGAAGAAATGGCCGGGCCCAGCTTTCAAAAATGCTGCATGGGCAGCACCAAAATCTTACACAATTCAAGAATATATAGCAGCTCTATTTGACATGAAGAAACTAGATGCACATGTTGCTTCCTATTTAAATAGTTTGCATTGTACTTGGTCAAGATGTAAATTTAATGACAAGGGTAAGTTAAACTACATCACTAACAATGTAGCAGAGTCCTCCAATTCATTTGTTGGTGATACGAGAGGCATGCCACTTGTAGACATGTTAGATGGAATTAGGCAGAAAATTATGGTGAAAATGGACCACAGGAGGAAACATGCACGCAGGATCAAAGAAAAGTTTGTGCCACGGGCTGTTGGCTATTTAAATGCAATTGTTATGAAGTTGGGAAAATATGCAGTCAGATATTTCACTGATTTTATGGCAGAGGTAGAAGGTCCGTATGAGAGGTGTATTGTTAAATTGGATGAGATGTATTGTTCTTGTCGAAAATGGCAAGTCAGTGGGTTGCCTTGCCAACATGTTGCTGTTGCTGTTGATGCACATAGGGGCCTCCAAATTAATCAATTTGTTGATAGATGTTATTCAATTGAGGCATATAAAGTCACATATGCAAAATCCATACAACCATTGCCAGGTAAGAGCATGTGGCAGATTGTGGAATGTGTTGAGGTGCTTCCTCCTCGCTGCCAAAGACCCCGAGGTCACCCTCGAAAGAAGAGGATTAGAGATGCTGATGAAAATGAAAAGACAATAAGGAGATGCCATAAATGCACAAGATGTGGACAATGGCGCCATCATAAAACTACTTGCAAAGAACCCCTCCTAGGACCAGAATCTGTAGTTACATATATTGGCGTAGGTTCCAAAACTGTGGCCCGGAAGTAAGTTTGTATTATAATTAATGTTTGTATTTGGTCTATTTTATTTGCTTTGTGCATAATACTGAAAGTTATGTTGTAGGCAAGGCCCAAGAAGACCACCCAGGTTCGTAAATGTTAGTGGTAGGGCTAGCCAGGCTCAAACTAGTGGAGGTAGTGAAGGCGCACAAGTGGAACTTCGGTTGGCCCATGTCAGACCCGCGGGAGGGGTAGGAGAGGTACCACACATGGGAGAAGTACCAGCAGGGCCAGCAGCACTGAAGGAAGCAGTTGGGTGAAAGGTAAGTTAGCACACATTAATGCTCAAATATGAAAATTTAGTGTCATGAAGTAGACTGATTTTATTACAAGTATAACTCATGTAGGTCGCACAATTCCAATGGAGGCAAGGGGCTCCACAAGCACCAGCGGTGGAGACATTTGTGTGCACACGGTGATAAATATGGACAGTCAAGCATCCATTAACTTTGACACTCAGTCCTCCATGTTCAACATCCAACAACCTCTGCCAAATTATGAGTTTAAAATTTGAATTTAAAATTGTAGGTAAAGATTATGTTATTTCTAATAGGTAACACCCCCTCTTTGTCACATGTACAGGACATAGACTGTTGTGAAGAATGTTGTTGCTGACTGGGTGGGGAATGTTGCTGACTGGGTGGGGAATGCTGTTGTGAAGAATGTTGTTGAAGATGTTGCCCACGATGTTTTATGTGTTGTTGTCCACAATTGTTCTTCATGTAAAACTGGAGAATGGTTAAACTGTAAACTCATGAATATGGATTTTGTTGGTGATTGGAATGATACCTAGAGCATAATTTATGTGTTGTTGTCCACAATTGTTCTTCATATATCTTGTTCAGTCACTGCATGTATGTATTGTGCCCACATACACAACTATAATTTCCTAGTCCAGTCACTGCATGTGGCCTGGATTTATTTGATGCCAAATGCAACAGAGTGAATGCAGGGAACACAAGAAATGAATACCATCATTTATATCACACGAATTGTTATGTGGGCATATCACTCATATACCTGATACATCATGCTTCCAAAAGAATTGTTAAAGAGACTTAAAACCATCATTCAATCTTGGTTCCAATGACTTAAAATAATAACTGTCATAGGCCACTTCACAATGTGCACCGACCTGTTTTGAAATGTGCACCGACCTGTCATAGGCTACTCCACAATGTGCACTGACCTATTTTGAAAATGTGCATCGACCCGTCATAGGCCACTTCACAATGTGCACCGACCTGTTTTGAAATGTGCACCGACTTGTCATAGGCCACTTCATGTGCACCGACTTGTCATAGGCCACTTCACAATGTGCACCGACCTATTTTGAAATGTGCACCGACTTGTCATAGGCCACTTAATGTGCACCGACTTGTCATAGGCCACTTCACAATGTGCACCAACCTGTTTTGAAATGTGCACCGACTTGTCATAGGCCACTTCACAATGTGCATTGACCCATAGAAATTCTTGGGTAGTTTTTCATTTCCTCACTGCAAGTGTCGACTCCTGGAGTCGACACCCAGCTCCCTGAGACATCATTTTATGGCGGACAAAACTCCCAAGAATTGGTGTCGACTCTTGCGGTCGACACCTAAACCTTGGTCTATTTCTCTTCAAAGGGGACAGAACCCGCTATATTTGGTAGTATATTTTATTCCGTTGTGCTAAAATTTAAATCTACCATTACGCTCTGAGGGGACAATTCAACCCCCGTTCTCTGCTACCTCATTTGTGATGTCCAAACATGTTTAAAAAAATTGGGTTTTGTTATCTTTTAGTCTGATACAAATTGAAGACTGAATCCTTCTAGACATGGAGGTGTGTGAGTTGGGTCCTCTCAACTTTTTTTACTGCAATTTGAATTTCTATGACTGACATATTGGGATGTTGAAAGAGTGTCAAAGTAGAAATGCCACCTTCTTTCCTTTTTACTTTTCTAATGAAATTAGTAGCACTCACTTTTTATCGAGAACAAAAAATTCACATCTCTAATTTGAAATAAGAATATACATTTTTCTCGTGTCACAATTGGCCAGAATGCTTGCCTTAGGTAGCAAGGACATTCAGAGTCAGATTGCTCGGTTGAATTGGCTTGTGCCATTTCCAATCTCAATTGCCTTGAATAGACCAGAATTGACGAAACTAGGAATTTTTTTGAATAAAAAGTAAAATAGTTGGAATCAGACATTTTATGTTCCAAATTTCTAATGCCATTTGATCAATAGGATCCATTCACCCCCCCTGGTAGAATACACTAACGAACCATTTCCCATGGCAGAATAGACTCTCATATAGGACTCGCATTACATTCCACTAATGACGATTACATTCCACTAATGAACACTTGGGGCATATAAGACTAACGATAATAAGTGGCATTACATTCCAGTAATGACGATTACATGTCCAATATAGGACTCACATTACATACATCTCTCTTAAACCATATTCACTTGAATAGACAAATGACAAGGAGTACAAATATGACAAAATACATCAGTAATTTTAAGTTTTTCAATTGCAACTCCATCCTCTCTAATTTCTTTGTCATGCATTATTCCATCGCCTTCAGTTGATATTTGACATCCACAACATTGTAGGTAGTATCATCAACCCACTCAAAGAAACCGCAATCCCCATCAATATTTGCATACGGACAACAATAGAAGTGCTTGCCTTTCGACCTCTCATGATTTGAGACGTAAACCCGACTATTACCCCTTCTACAATTGCATTCCATCAGCGACACACGAGATGAGACGACAGCTCCTTGAGACAACTGCATTCCACTAGCATTTGATGACTGTATATGACATGAAAAAATTATCAATCACCTGTCGTGCATGAATATTCTAGCCATCGAAAAATCATACCATTTCAGACATGGGGAGAATAACAGGGGCCAATGATCTCGTGTTGGGCGTGATGGCAAGGGAGATGGCTAACTTTGGGTGCGGCCGGGAAGGGAAATGCTAGTGTTCTACACTGGTCGTCCTACGTGACGATTTGGGATGGAGCTCTACGGGTGGGGGCAGTGCGTCGCGATCGTCGGAGGAGAGGGACGAGAGGAGCCACGCGCAGCTCCGTGAGAAGGCGACTGACAGAGGGCCGATGGTGGGGCGTCTGTAGGTGGGGGCAGTGTGTCACGATCGTCAAAGGAGAGGAGTCGCGCTATAGATGCGATGACGGAGGAGAGGAGGCGCGCGCAGCTCAGTGAGAAGGTGGGCTGCGGTGGGGCGTCTGCGGGTGGGGGCGGTCCGCAAAAAATCTCGACGGTGGGACGTCTGCGGGTGGGGGCGGTGGGGTGTAACCGTTAAAGAATTAGGGATTTTATAGGGAGAGGGTGAAGACGAGGGTAGTTTAGGAATTTCACCTTTTTTTAGACGGGATGATGGAATATTCTATCGAATATCCTTTTTTTAACGTCGATGAACTAGATGGGCCATTCTGCTAGAGTTACATGATTTCAAGGGTTTTTTAAACAATAGTGAGATTTGAGGGACTAAAAAGTAATGCTTCATGTTTGTAGGGACTAATATGTAAAAATTTCTTTATATATATATACATATATATGTATATATATATATACATATATATATGTATATATATATATACATGGGAAATGTTCACATGGAGCCGGCCCCATGGCTATTTGCTCGCGGACATGCTCAGAGAAATATTTCTCTCAGAAGAGCTCAAGGAACAGAGTATATGTTCACATGCGAGCGAAAGGCTGCGGAATATACTCTGTCCCAAATGATCATACCCTGTCTTAAAGAGGTAAATTCCGCAGCCTTTCGCTCGCGGACATGCTCAGAGAAATATTTCTCTCAGAAGAGCTCAAGGAACTCCTGCCAAGTAATATGATCATTTTGAAGATGGGCCGAAGTGACCTTCCACCATGTTCGGACATCCTTATTAAGTTGAAATGCGGCGAGTAAGACCTTCTCTTGGTCTGTGCATTGCATAACATTGAAGATCCAGTCCATCTCATCAATCCAATTTTCAGCTTCATCGGGATTAGATGATCTAGAGAATCGTGGAGGGTTCATACTCCATAAGTTGCGATGTAAGTCACCAGCGCCTGCCCTCGTGCCAGCTTGAGCCACGGTTTAAAGGGCTTGGGTGAGACCCGCAACAGTCTGTTGCATAGCTTCCCAATTTGCGCAATTCGCGGCCATCGTGTAAGTAAGGTGCTTGAGAAAATAAACAATTAGTTATTTTCTATGGAATCTATGGATATTAATCTAGAGATTAATTCCTATAAAACTAGCTCATCCTAGGCAATACCCAATCTCACATGGGTTTGTAAATTTCCCTCCTAGTTCATAGGCGTGGGTCCTTAATCCTTGGACTTAACCTATGACATGACATTTTCCTAGGACTTACTTATGCCAAGGCTCTGATATCAACTTAATTGTATCGCCCCGAGATAAGCAGCAGAGTTAAGTCGGGAACGTAAACAACCTGCAATATGTCTCAAGCTAGCAATATAATCAGAGCACTATACACATTTACATAGAAGAATGAACACAATGTAATGTACTAAAAATCAAACTTTATTAAATCGTAATAATCAAGGTTTACAACGACACTTAACTTGACTCTCTATGCTCTAAACTCAAGAAAAAGGAAAAAATTACGTAACATGATCAACTTCACCACCTAATACAATGAAGGTATCTAATTACAATAACTGACTCCATGACACTTGAACTATCTAAGCTTGCACTCATCTTCAATCACTCTCTGACCCGTCACTT